>CM052708.1:45286023-45307738 GCA_028551405.1 Uromys caudimaculatus
TGGAAATCAGTTTGGCGAACCCTCAGAAAAATGGACATAATACTACCTGAGGACCCAACTATACCACTCCTGGGCATATACCCAGAAGATGCTCCAACATGTAATAAAGACACATGCTCCACTATGTTCATAGCAGTCATATTTATAATAGCCAGAAGCTGGAAACAACCCAGATGTCCCTCATCAGAGGAATGGATATAGAAAATGTGGTACATTTACACAATGGAGTACTACTCAGCTATTAAAAACAATGACTTCATGAAATTTGCAGGCAAATGGATGGAACTTGAAAATATCATCCTGAGCAAGGTAACTCAGTCACAAAAAAAGAACATGGTATGTACTCACTGATAAGTGGATATTATCCCAAACGTTTGGAATACCCAAGTTTCACTTTACAGTAACTGCTGGACTGAGATTGAGGTCCCAGATGGAGGAGTTGGAGAAGGGACTGAAGTTGCTGAGGGAGTTTGCAGCCCCATGGAGGGAGCTACAGTGTCAACTGGCCTGACCCCTTCCTCCCCCACCCCCCAGTCTTTCTGGAGGCTGAACCACCAACCAAAGAATACACATGGAGGGACCCATGGTTCGGTCCACATATGTGGCAGAGGAGGGCCTTGTTTGCCATCAGGGGGAGGAGAGGCCCAGTAAAGGGGAATGTCAAGGTGGGAATACAGGAGTGGTGGGTGGGTGGGAGGGAGGTGGAATTCCCTCATAGAGCTGGGGGAGGGGGAGGGGATAGGTGGCTTCAAAAGAGGAGACCTAGAAAGGGGGAAACATTGGAAATGTAAATAAAGTATCAAAAAAAAAAAAAAAAAAAAAAAAGAATAGCTATCACATGGCCCAGGATGGTGCTGTCAAGAAGAGTTACCTTAGTGTCTCTGGGGGTGTTTCTGAACCAATGCTCTGCTCACCCCCATGTCTTGTGAGACCAGTAATTTTCTTTTATTTACTTGGTTATTTTATTTATTTACATTTGAAATGTTATCTCCCTCCACAAACCCTCTATTCCCCCTTCCTCCTGCTTCTATGAGGGTGATCCCTCACCCACTCACCCACCCACTTCTGCCTCTGCTCCCTAGCATTCCCCTATTCTGGGGCATTGAGCCTCCACAGGACCAAGGGGCTCCCTTTCCCACTGATTCCAGATTAAGCAATTCTCTGCTACATATGTGGCTAAAGCCATGGGTCCCTCCATTGTGTACTCTTTGGTTAGTGGTTTATTCCCTGTGAGCGTTGGTGGATCTAGTTGGTTGATATTGTTCTTCCTATGGGGTTGCAATCCCCTTCAGCTCCTTCAGTCCTTCCCTTAACTCCTCCATTGGGGTCCCCATGCTCAGTCCGATGGTTGGCTGCTTGCATCTGCATTTATATTGGTCAAGCTCTGGCAGAGCCTCTTAGGGGACAGCTATACCAGGCTCCTGTCAGCAAGTACTTCTTGGCATCAGCAATAGTGTCTGGGTTTGGTGTCTACAGATGGGATGGATCTCTAGGTAGGGCAGTCTCTGGATGGCCTTTCCTTCAGTCTCTGCTCCACTCTTTGTCCCTACATTTCCTTTAGATAGGAGCAATTCTGGTTCAATATTTTTGAGATGGGCGATTGACCCCATCTCTCAACAGGGGGCTGTACCTATCCACTGGATGTGAACTCTACAGGTTCTATCTCTCCTTTGTTGGGTATTTCGGCTAATGTCATCCCTGTCGAGTCCTGGGAACCTCTTGGGTCCCTGGCATCTGGGATATTCTAATGGCTACCCCCAGTTCCCCATCCCCCACTGCTACACACCTCCTTTCAAATTCCCGACTCTCTCTACTTCTTACCATCTTCTCCTGCATCTTCTCCTACATCTTCTCCTGCATCTGATCCTGCATCTGATCCTGCCCCCTTCCCTCCCTTCCCCCCTTCTCTCCCTGCCCCTCTCTTCTTCCCAGATCCCTCCATCGCTCTACCTCATGATGATTTCTCCCCCCTTCTGAGTAGGACTGAAGCATGCGCACTTTGGCCTTCCTTCTTTTTGGGTTTCATATGAGACCAGTACTTTCCATAGTAATGACCAGTTATCACTTTCTGGCTTAAAATAGTTGAAAGAAAGTCTGAAATATGGGTCTGTGAGAGTGAAGCCTCGTGCTTTCTTTCTGGAAAGTTAATTTGGAAATTCTGGCATTTTAAACTTCAACTGCCTTTTGTGGTCTCTGTTTTTACTGTTTTCCCCCTCCGTTTCACTGCCATCACCCTTCCCCATGGAAATTCCCCTTTTAATCTTTTGCCTGGTCCTGCCTCCCAGAGATGCTAACTCTTCTAATGTTGACAATCCTGCTGTCTGTGTTCTGTTTGATTCTTTTCTAAAGAACTTCCTTGTCTACTCCTCTTCCCTTTGATTCTGGAAGGGATGCTAGGTCTCCTGTCTTTCTGATCCACTCCCATAACCAAGTCAAGGCCTGGCAGGTGGCTGAATGCATTTTCACACAATTTGAAACATCATCATGCTCCCATGAGGCTGACTGATTCAGACTCGCTCTGGTCATCTAAAGCAAGTGTCATATGAGGCCAGTTCCTTGTCTCTCCTCATGTAACTTTATAAACAATGCACCATGCATGTTCAAAAGGACTGGTGAGTTTCTAGAAAAGGTTAATATAAGAACAAAATGAGAAAATCTGTTTAGTCACTACCAGTGATACCTAAATTCTAACACAGGTGCGGCTGGGGGTACTTGCCATGTTAAACTAAAGATGGAAACCAGCCACATGTCAACATCCTAGAAGAATGTGGAGTGTGTTCTGATTGTGTTATATTAGAGGGAATCACAGAGAATCAACTTATAACTCTCTTTATATAAAAAAAAAACATGGTTCATAGTTCTAGGAAGAACATTAAAAGATTACCTAAAGATATCTATAAATACTGTGAGTCTTAAAGGCCCAGGGAGTAATATGGGAAGCCAGAGAGCATGTTCCTTTAAGCCAATATTAGCACCACAGATGCAGACTTCCAGAGGTCAGTGCAAGTCTCAGCTGTAGCCAATGAGAAGTGTGTGAGCAGAACACTTCTTTTAAAGGTTAGCATATTTTTGGGTGCAATAAAAAAAAACCGCCTACTTTATGAACAGATAGAAGCATTTTCCAGTAAGGCTAGATGCCACAGGCCGTGTAGCTGAAGCAGCAGCTAGACCAAGCAGATGATTGGATCTGCACACACAGAAGTAAGACTTTAACCCAAGAAAAGGCACAGAGAAACTCAGCTCAGCTTAATTGACTTGCCACTCCCCGAGTCTCATCAATATCTGAAGCCATTCAAAACGAGATTATCTAACAGTCAAGTACCCAGAGAAGTCAAAAGTTAGGTAAGCGTTAAGAGGTCTCCAGGAAGACAGAATCATACAGTTTGTAAACAAAGAATGACAACCTTATTAAGAATAGAAATGCAATATTTCAGAAAAAGGTTTTATATCAGAAAGAACAAAAAGTCATGCGGCAATGCAACTGGCAGCTCTCACCTCAAAGGAATAAGAGATAGTTTATTCTGGAGCCAAGTTTTTGTTACTAAAATCTGGGAAACATGGACCTAAGTTACTCAAGTTCCATGTCCCCATTGGGAGCAGTTTGATGATGTTTCACAGTAGTAGAACAAATAAAGTAGTAAATCAAGGCAATTAAAAATACATTAATAAAACATCAGAGAGGTAGCTACAGGCAGCAAGATGGGAGACTCTCTCCTACATGCCTCAGATGCTGTCTGATGACATTCTTAGCTTTTGTGTTAATGGAACTTAGTGATCGGCTAAGTCAATAGATTCCAGAAGATTTTTACCTATTAGTCACAGGATTTTCATTCTGACACTGAGACAGGCAAGGAATGGTTATTCGGGGAGATAAATACTAGCCCAGGATAAAGTAATTAATTAGCACTGGACCTACAACATCCCATGCCTCCACATCGCTGTGGTTCTGATCAAACCATCTTTGTAGACACAAGTTCTTTCCAGGCATTCTCTTCCACATGTGGCAGTTTAAACAGAGAAAAAAACATTCTGTGAAATACTGTAAAGCAGAAAGTGAATTTTAAATTACACCTTTCTAATGTCCTCCAGTAAGAAAGAATAAGCAAGTAGGAATGATCTGTCTGGGAAATAACAACAGATTAAATGATAAAAGTGTTCAAGAAAATGAAAAAAATATAGCATGCAGATTAACAGAATGAAAAGAAAATGTTGGAGGCCCCGGGGAATACGCTGCATTTCCATGGATTGTCAAAGGCCTTTATGGATTTATTGAGATGACCATGTGATTCTTTTTATCTGAACATGTATAAGATTTATTATATTTATTGACTTGTGTATGTTGTACAATCCCTGCCTTTCTGGGATAAAGACAACTTAATCATGGTCAGTGCTGATGGTCATTTTTATATGAGCCTGTATCTGGGTGGTAAATATTATGTTGAGAATTTTTCACATATGTCTATCAGGGACATTGGCCTGCAGTTTTCTTCTTTTCTGGTGCCTTTATTTGGTTTTGGTATTAGAGTCATACTGGCTTTATAGAAGAAATTTGGGAGTGCTCTCTCTCTTTTTTTCCTCTCTCTCTTCTATCTTATCTCTCTCTCTCTCTTCTATCTTATCTCTCTCTCTCTCTCTCTCTCTCTCTCTCTCTCTCTCTCTCTCTCTCTCACTCTTTCACCTATCTATTAATTTTAAAAGTTTTGGTTGTACATCTTCTTTGAAAGTCCTGCTGAATTCAGCTGTGAACTCATCTGGGGTGGGAACTTCTTTAGTCCCAGGCTTTTTATTACTGTTTCAATCTTGATATTTATTAGTGGTTTTGGCTGTTGATCTGTTTTTGGTCTAACACTGGTGGTTTTGATGAATCGATACATTTGTTAATTCTTTAATTTTCCAACTTAATGGAGTACAGGTTTTTAAAAGATTTTCCTTACAGTATTTTGAATTTCCTTGGTATTTGTTTGTAATGCTTCCCTGTTCATTTCAGAGTCGGTTAACTTGGACCCTCTCTTTCTTTTGGTTTGCTCAACCCAGAGTTTGTCAATCCTGTTTATCTTCTCAAGGAACCAGCTCTTAGATTTGCTGATTTCTTTGTAGTGTTTTCTTTGTTTCTATTTTATTAATTTTAGCTTGGAGTTTTATTATTTCTTTCTGACTATTGACTTGGACTTGGTTTAGTTTTCTAAGTTGTTATTTGCATCATTAGATTTATTTGTCATCTTATTTTCTAATATGGAATCCTGGAGTGATGATATTTTTCCCCCATTGAACTTTCCTGGGTCCCAGGGTTTTGATTGTGCTGTGCTTTCATTTTTTATTTAGTTCCAGAATTTTAATTTCTCATTTGCTCTGTTCATCATTCAGAAATGTGTTATTTAATCTTCATACACTTATGTAATTCCTAGAAGTTCATTTGTTGTTGATTTCGAGTTTTATTGCATTGTGGTCAGATAGGAGACACAGAAATATTTCAGTTTTTCTGAATTTATTAATATTTGATTTTGTCCTAGGATGTGAGATGTGGTCTATTTTAGGGAATCTTCCATGGATTACTAAATAGAATGTGTGTGTGTGTGTGTGTGTGTGTGTATTTGGAATATTATGTTAAGTCCATTTGATGTATGATGTCACTTAATTCTAATGTTTATCTAATTTTTGTCCAGGTGACCTATTGGAGAAAGAAAAATATTAAAATTTCTCACTATTGCTGAGTTAGAATCATTTGTGTTGAGCTGGAGAAATGGCTCAGCTGTTAAAGACAACCAAAAATATAAGAATTTGTGTCTTTCAGTTCAATAGTATGCTTTGGGCATAAAAGAATTTGGTACAGACATATTTAGGATTGTAATGTCTTCTTGGTTAATTGTTCCCTTGATTAGAATAAAGTACACTCTTTGTTCTGCATTCTTAATGTTTTAACTATATTATGTCACTAGAAGTGTCTTGTCTGTTCCTGCCTATTTGATATTCTGTGTGTTTCTTGCATCTCCATGAGTGTGTCCTTAATTTGGAAAACCTTTATTCTATGATTCTTTTGGAACTATAGCCCATGCTATTGATCTGGGCTTCTTGTCCTTTGTCTTTGCCTATAATTTGTCCTAGTGACTTGTAGTTCTTTCATGTTCCTTTTGTGTGTATGTTTTAAAATTTCTTCATATTTTTTAGTCTGTCTTCTTCTGGATCCATTCCACTAGTAAGGCTTTCCTGTGAGTTTTCTAATTGGATTTTTTTTTTAATCTATCTTATTTTCAGCTTGAGTTCTTTTCAAAATTTCTATCTCTTTACTAAATTCAGTTTTAAAATCCCAGACTGGCTTAGTTATTTCATTCAGCTGCATATGAGTGTTTTATTGGCTACCACTCAGACATTTGTTGGTATCTTCTTTAAGTTTACTGAGTTGATATTTTGGCAGTGTTGTCATTAAGCTCATTGAGCTCTTTGACAAAATTTATGGTTGTTCTTTTAAATTATGTGTCCTGTGTTTCATCTCGGTATTTCTTATTGAAGCACACTTATGTAGGATTAGTGTGATTGAGGGGGCACACTGTCCTGGCATTTTATACTGTTTGGGTTTTTGTGTTATGACCTGAGAATGTGGAGTTCATTCTTTGTTGTGTGTATGATGTGTAAGATTACAGCTTGCCTTAGGTTGGACTGGTGCAGGAATTGCATGGGGAAGCCTTGCCAGGGAGAGATTACCATGAGCAGCTCCACTGGAGATGCCAAAGGGGCAGATGGGAATCAGAGGGACTCATTAGGCTATGGCAATGCTTTAGCAAACTGTTCAGAGCTTGACCTGTGAACTTTAGGAGATGGTTTGGGGTTGTCGGTGGTTAGAAGCTATAAGAAGTAGAATTTTAAGTAAGCAATATTAAATAGATTATGTAGGAGAATAATGTAGAAGATTACCAAAAATTGAGGTACACATTTATCCATATTCATACAGAATATGAAAACCTCTGTGCAATCACAGAGAAAGCCAGGTCACCCAGTACCCTGTCCTCAGGGATGTGGTACATATTTGGAAGTACTGTCTTACATGAAGGAGCTGTGTAAGGGTAGTCTACTGTTTCATTGCTTTTTTAAATTATAAAAGTAATAAATATTCATTGTAGAAATTTTCATAAGGCGGGGGATGGAATTAAGGGAAAAGTCGACATTTTCTGTTACTGACGTCATTCCTACCTCAGGGTTCCCACTGTCCAGGATGGGTATTTTGCCCACTTCCTAGATTCTAGTTTAAGCACACATCAACGGCGTCTTTCAACCCACTATCTGGCTACACATCATATATTATTTTATATCAAGGACATTACTGCAAATATACATTACAACAAATTGCCTTAATACATACATCTTCTGCCATCCAAGTACTAAGCAGGCCCCTCCCTCTTTAGCTTTGGCGGTCAGATGATATTCAGGATCTTTAGAGGGATTTGGCTATATACAATAGTGGTATTTTTCTACTTAAATATACAAATTCCATTTTTTAAAAAAGTGAGCATTCTATTGTATATATTCTTTCCCAACCTTCCCCCTCCCTCTTCCTCCTTCCCTTCCTCTCTCCCTCTCTCCTTTCTTTCTCTCTTGCTTTCTGCTTGGCTTACTGACACAGTTGGCCTCAAACTCTTTGAGAACTAAAGATAGCCATGAATTCCTGATTCAGGCTCCCATACCTGGCTTGAATACATTTTCTAAATATGAGTTTACAAATACATCTTTGGATAAATTCCTGGAATTTCTTAGGTAACATTGTACTGATTTCACTTACTTTATTGATTACGGCAAGGTGCCCTCTAACAGTTGTAGTAGTCTGTCCTCTGCCAACAATACTCATGTCCCTGCCTTATGCCTGCGAGATGCCCCCATTCAGCCAGATCTACCCCAAACTTCCAGGCAAGCATGGCATCTTAGCTTTAATTCATTCTCCACTGATTATGAGTGAGATGGACATTTCCTTATTGTGTTTCTTTTGTCTGTTTGTTCCTTTCTCACCATGCTATTTATCTCTTTTAATGGTGGGTAAATCTATCTGCAAATGAAGGACATCAATTGTCTGTTACCTGAGCCTACATCTTTTATCCCACTTGTGATTATTCTAGGTTTTATTGGTATGTAGTGTTTGTAAGAGAGTTTTATGTTTTTATGTGGAGACATTTATAAAGACAGACACATTAATAGATAAGAATTTCTGCAACTTTCATACAGTTCCACACTACTGTTTTGTACCTCTTAGAGTCAAATGGTTTCATAACTGGCCAGTGTATTCCACGGACAGGGAAACATAATCCTGTCAAGGTAACAGAATTTCAATTTGAACTACATCTAGATTCACACTGAGAGTTTTATCTTTCTGGGTGACTGACAGTACATGAGAATTTTAACTCGGCAGATAACATGATCTAATTAAAAGGGCAACTTAGACAATAAGCTTGCTCCAATGATAAGCTTTGGTTTTCTGAAGGTAACATCACCCCCCACCCACCTGTGCTCCCCATACTCATTTCTTAAGGAGATGAGACAGTAAAGAATTGCTAAAGCTTTGTGTATACTGCAGCAAACTGGAGTGAAGGCAAACAGTTTGCATATGAGGTCCTATCAATGTAGCATTCTGATAAAACTAGTGACCACTTTATTCAGAGAATACCAGAGAGCCCTGGTGTTCACAAGGGCTCTGGGTAGCAGCAGCTTTGGCAGTCTGCAGCACTTCTGGGTGTTACTCTCAGTTTGTATGACATGGACAGCTTGATCAACAGAATGAAGAACATCTCTGATTGTCTGATATTTTGTTACCGTGACTAGGAGGCTGACTAATGCAGCAGCCCAGAGCAGGGACTGCCTGCCTTCTTTTCCTCCACACCTAGATTCTTCCTCTTATTTATTTTCTTTGTCCCCATCTCTATTACTGTACCTGTGACAAAATAGGTTTTTGACAAATATGTGGTGAACTGATGACAGATCTAATTCATGCCAGCACTTCACAGGATCTAGAAAGCCCTTCCTTGGGAGAAAAGCCATTAGAATGAAGCTTAAGCTGACATGGTGAAAATCAGCTGTAGCTACTTCTAGAACTAAGCTTTTGATGTTCTTTCTATAACACAAGTGACTGGGTACTTGGCATGTTCCCATGGTATATATTATATGAATATTCCTCTTCTTATTTCTGTGATCAAACATTTGCTCCTATGTATCTCAAGGGAGTAAAGGTTTATTTGTCTTATAGTTGGAAAAGATATAATCCATCATGCAGGGGGAGACAAGCAGCTCATGCAGGTCTGTGATGGAAGCACTGTGAAGCTGGGGCCATTCACATTTTAGAACAGGAAGCAGAGCGAGCAAGCAGGAAGTGAGTCTGGGATATAAAGCCTCAAGGCACAGCCTCCATTTCTTCCAGCAGGACTCCACCTCCTTAAGGTTACATAGTCTTCCCAATCAGCTTCATCAGCTGGAGGCCATGGGTTCAAACTCACGTTCCTATGAGGAAATGTTACAATCAAACTGTGACCACGGGTAAGATTTGGAGAGACTCTACTAAGGAGGTATAAATAGTTCTTCATGGACTTGAAATGAGAAGGTTTTTCTATAGGTAAATTTTACACAATCCCATGCTTATTAGATGGGGGATGGGCATCTTTATCAAATCTGGGAGGCTAAGCAGTACGATCTCTTTATACAACATGAACTATGGCTCTGTTTCCCTCATAGATGATTTTTGATGATTTCACACATGCACACCACATATTTAGATCATATTCATGCCCTACTCTTCCCATAATTCCTTTCAGATTTGGTCCCCACTCCCTTCCCTTTCCCTCTCCAAACTTCATATCCTTTTCTTTTTACCGTTTTTGTTTTTAAATAGCCCATTGAGTCCATTTTGTGCTGCCTAAATATGCATGGGTGTGGAGCCAGAGACTACCCCCTAAGAATTGTCAGTAGTACCTCAATTGGGAGTGGGAGCTCATGAGTTTCTCTTAGCTCCATGCTGATAATAGTTTTAGATGTAGAACTAGCTGCATTAAAAAATTCATCATTTATTATATTATATGGTCAACAAAGTAGCAAGGACAGATTTAATCCAGGGGTGGTTGCAGACACCTGTAAACCTAGCACTGGGAGAGCTGAGGCAGGAGGTTCATGAGTTTGAGGTCAGGCCAAACTACATAGCAAGACTATGTCTCAAAATTAGATTTAGTCAAGTATTTTTGAAATAGTTCATATAATTTTAAAGAAAATCAGTGATACCTGAGGCATGTATCAATGTGTTCTTAGAACACTTAGAGTAGAATTGTAAAATATTAGAATAGTTCAGAAAAGTTTACTTACATCCATGGATAAAGCTAAAAAAAGGACAAAAACAAAACAAACAAACAGAAAAACCAACCAATGAAGCATAAGGCTTACCACCAGTCTGTAGCTCAAACTGCCTGGATTCCACCCTGGGTTTCACTGTTGCCACTTGCTTTTTGGATAGTGCCTTAATATCTGGGTGCCTAGTTTGCTTCCTGGACAGTAACATAATCTTACCCTGACAGTCACATGCCAGCACTTTGGAACACTGACTTCCCAGTATACCACAAAGACAGATAAACAGGAGCTGACAATGAGGAAAATCAGATTGCTGGAGACATGGTCTTGTTTTATGGGATTATTTTGGTTATTGGTACTTCTCTGAACTAGATGAGAGATAAACCTAAGAAATGGAGTGATGTCATTCTGCCCAGTGGTGCACATCAAGCATGTTACTCTTACACCCAGAGAGCCGGGACGTCACCACCTTTCCACCCGCATGCAGCACGTGAAAGTACAGGACATCCACAATCAGTGTGAATTTCAGAGAGATGATGAATAACGTTTGATGCATATTCCATGCAATGTGTGAAACAGTCATGTAAAGTAATTGTTACGTACTTGAAGTTCAAATACAACTGGGTAATCCTGTATTTTACCTGGCCACAGTAGTCAAGCGTGCTGCCATGGCTCTCTAGCAGTCTTTGCAGGCTTTATAAAGACATCCTATTTTTTGAAGAGCTGAATTAAATACTTATTGGCTCATTTAGTCCTGTCCTTTCTGTCCTAAAGCATATTTCACACATGCCCCTGTCCATATTAAAATGTTTTACACTAGAAAAAAGGGCTTCTTACTTCGTTTTATGGCTGGGGTGGGTTAAGCTCAACTGTTCTCTTTTGATTTCTGTTCAGTTGTATCTAGTATAAAATTTTTTCTCTGAGGAGATAAATGATTTGGACCTTGAAATACAGAAAATGCTTCATAACAGAAGAGAAACTTGTCTTAAAATTTGCAATTAAGATTCTCATAACTTAGAGTGTGAATTTGAACTCTTGCTGTGTTTAATATGACATGCATGTTCACATTAGTTATAATCCTCAGCCTCTGGAAATGGTCATGAAAGCTCACTCTATTTCTTAGAAAGAGACTATTGTCCTTCTTTCCCTCCCTTGCTACTTTTATTATGGTTAAATGCCTATAATATGAAAGTTACCTCAATACAATTTTAGGTGTGTAGTTCACCGACAGCTGCCATTGTGGTGGTAGTGGTGGTGGAGAGAAGGTCTTATAGAGTCCAGGGTGGACAGAAGCAGGCTGAGGTTAGGGTCACTTTGAATTCCCAAGCTTCCTTCAGAGATGATGGAGTTGTGTGCCACTGGTGGGGTTTAGGAGATACTGTGGAATAGAACCGAGATTCTTTGGCATACTGGGCTGCTTCCTGGGTTCTTTACATGTCTTCTAGTTTTTCTTTGAATTGAAAATTGAACATCTGACTATCATGTAACAACCCTGGGGATTAATTCTCTCTTCCTGGAGGTTGGTGCTTTTCTTTCAGCTCCTATGTGGGGTTTCAGTTGTTGGAGGCTGTCTGGGCTCATCCTGAGTTTGAGATGCATATGCAAGTTATTTCCTGAGCTTGCCAGGTTCTTCCTCTCGCTTGTTCCTCCCTCTAAACCCCTCCATCTACCCCTTCCTTGCTCTTTTTCAAATTCATGCTCTCTTTCACCAATTGTTGCTTCATACACTTATGTGTGCAGTGGGTGGTGGGTGGTATTGAGGCCTCAGAGGCTTGCCTCTAATCTACTTTAGCATGTCTACTGTTGTCCTTGTCCAGCTCGTGTGTAAGCTGTCATGCTACTGAGTCTTTATGGGTGTAGCTTCAGACATTCTTAGGAGAAACACTCTCACAGCAAATTCTGTTTCTCTGTCTCTTACAATCTTTTTTTCCTCCTCCTTTTCCACAGTGTTCCCTGAGTGTTAGGTGTGGGAATTGTGTTGTAGATGCATCTCTTGGGGCAGTAATCAGCAACTCTGTATGTTGACTGGTTGTAGCTTTCTGTAATGGTGTCTGTCTGCTCCAAAGAGAAGTTTCCTTGATGAGGGGTGTCTTAGTCAGGGTTTCTATTCCTGAACAAACATCATGACCAAGATGCAAGCTGGGGAGGAAAGGGTTTATTGAGCTTACACTTCCATGCTGCTGTTCATCACCCAAGGAAGTCAGGACTGGAACTCAAGCAGGTCAGGAAGCAGGAGCTGATGCAGAGGCCATGGAGGGATATTCCTTAATGGCTTGCTTCCCCTGGCTTGCTCAGCCTGCTTTTTTTTTTTTTTTTTTTTTTTTCCTTTTGAAAATTTATATATTTAATTCTGTATTTCTGTACACACATGTAAGTGGTTATCACTTAAGTGAAATACCATGTGCACATTTGAAAAGCTGGTGGCATTCCCCAGAGGTATATACTTGCCTACTAGTCACAGATTCCAGTTCTCACACCTTATAGAATCAGCCTGCTTTCTTATAGAACCCAAGACTACCAGCCCACAGATGGTACCACTCACAAGGGGCCCTCCCACCTTGATCACTAATTGAGAAAATTCCTTACCTCTGGATCTCATGGAGGCATTTTCTCAACTGAAACTCCTTTCTCTGTGATAACTTCAGCTTGTGTCAAGTTGACACACAAAACTAGCCAGTACAATTGACCCCTTGTCAACTTGACACACAAACACATCACCAATAAGCCTCGACCCTTACTTCCTTATTCATCCCCAAGATCTAAATAACTTTACTAGTCCCACAATCTTTACAAATTCTTACATATTAACATTTCAGTCCCTTTTAAACATCCAATCTCTTAAAATTCAAAGTCTTTAAAAATTCAAAGTCTCTTAATTGTGGGCTCCACTAAAATACCTTCTTTCTTCAGGAGGAAATATATATCAGGACAAAGTCACAATCAAAATCAAAATCAAATTCCAACTGTTCAGTGTCTGGGATCTACTCACGATCTTCTGAATTCCTCTAAGGGCTTGAGTCACTTCTCCAGCTCTGTCCTTTGTAGCACACAGGGCTCCAGATGCCTGTACTCCACTGTTGCTGCTGTTCTTGGTGGTCATCTCATGGTACTGGCATCTCCAAAACACTGCTGTCTTCTGCTGCAACTAGGCTTTACAAACAGCTTCTCATAGGCTCTCTTCATGGGGCCAAGCCTCACCTCTTTTGCATGACTCCTTCAATCCGGGGCTGTCAATGCAACTGAGGCTGCACCTTCACCAATGGCCTTCCGAGGCTTCCTACAGTGCCCGAGCCTCAACTCCTTTGCATGACTCCTTCAGTTCTGGAATTGCAACTGAGGCTGCACCTTCACCAATGGCCTTCCACGGCCTCTCATAGTGCCCAGGCCTCAGCTGCTCTTCACGACTCCTTCATGACTTCAAAACCAGTACCACCTGGGTGACTCTTACACATTACCAAGTCCTGCCATAGCACAAGGTACAACCTTGGCTATCTCTGGAACACAGCCTCTTTGTGCTCTCAGAAAACACTTCCCAGAAGATGTCACCTCAATGATGCTGGTCTCTTCTTAATCACCATTAATTTCTTAGCTCCAGCTAACATGCATCAATAGTCCCAGCAATGCAATGGTTTTGCGTTAGTAGTTCTGGTATCTTGTTAACCACAGCTGATTTCTTCAGCCCCAGCTAACCAAAACCACAGAATCTTAAATCAAACTAGCAATGGCTCTGATAAGAGTCTTTAATCTTCCCTCTGAAATTTCACAAGAAAGACCTCCATCTTCTGCACTGTTCTCAACATTATCTTCCAAGCTCCTACAGAACACCCTACAGAGCTCTTAACATTCCGATGACTCTTCTAGTTCAAAGTCCCAAAGTCCTTCCACAGTCCTCCCCAGAACATGGTCAGGTTGTCACAGGAATACCCCACTTCACTGGTACCAATTTGTCTTAGTCAGGGTTTCTATTTCTGCACAAATATCATGACCAAGATGCAAGTTGGGGAGGAAAGGGTTTATTGAGCTTACACTTCCATGCTGCTGTTCATCACCCAAGGAAGTCAGGACTGGAACTCAAGCAGGTCAGGAAGAAGGAGCTGATGCAGAGGCCATGGAGGGATGTTTCTTACTGGCTTGCTTCCCCTGGCTTGCTCAGCCTGCTTTCTTATAGAACCCAAAACTACCAGCCCACAGATGGTACCACTCACAAGGGGCCCTCCCACCTTGATCACTAATTGAGAAAATGCCTTACCTCTGGATCTCATGGAGACATTTTCTCAATTGAAACTCCTTTCTCTGTGATAACTTTAGCTTGTGTCAAGTTGACACACAAAAGCAGCCAGTACAAGGGGTAAAGATGACACTTATCTGTGGGATTACAGTTGTATTCTACCCCACCTGACAACTAGAGTCGCTATATTCTACAGCATATCATTCCAACCAGTGTGGTGTTGTCTATGGGCAATGTCAGGTGTCACTTTGCATTTTGATGAAACTGAGAGGAAGTGGGAAGGTGGCTGTGAGGTGTCAATCATTTCTACCACGGCTATGTGCATATGTGTGGTACCCCAAACCATCTTCTAGGAGCACTGCTTATATTTTTCATCTTTATAGGACTTCTTTGCATATTGGAGGCCATATCAGAGTTATCAGACTGGAAGGAAGCAAGTTGTTATATTCAGACTTGGACTTTTGGATTAGCTTCAGGGCAGGCATGAGGCAGATGAGGCTCTGCTCATAGGAACTGGGGTTGCATTTCCACTTCTTTAACAGGACTCCTGTGCAGTCTCTGTAATGACTTTTGGACAGTTTGGAGAACAGGGATTCTTTCCATTCCTGATGATATTTATTTTACTGCAGTGCGGTTCAGCTAGTTCTTCCCTCTTTGAACCGCTTCTGCCTCTTGCTCACATTCAATAGTGAAGATGTGACAACCCACCAGGGATTTCAGAACTGTTAATTCAGCAAGTAACCTCCAAATCTTTATCCTTTCTTTTGGGAGAAAAGTCTGACTAACATGCATTTGTTTAGTATATGTGGTAGATATTGCGGGAAATATTAAAAAAGAGAACCTGCACATTCCCGTGCTCAGGCTGACAACAGGAGGGCCACTGAGTGGGCTCCTGCCTGGTGCGTCTCACTAGGCAGTTCCTCTGTGCTGGAGCTCCTCAGTCCCTTGGTGGATCTCTGCCACCAGGCCCATGCGACGGACAACCACCCACCCCACAGTCAGCCATCTCAACACCCAATTACCGGGTAGAATTAAAACTCTTATGCATATAGTTAACCAATGGTTTATGTACCAATAAAAACACAATTTACGAGATGCCAATACAATAATTTCAGAGCCAGTTGATAATGGTAAAAGCTGCCCAACTAGATTAGACAACGTATCCCATACTTCTAACCTTTATGATAACAACCATCCGTGGTGCTATGCCAGTTCACATCCACTGCCATCTTCCTCCTTCTCCACCTCCCTGTTCCCTGTTCAATCACAGGGCTCCTATTGCCCTCATGTCATTGGACAGGGAAAATCCTGCAACAGTAGATTCAGCAAAAATGCTTAGGAAGGTCTACAGTCATCAGCTTGGAGGGGAAGTTGGTATTGTGGGGGGATTTGTTAGGAAAAGCTCCCATGTCCTTTTAGACACTAACTGTGATTTGGGTATCATCTTCACCATCATCAAGTTACTTCTGTACGTGTTTTTTTGTTTGTTTGTTTGTTTGTTTGTTTGTTTTTTCTCTGCTTGTTGCCTTGTATTTATTTGTTTGACAATTTTGTCAGCTCCACAGTGAAGAAGGGTTATTGCTTGCTGAGTCCATTAGTCCTGTGTCCTGGTGTTGCTCCATCCTGTGTACCATCAAGCACCAAGAAAGTATACCAGGACCAGTGGTGACACTGGGACTAGGTTAGATTTAACAAACCAAAGAAACATGTTAGAAAAAATGCAAGGGTTGAAGATTTTAACATGGAGGTGGTTGGGTCCTGGAAAAGACTGTGGTTACTGTTGAATTCCATGGTCAAAATGACCCAAAGATGATTCCATAACATGAACACATTTTCTCCCTTTAAAGCGCCACCCACATTAGACTGAATAATAAAAGATAGTTCACATTTGTGATACAGGAGATAATAATAATTATTAAAAACCAAGTGTCCTTTTAACCTAAAAATCAAAACACAACAACCATGGCATTGCAGAGATTGTGACCTGAGTGATAATGACACAAGAAAATGTCCTTATCTTCCTTTCATGTGGAAGATCACCTGAGATACTGTCCTGACAAGCATAACTTGTACAAAGCAATAATGAGACATCATTTCAGACGTGGGCTGAGTGGGAGAACTTGGATGGCTCAAAGGCTGTAAGGTCAGAAAGATGAGTCTTGAGGAGGCAAGAGTTGATAATGGGCTTAGGCCTATGACATCCATCCTCCTTACTAGGTGGTACTGGGAAAATCTAATTGAGTAACAATTTCTCTTCTGATATGTAAATATCTCAATATATGATATCTTAGTTGGGTATCTTCAAAGCGAACTCTGAAGCAAAACTTGGGTGCAAGCAGTTTATTTAGGAGCTCTGGAGAACACTAAGAGAGTCAAGAAGTGAACTGGAGAAAGTGATCTTGTAAATACTGGCAGCCATGCACGGAGATAAGAACACAATTTTGCATTGATATCCTAGGAAACACAAACATTCCCCAGTATTGTCAATCCCAGAGAGAAAGAGGGCGTGAGGCATTTCATAGTGGATTTCTGCTGAAGCTGGCATAAATCCCCAGCATTTCTCGTGGGTTTACTGTTCAAGTCAGCTTTGATGTTTGAAATCCTGCAAGACACAGACATTCTACATGAAGAACTAGGATCCATAGACAAGATGGCGTGGACCATTAGAGAATTAGGCCTAATGGTCTTTCTGAGCAAGAATGAATCAATTCAGTCTAGTTGCTCCTCTAGTTGAGAGTCAAATCAATAGATTTAAGACCTATGTAACAGCTGTGCAATTTCTGATTGACAGCTTTGACAGGAGGCTGAAGTATAGTTACATCCTTGTTTATAACTCGCTGTCTCATCCCCAGTACCTTTGCAACAACTGGTATTTGAATTGTATTGGAAATAAGAGTTGAAGGAGAGGTGGGAAGAGCACCCAATGAAAAATGTCAATTTTATCATTGCTTACTAAGACCATAAACTATGTCCAATCCTTTACCTAATTCTGTTTTCTTAGAAGCTTGTGATGGCACCATTTGGAAAACAGAATGTTTAATAAATATTGAAAAATAATAATGAGATAATTTGTGAATTTTCTGCCATTTGGGAGTTTTCACACTCATACTAAGTTTTCTTGTTCTTATTCATCTTTATCTATTTAATCATAACCATTGCACCAACATAAATAATTCCTGCTACTGACAGAAGTTATTAAGTATTTTCACTCTTTATTTTTAATCTTCAAAGTATGAATTATATAACCTAATATTCTGGGGCTGATTCATCTCACTTCTACTTTTATATCAGTTTCCTAGTTTCACATCCATCACATTGGCCAGATTAAATTTAATCTTAGTGAGAGATATATTAAGTTAATGGTTATTTTAATTATTAGATACTTTCAGAAAAGACTCTATTTTGACCACAAGAGTTAATAAAATAGCAATGTCAGGGACTGGCAGGGATGGACTGGCATAGTATCTATAACTCAGTCACTTTGGAGGCTGGGTCAGGAGGATGTCCTGTCTGGGTCACAGGCTAAGTTTAAGCTCAGCCTCTGGAACATAGTGAGCCTGTCTCAAAAATGAAAAATAAGTCTCAGGCTATAGCTCACTGGCAGAGCACTTGCTTGTAATGAGTGAAGCCTCAGGTTCAATCTCTAGTTTCCTCAATTTCCACCCATTCCAAAAGGAACAAGAGAGAAAAGAAATGAAGATAAGTCAAAAGGTAAACTCTGGGCTGCTGTTGAGGTATATATATATATATATTATATGTATGTGTGAATATAAATATAAAAGAAAAAGTACCCATCTTAGAGACACAATCTTGCAGCCAACTTCCTAGTTGTCAAGTAGGGAATGGTAGGAGGTACTTATCTAGACTTCTCAAAACTTCCCTAAATTTTAAGTGTGAAATATAAATCAAAATTTAAAAGGAGACTTCTAGGATTTTAGCTACAAAAAGAAAAGGAAGTGAGCATACCTCTGGACTCTGTAATAATTCTGTTTTGAGAAAACAAATTCCTATATTTTGCAGGTGGTGGGAAGGGGTTTTAAAGTATTCCTGCTTGCTGTCATTGTTTGACTTAATTTCTTTTCAGTCAGAAGGCTCTGAAACCTTGACCAAGACTTTTGAAAAAATTCTGTGATAAAGTCACTTTAAAAATCAGTCATAGTTGGATCATTTTGAAATCTACAATATAAATGGGTTATTAGAACAATGTCTACATGGTAAGAGGAAGTGAAGGTAATTTCATATTACAGTCTTATTTCAGCACGTCTTTTCCAATAAGGAGCAGTTGAAAGCCCAGGAACACATTTTATATAGTAACTTACATGCCTTCAGACAAAAGTAGCTGACACAGACACCCTTCTGTATGGGTTATAGTTTTATTACAATCTTTCTGTCCTTCGGTGCTGGAGACTGAGTGTTCATATTCAGCACACATTCACGTGAAGTCATGATGTCTAACAGAGTAGCTTATGAAAGAGAGTGTTGAGAGCTGATTTGTACATCAGGCTGGAGTCTTTAGAATAAAATTAGTGCCTTAAACAGGGACCCAGGCAGCTCCCATCCCACTTGGGAAGTTACACTGACAACTTTATTAAGCAGGAAATTATATATATATATATATATATGGATTATGAGCAGCTTAAGAGACAGTCTCTTTGATATGTCTCAATGTTGTATTCTGAGGCCTATTCAGTACCTTACATAGTTTAAGTGCTCAATAGTGCACTAAACTAGATGAGGAAATTAACAAATACGTCGCATATTTTTATAGGATTAAAATGTCTCCTAGGGGCTGTAAAGATTAGTCAGCGTTTTAAAAGCACATGCTATTCTCCTAGAGGATACAAGTTCAGTCCTCAGTACCTGATAGTGGCTCACAACCATCTGTAACTCCAGTCCCAGGAAACCCAGCTCTCTTTTCTGGCCTCCTTAGAAAGTTAAAATATGTCATAAAGTTTTCATGCTTTTCTGTGAGAAATTCCAATATCATCATCATTCTGAAAGCCAAGCCCATGAATATTGGTTGCTGTTGGCCATAGGTGGCACAGGAGAGAGAGAAGCTCATCAATATGCTAAGCCTTCATTTTCTGAATGAGCAGAGGGTTTCAGCCTTCATGGTAAAAAAGACTGACACCGACTAGATCACTTCAGTTACTTTTATTCAATCATTATCCAAAATTAATTGGGTCTGGGAACAGTTCCAACTACTAAAGTTATCTTGCCCTTGGCTGCCTAAGAGAGCAGGCAACCCACACAAATTTCAGTCCCTTTTGGCCATGGCTAGCTATAATCAAAAGTAAGGACTTCAACTTTGCCAGGTGTGTCTTAGGACCAAGGTTTGTGCCACTGCAAGCTCTCATGTAGCACCAAATGTAGACTTTCCAGGGAGACAAAATTTCTTCAAGGTTCAAACAGTCTCAAAACAAATTTGTAGTTTCTACCAGTTATCCAGGCATAGCAAAAGTTTTGTTGAAACATTTCACTCAAAGCCAGACATAAAGGCTTTACTCTACATATAACTACACATGGACTCTAGGCAGAAGGAATTGTACTCAGAGTCTTATTCCCACTTAAGTTTGTACAAAAGTAAAGAAGCCTCCTTCCCCCAATGTCTCCTCAGCACTACAGTATTCTAACTACAGATTTAAAGTCTTGTAAATGAAGATGTAGCAAATCCCTCTCTATTCATCTGAGAACTGGGGGTTACCCTGTAACTGCTCCTTCCATGGTAACACTTTTCTATCATACATCAAGTCAAACTGAAAATACTGATGCTTTGCTTAGATACAAAGTAAATACTTATGCTTTGCTTATATTATCATAGTGTCTGTCTATGTTTGTGAACAGAAAATTGAAACTCTGGAAGCAGAAACAAGTGAGGATTATGCTGTTCCTCTGTTTCCTGGGTGGGACTAATTCTTCCTCCTTGCTGCTCTCCTTCCTTCATAATCCACCACTACGCCTATGCCATCTGCAGACAATCATTGTGGTCCCCATCCTCATCTCATCCTCAGGGATTCTGAATTCACCTTCCATGAGAACCTGTTCCTAATGCCCCTTGATAGTTTTTCTGGCTTGAATTGGCTTTATTTCTAAAGCTGCGGTCAGCAAAGGCAAGGATGAGGAGGCAACAAGGACCTGCTTCCTCTATTTGGCTGCTTGCTACCTTCTGACATCATGCATTTGTCTTTGGTCTCCTATTTGAGTGGCTGAGACTCCCTCAGGCTGCTCTTAAAAATAAGTGCTGATTTTTGGTAATTTTTTTTATTTCCCCATTTGAGAAGGATTCAAGAATCCTCCTCCCTTGGGCCCTCCTTGTTATTTGGTTTCTTTGGGTCTGTGGAGTGTAGCGTGGGCATCCTTTACTTTATGGCTAAAATTCATAATAATAAGTGAGTAAATATCATGCATGTCCTTTTGAGTCTGGGTTACCTCACTCAGGATGATATTTTCTAATTCTATATATTTGCTTGAAAATTTCATGATGTCCTTGTTTTTAATAGCTGAGTAGTATTCCAGTTTGAAAATGAGCCACATTTCCTTTATCCATTCTTCAATTGAGGGACATCTGGATTGTTTCCAGTTTCTGGCTATTATGAATAAAGATGCTAAGAACATAGTTGACCATGTGCCCTTGTGGGATGGTGGAGCATCTTTTTGGGTATATACCCAGCAATTGTATAGCTGGGTCTTGAGGTAGAACTATTCCCAATTTTCCAAGAAACTACCAAATTGACTTCCAGAGTGGTGTACAAGTTTGCAATCCCACCAGCAATGGAGGAGTGTTCCCCTTGCTTCACATCCTTGTCAGCATGAGCTGTACCTTGAGCTTTTGATCTTAGCCATTCTGATTGTATAAGGTGGAATCTCAGGGTCGTTTTGATTTTCATTTCCCTGGTGAACCAAAGAATACACATTGATGGACTTATGGTTTGGACCACATATGTGACAGAGGATGACCTCGATGGCCATCAGGGAGAGATGAAAGGCCCTTGGGCCTGAGGATGTTAGAGGCCTCAGTAAAGGGGAATATCAAGGCGGGAAAATGGGGATGGGTGGACGGGGGTGGGGTGGGGTGGGAGGTGGAATTCCCTCCTAGAGGCGGGTTGGGGAGGGGATGGGGGGTATACAAAGAGGAGACTCAGAAAAGGGGAAACATTGGAAATGTATATAAAGTATCAA
>CM052708.1:45307838-45357256 GCA_028551405.1 Uromys caudimaculatus
TTTGAACATTTCTTTAAGTGCTTCTCAGCCATTAGAGATTCCTCTGTTGAGAATTCTTTATTTAGCTCTGTACCCCATTTTTATATTGGGTTATTTGGGTTGTTGGTGTCTAACTTCTTGAGTTATTTATATATTTTTGGATATTAGCTCTCTGTTAGATGTAAGATTGAAGATCTTTTCCCAATCTGTAGGCTGTAGTTTTTGTCCTATTGAAAGTGTCCTTTGACTTACAGAAGCTTTTCAGTTTCATGAGATCCCATTAATTAATTGTTAATTTTAGTGTCTGAGCTAAGGGTGTTCTGTTCAGTAAATTTTCTCCTGTACCAATGAGTTCAAGGCTATTCCCCATTTTCTGTTCTATTAGAGTTAGTATCTGTGGTTTTATGTTGGGGTCTTTGATCCATTTGGACTTGAATTTTGTGGGGTAATAGATATGGATCTATTTGAATTCTTCTACATTCAGACATCCAGTTAGACCAGCACCATTTGTTGAAGATGTTCTCCCATTTCCATCCTCCCTTTGTATGGTTTTTGTCAAAATTCAATTATCTGTAGGTGTGTGGGTTTATTTTTGGGTCTTCGATTTGATTCCATTGACCAACCTGTCTTTTTCTATACTCCTAAAATGAAGTTTCTATTACTATTGCTCTGTTGTACAGCTTAAAATCGGGGATGGTGATTGTCAGGGTCTTTTATAGGAGGTGGGTGGGAGAGTGGATGGGGAGGGGAACAGGGCAGGGGGAGATCAGGTGTAGGAAAACAGGGGAGAGAGAATGGAAATTGGCAATGGGTAGAGCAGGGCATCTGTGGTACATGCCAGAGACCTGGGCGGCAGTTGGGGAGAGGGCAGTCTGTGTGGTGACTCTAGCTGAGATTCCAAGCAGTCAGAAAGATGGAGCGTTAAGTGGCCACTTCCTGTAGGCAGGCACTACTCCCAGTGGAGGGATAAGGACATCAACTGACCCACAAAATCTTGACCCAAAATGTGTCCTGCCAATAACATGTGCAGGGATAAAGATGGAGCAGAGATGGAGGAAACAGACAACCAATGACTGGCCCAACTTAAGACCTATCTCATGCACAAGAACCAATCTCTGACACTATTAATAATACTCCATTATGCTTGCAAGCAGGATTCTAGCATAACTGTTCTCTCAGAGGCTCCATCCAGCAGTCAATGGAAAGAGATGCAGAGACCCACAGCCTCTGAGGGAGTCTTGTGGAAGAGTTCAGGGAAGGATTGAGGGACCATAAGAGGATAGAGACTCCACAGGAAGACCAACAGAGTCAACTAACCTGGACCCTTGGAGCCTCCTAGAGACTGAACCACCAAACAAAGAGCAAGCATTGGCCAGACCTACCCCCCCACCTCCACCCTGCATGCACACACATGTAGCAGATGTGCAGCTTGATCTTCATGAGGGTCTCCCAACAACTGGAACTGGACCTGTCCCTGAGTTTGTTTCTTGCCTGTGGATCCCTTTCCCCTAACTGGGCTACCTTGTCTGATCTCACTGGGAGGGGAGAAGATGCACCTAGTCCTGCAGTGACTTGATGTGCCTGGGTTGGGTTATACTTGGGGGAGTGTTATCTCCCTTTTCAGAGAAGAAGGAGATGGGTGATTCAGGGAGGAGCTGTGTGAGGTGGGACTAGGAGGAGAGAGAAGGCTGATTTGGGATATAAAGTAAATAAATAAATAAATAAAAAGCACTGAATCTTAGCAGCTTTTCTGCCTTGATAGTGACTGAAATCCTCAGAGTCAGCCTCTCCAGCCACCAACCCACATCTGATTTTGTACAATGACTGACAATTGCTGTCAATATGCTCATAATGTTCTTGTCAATATGTTCTTCTTCCTTCTGACTGGAAAATAAAATAAAACAAAGTGAAATATAAAACTTTTGTTAGCTCCATACCTGTGGGGAGCAGGATAAATATCTCCTACTCATGTCATATGGTTCTGAGTCAAGAGAAATTCAAGTGTGCATAGGAAAACAAATCAATAGTATCAGACCCCAGAAGAACTGCTCTGTGTGTTTATTTTTGCCCTGAATTGTTCTTTTTGTGGTCTGAAATAGAATTTTAATGAGAGACTCATTCGTGGAAAATTTACTGAGAAATGGGCAACTGGTTTCCCTTCTCTGGAAGCCTAAACATATCACCTCGTGTTCATATAGTATTTTGCCTGGCTTTGAAGAAAACCAGTTTTTTGGACATGGAATGTGGACTTACCTCAATTGTAGGCAGGGTGGGCTCTTGTCTTTGATGAGGTGGCATCTGAAATGGAACTACAGCTTCGGTTTCTAATGGCTTGAAGAATACACAGCCAACTACCTCACCCATGGTCTCTGGCTTGTCCTAGCATGCAACCAGTGTCAACAGGGATAGGGTATAGCTCAGGAGCTCACTCCCCTACTACTGTCTGGGTGAACTTTATGGATGTCAGCTTCAATGGAGCACTCTCTGCCCTTCCCTCAGCAGCAGTCTAAGTCTTCCACAAAGCTTAATCAAGTGCAGGGCTCTGTCCTGCCTCCTCTTAGGAACCAAGTTTCATTCTGCTCTCTGGTACAGCTTTTGAGCTTAATTACCTAAAACTAGATTCCCCTTTCTGGTTTCTGAATCACTTTGGAGCTAAAGGAGACAGATGGAGATGAAAATATCAGCTGTATCATTCATAAGAGCCAGATTTGGGAGTGTGGCTTACCTATGTTGTTCCTAGCACATTTTAAAAACATGTCTTCAAAACTGGGCTTACTCACCTAGACACAGGAAACAGTAAGAGACTGCAGACACATCCAACCCACTCTTCGTGGGGGTGTCATTTTTTATGTTACAGCAGAGCAGGTCAGAGGGGAGCATGTGCTTCATGGAGGGCCACCTACTGAGAAAGATAGAATGAGATGTGGCCTGGCTGAAGCAACTATGTCTGTCATCTCTCTGAAACTCACAAGAGATAAAGTAAGCCAGAGGGTGTTCAGAATGTGGTGGAGTATGCTTTCAAGGGCTGCTGTGATGATTTCTCAGTCATTTTGTGCTTTAAACAACAGAATTTTGTTATGTGGTTCAACAATCTGAAAATATCTCACTGAGCTAAAGGCAGGATATTGGCAGGGCTGCATTCCTGCTGATGCTTCTAGGAAAACTCCCTCCCCCCTCCTTCCCTGCCTCCCTCCCTCCCTTTGTTCTTTCCTTCCTTCTGACCTTTCATCCCTCTTCCTCCTCTGCCTCCTCCTTCTGGAGTTTGATATTACCCACATTTGCTGGCTTGTGGCTCTCAGTCAATGACAGCATCACTTCAACCTCTTCCATTGTCAGATCTTCTGAGCCTCCCGCTTCTCTCTGGTAATTGTGATTAGAGCTGGCCCACATAGGTAGTCTAAGACATTCTCTAAAGATCATAAATCTAAGCACAGTGGTCAGGTTCCGACTGTAATGGAATAACATAATCACAGATATCAGTGGTTTGGATATGGACATGTTTGTGGGGCACCATCCTTCTTACATAAAGTCTTTATGGATGCTCTAAGAACTGGGAAGAAGTCTCTAACCTGTCCTGGTGGGAGTGTCATTTTTGGATCTGTGCTCAGTTCTTGTGTATAGAAAGTCTAGATTTACTGACCTTCTGTCCACTGCAGAGCACTCTCTGTGGAGAAGTGATACTAATCTGCCGGGTGGTCTTGGTGCCTGATAAGACAACAGTGCAGCCAGTGCTTTAGGGAGTTCTGCATTTTATTTTATACTTCAAACAACACTGAAAAATAGGTATGAATATTAAAACGTAGATAGCAGTATTTCTATTTTGTGACCAAGAACTGATCCTTACAGTTAGGTCCTTCACTTCAGACCCCAGTGCTTTTCTGTTCTCCTTATATCTTCTCTGCCTTGCATAACATTAAACTTTGCAGATCTTGTCCCACCCACCATTATGAAAGGACCTGATTTATTTCTTGTTTGCAATTACTGGTGGCTGCCTCTGTGTGGCATAGGACCTGTCATGTCTTGTTCCCAATGACAGAGAGTAGAAGTGAATGTCAGAATGTCCTTGTGTTCTGTTCCTTATGCTTTAGCTTCCAGTTCTCTTTCAACCTAGCTACCAGAGTGCTCCTCCAGAGTAGCTGCATATGTACTGTGCGAGATAAAGGAATGCATTTTGAAAAGTGCAGGGCTGGCAACTCGGCCACCATCCATGGCTATTTCTTCCCAGACACTGAGCGGCTCCAGTTCTCTTACAGAAAAACATGGGTGATTAACACAGGCAATGCAGAGTAAATTTAATGGAAAGAACTGAGATCATTTACTACAACGTTATGACCAATACATAGAAATAGTTCAATCATGTATCTAAACTAAATATACATATTCTATATTTTTTGGAAGCCGAAGACCTGAAGCAAAATAGATACTTGATGAATATTTATTTGCTGAATACATCTTCTAAACACTAGGCTGTGGCAGAATTGATACTGAATATTATCATCATTGGATTCCTTGAATGTTACAATAAAAAGTGCAGAAATATCTGAATTAGCATGTAAGTTTGGTAAAATTCCTTTCCTGTGTTTCATTACCATCCTCATATGTAAAAAAGACCTAGCAGTGATGAAAACAGTTGCCGTGTAGTGAAACCCAGGTTACATAGAGGTGATTCCATATCTTGACCTATGTGCCATGCAACGAAACTTCGATGTCTTTATTCTTTAGATGCTACATACAAGACTGACACTGAGCTTAGCATACATCTATCTTTGCACCATTAGTTCTAGGGTATGTACTGATGGCAAGATTTCCTATACAAACAATTATATTAGAAAATATTTCTCCAAGCTTTTAGATTGTCAAACCTACATTACCTGGCAAATATGCACTGTTGGGGTGAGCATAGGCCAGGGAAGCTCGTTTTACCTTAGATTTTTAAACTTCTTTGAGAAACCAAATATAATCTTGTTCTGTGACAAATGTGAGCAACTGGCTAAAATGCTCAAATGCTTAAGAGGAGTCATCAAGATGAGAAAGTTACACCAGCTTTTTTTTGACCTGGTTCTTCATAGTTGATGCATTGTATTCCTTTGCTTTTAAACCATGTTCAACACTTTAAACTAATGTTTTACAATCAAGTGCATACATGATTAAAGAGTCAGCTAAGCAGCCATGATGCTCTTGGATTAAAATTAGCATTATTACATCTCCATAGAGGCTCCCTCTTTAAATATACTTAGGTCAGTCTTTATAATTTATTCCTGTGTGTGCATATTTCATGTTTATATTATAACTTTAAAAGTCTGCTTTAGATATGACCTATTGAATTGTTATCATGGAAGTTGACAAATTAGCTATGGCTTTTCTTCTTCTATTGTCTTGCTTCACATACCCACACCTCTCTCCCCTTACTTGCTTGTCTCAATACTCATATTTTTGTTAGATCTCTTATTATTAAGACTATGTAAGGGCAAGTTTGTGCTGCTGTTAGTGAGCCATGATCACAATTTCTTCTTCGCCTTGTCTCTCCATTATCTTTCATAATGCCTCATGTTTTACAAATTTGATTGTCTATGAAGGCAACATTGATTTAATCCCAAGCCTGCTCTCGGTTATCTCAGTGTGCTCTTTGCATGGACTTTCTTCTCAGGCCTACCTTTTAGAGACATTGTCCTTGGTACCTGTGACCAACTTTTATACAGGAAACCTGGGCATTCTTTCTGTCCCTGTCCCAAGCTGGCCTCCTGGTTTTTTAGATTCCCTGCCTTTTGTTGTCTTCTTGCTTTTGTGTGTGGTGAAGGACTTGTTTCATTGAGCACATTTTCTGAGAATGGATGCATGAAGAAAAATTTCCGGACATCTTGCATTTCAATGTTTCTCTCTTGTTTGTAATTATCCTCCAGGATTTTGAGGCCATTGTTCAATATCCTTTTAGATTCTAGAATTGCTTTTGAGAACTCTGAAGTTTCTTTTTCCTGTTGCTCTAGGTCTGACCTATTTTTCTCCCTACATGAACGGTATTTTCTTCAGCTCCATTTCAAAAATGACTATCTTATGCGACCTCATCCAGGAGTCTTTTTTTCACTTCAGCATTTGACAAAACTTTGGTCTAGAACCCATGTCATCAGCTTTGCAAAGGTCTCAAGTCATTTCTGTAGTGGCATTGTCATCGTTTCTAGCTCAGTTTGAAATTCCTTGTTAGTTGAGTGACATTGTCCTTTAAAAATGAGTTTTACCCCTCTACTAGTTTGTCTTTTCATTTTTTCTAAGTCTTTACTTTTTAAAAGTTCCTTATTCCAAGTCTTTGCTTTTAGTTGCTGAGAGCTGCTGATTTTCAGAGTCAATGAGGCAAATGATACCACAGTCATTCTGAGATGGTTGTCTCTTTGTAACTCTTTTTCTGAGCAGTGAGTTTTCCAGAGATGACCTCATCTGCGTTATCACAGCACATAGAATGCAGACACAGAGATCAGCTTGCTTTTATTAAGCCTGATACTAGAGATCGGGAAAATAATGTATAACAAAGGTCCAGGCATTACATTTTATTTTTTGTTTTGGATTTATGATTTCTTCACAGTAATGTATTATTTGTGTTATAAAGTATTTTGTGTAATATACTGACTATTCTGCAAATACTTACATAGCAGGGATTTTTTAAAGCTCTCATATGAAGAACACTGATAGAAATAACTACAGTTAAAAAAAAGCTTTTCAGGATTCTCAATATTTTAAAGAATATTAAGGGTTCCTATACCAGAAGGTGTGAAAATTACAACCATACATATTCCATATTAGACCATTATAGCCTTGTTTCTCAGGTACAGTACTTTTATTTCTCTTGGAATATTAACTTATGTTGTGTATGTGTGTTCTCTTTGTGTGTATTTATACATTTGCACTTTGTAGGTACAACTTATATGTGTGTGTATATGGTGAGTCTATGTGTGTTTGTGAGTACATGTGCATGCATGTATGTGGGGACAAGAGATTTATATTGGCATCTTCCTCTATTCTCTCTCACCTTACTTTTGGGGACAAGGCCTCCAACTGAATCTAGAGTTGATCAATTGTTCAAGAATATCTGGCCAGTGAACTTTAGGAATCCCCCTGAACTTGCCTTCCCAGCAGTAGAATTATAGGGATTCAAAGTGCCATTTCTGGCTTTGTCTCTTGGTTCTGGGAACCTGAACACTAGTCTTCAGGATCCTGTGACAGTAATTTTGCTGACTGGGCCATCTCTCTAGTCCCAAGGATACTTCATTTGAAACTTCTTCTTCTTCTCTTTTTTTTTTTTCTTCAGGTGGTTTCTTTCTCTGTCTTCCTCTCTCTTTATCCCCCCATGCCCTAGAGGGTTTCCAGAGATGACTAGTGGTCCATCTCTCCTTCTATAAGAATCAGAGCTGGAAACAAAGAATCAGAGTTCTGAGCACCAGCCTACATTTTTGCTGATCTGACTACTAAAGCACCAAGTGTGGAATTGGTGTCTTTGGATCTTTTCTATTACATTGATCTCGCTTCCTAGAGAGTATTCAGCTTCTTTCAGAGAATAATGAGGCTGAACTTGGAATCTGCTTTGGTTGATTCCGTTTTTTTTTTTTGTTTGTTTTTTGTTTTTTGTTTTTTAAATGTATCTATTCATCTGAGTTATTCTTTTTAATTTTTATTGGTCATTTTATTTATTTACATTTCAAATATTATCCCCCTTCCTGGTTTCCCCTCTGAAAACCCCCTATCCCATCCCCCCTACTTCTGTGAGGGTGCTCCCCCACCCATCCACCAACTCCTGCCTTACCACCCTAGCATTCCCCTACACTGGGGCATCCAGCCTTCACAGGACCAAGGGCCTCCCCTCCCATTGATGCCAGATAAAGTCATCCTCTGAATAATTCTGCTGCTGTAACAAAAATAACGGCCAAAGGGCAACAAGGAAAGGAGAGGGATTCACTGGATTAAGACTAGGAGCTCAATCAGGAACTGAAGCAGAACCCACGAAGGGATGCTGCTTGCTGGCTCCCTCACAATCACACTGGTTCCTGTTTGGCTGCCTTTCTTAGACATATGAATATACAACCCATAGTGGATGAAGCCCTTTTAAATCAATTAATAATCAAGAAAATGTTTTACAGATATGCTCACAGGCCAATTTGATAAAGGCAGGCTTTCAGTTGAGGTCCTTCTTCCCAGGTGACTCTAGTTTGTGTCAAATTGATAAAAACTTCCAGTATAGAAGCCAATCATCAGACCTATCAGGAGGTTCTCAGCTATGTAGTGAGGTCCATACCTTCTCTATGGAGAATCAACCTCCAGCATGATGTGAGTCTGTGATATAAGGTAATGTTCTTCATGTGCTTTTAAATAAAGCTCCTCAGCATCACCCCTCACCAAGGCAGGTACTCCCTAGCTTTGTTTTCTTGGCTTTGAACATTGGTGTCATTCAGGCTGTTCTCCATGGCCAAGCGAAAGCTTGATTCTTCCTTCTTTGACATACAAGTTGTCACTTGCTCAAAGGCTCCCAGTTTCCAAAATGCTGTTACATTTGACTTCTTTCTCTTTTCTGTGAGTTTATGGTTATAAAAACATCAATATAAATATCTCTTCTAAGATTTGCTAATCTATAGCAGAATTGCTTGAGCGTGTTGAACATTCATTATACAGAACTGGGTCCAATCTTTATATGGCCCAGGCATGTGGCCAGTGTTTATTTTTGTGTTTCTTTCTGAGGAGTCCGAGATGATGTCAATTTCTGTTGCCAAAGTTGTCTCTAAGTTCTCTGCTCAGTTCATTTTTAGAAAAGGAAAGATAGGCTAGAAAATCTAGTATTAAAAATCATCCCTAAGATTTTCTCCTCCTCTTCCTCTTCTTCCTCCTCCTCCTCCCCCTTCTCTTTCTTCTTATATCAAGGCATTAAATAAATACTCTTGATTGCACTGAAGTTGTAACAATGAAATCGCTATTTTTATTTATGAGCAGTTTCACAATGATAAATGTTTTATCTTTTCCAATATTTTTATCAGATGAACATCAACTATGTCTAGAATTTCATCTCTTGTAGGAAATGAACAAAATGCAGATATGCTGAATGCTCTACAGGGATTTTTTTTCCCTCTGTAAACTTGTTGATTTTCTTCTCCATGTTCTTTTTTTGCCTGTTTCCATAGCCTCAAGAGCTGCTGCTTCTTCCGATAGTGGATCTTGGCCTTTTCCTTCCATTTCTCCTGCAGAGTGGCTGTCACTGCCTGGTACTTTCACCCTACCTCTTGATCCAGATGCTCCAGGTAAGCAAACTTGTTATAGGGTGGATGGATTCATCCAGCACCTTGAGGCCTTTCAGGGCAGCCTGGCCTATCTTGGTCTTGTGGGGTAGCATGCCTCACACAAATTTTTTAGTACACTAAAAATTTGACTAGGGCCTCGGAGGTGGTATGGGCCTCGAGAGTGGTTGGTGTTCATCTGCTTTCAGAGAAAGCCAGATACTTTAACTTGTTTCTGTAGCCATTTCCAGAAATGTTGATGCCTTCACAGTGTACAGTACCTGCTTGGCCACAATGGCCTCCAGGTGGCCCAGAAGACAGCCTCCATCATCCAGCAAGAGAACCTGCCCCTCCTCCATCTTTGGCAGCCGCCTGGGTAAAGCTATAAGGATTTTTTTAAGCATGCAGATTCATTAACATTTATTGAACTCTGTAAGTCTTGACTTCTAGTCATATCTCAGTAGTGTATAGAAAGACTGTATTGCTTTTGAAGACCATTTAAAGCACAGCCAACACTGGAAACATTTTTTAGAAAAATGGCTAACTAAGATCTACCAATAGCGAAAAATATCAGTGCACCTTGGTTTGATCTTTAAAAAGACAGTTCCATTTTCCATTTCTTCAAGTGGACCAAGGAGTGACACTTCTCTTGCCTGAGGGTCTTTATACAGAACACCTTAACTCTAGGGATACATTTCCAGGCTGCTTCCCTCTCCCCTACGTATTTCTGTCTTCTGCAGTCAAGGCAGCGATGTTCCAATCCCTGTCTCATAGAATTCAAGCTGGAAGGAGGAAGGAAGAAGTTAAAACGCATGGTTCATTGACTATTGCCAATTATAGGGAGGGCTTTATTTGGATAAACTTATTTTTCTAGAAATTTTATTGTTAGCAATGTTTATAGGGATGTTGCTTTGTTGAATCTGATCTGTACTGGGTCTGTAGTATTGACAGGCATACTGACTGATTAGGAACAAGAGAACAACTCAAATGTCAGCCTGCTGGACAAAGATTATGTTATAAGTTGGAAGTAGAAAAAAATTAGTAATTGGGGAAAATTTGCCAATTGCAACCTCTGATATGCTAGACTACCAGGTTAGGAAGGCTGATGTGGGCCTTGAAACATCAACCTTTATTCTATATCCCTTAGATAATTCCAATGGAAATTTCACTTTATGGCTTAGGGGCTATTTTTAAAACATTTATAGGCTTTTATCATATATTGATGCCTTTAACTTTTGTTTAAAATGTAAATAACTAAAATAAATACAGATTGCATTTTTCCATGTATTTATGACTTTTGCTTTTGGAGTCAGTTCTAATATGTCATTTAAATTATGGAACTCATTTCTCTTCAGCCATTGGAATTTCATTGAGATGTTAAAATAAAATTAACCCTCAGATTTAAAAAAAACTGTTATGATGTTTAAGTAAATATTAAATTTAATAATTAATTAAGCTTTCATAGTGATAATGCTTTGATGCTACCTGGTAAAACTTTCTAATTTCAATTGTTTTGGAGCTAACAGTTCACAGCTAAATTTTCTTAGCATGTAGGTGTAAGGCATTGTGTCTGAATTACCTGAGGGATAAAACCCATGAGATGTGGGTGTAGTTTGATCTTGAAGCAAAGGCTGGAACATTGGGAACAAACCCAAAGGAAAGATAGGTTTAATCAGACTAAGACAAAAAACATTGACATGTTAAAACCAATAAATTACTGAAGAAGAGATTAAAATATACGTGGCAATGACCTTCAGTTATTTGAAGTGCTATCTTGAAGGAAAAAAGTCTCTAAGATTTTATGATGTATTTGCCAGATTTGGGATCAATAGATGGAACTGATAAGGAAGCAGATTTGGGTTCAATGTCAAGGATATTTTCACCAATGAGAGTGAGAGTGGTTGTAGAAAATAAGAGATCTTTTTGGTTGCACCTCCACCTTTAAAACTATTGTAAAATTCTGGTATATATTTGACTTAGATGATCCAAGCTATATCAAACTAAGATTCTATAAGTAAAAGCTTCAAACTATAATTGCTACGAATAATTTATAAGTGATTATAGTGAGCATAATCCCTGAGAAGTTCACCTTGGCTACATCTACAATTAATAATAAATCTCTTGGAGAATATAAGGGCACACTTAGTTTTGAATAAATTTCCACAGTTGTTTGATGATCATTCTTTTTTTTTCTTATTAGAAGTTTGCTAAAAACAAAAGAACAAAAAAAGGTAAGAAGTTACAAAGGCAAAGATACCCATAACATTTTTCATGAAAATTGAAGAAACAGAAAATAAATTCACAAATGATTATAGATGAAGTCAAAGGTAACAGTACAGTGGAAACACTACTTCAGAAACAGCGAATCATGTTATAATCATTCCAATCTTTCTCACTGGGGAGGAGAACTTGCAAGATAATTTCCCCTAAACATTTTGGCAGTGATAATTCTGTCTGTTGCTTTGTTCAGAGGTGAGGGAACACTCTTGTCTGAATTTCGCCACGCACCAATTTAAATGCAAAAGGAACAACTGTCTGCACTAGGACATTACCTTGGTCTGAATGAACAACAGCCCCAACACCTGCTATCCCACTACCACATTAACAGTAAGAACAAAACAATAGCTTATGTTAACATTTCTGGTTCTTAATAACAAAGATGAGCTAAAAAATGAATCTATAAAATCTTCCCCCAAATTTCCTCATGCCCTGAAAGACAGTCTTTAGTCTGGAAGGGAAATTAACAAGGTTGTTGGACTTGATAGTGTAGTCTTCAGTGCATGTTACATTTTTGTCCAATTGATGACCCCCCCACATTAAAATCTGAATAGTTAGGTTATGAAGATAAAACCTTCATGAATGGAAATAATGATCTTCTAATGGGGTGAATCAGACTCTGCTTTTCCTAGGTGAGTCCACAGTGATCAGTGGCCACATAAAAATGGAATTAGATTTGCTTTGATCTTGGACTTCCTAGGCTTCAGAAATTGGGGACAAAATGGTTGTTGTTTAACCTATCTAATCTGTGCATTTCTCTTATAGCCGACCTCATACCCTCACATGTATGACTCTTCTTAATGAAGCAAGGGTTCAACAAAATGTCTCCATTGTACTTGCTCTTGAACTACTTGTGACATGTAAGTTTCTTAGGGTAAAGGATGTACCTCATATCTTGGCCCTCAGGAGTTTTAGAATCTTGTATTTTAGGGCCTGAAGTTTGTAACACATGTGAGATGTAAGGTTTCTGGCTTAGGTAAACAACAATTACTTATTTTTAGAACATCTTGTGGGGATTCCTAGCCCTCAGTCACCAAAGGTCAGGGCAGATATCACTGTATCACAGGATAATTACAAAAGTCTGTAATTAGGAGTTTTAGAGTATTCATAACACTTTATTTCATTTCCTTCAAGATCAAGAAGGGAGGGGGAAAGTGTGGGAGATGGCAGGGAGAGAAGGAGGAAGAGATAAAGGGGGGGTCGAGGGAGGGATTGAGAGAGGGGACACTGAACATTTGGACCATGGAATATAAGCAAACCCTTTCTAAGTAGAAGCAGTTAGGGCTTTAGGTCTTTTACATTTCTTATATAAACAGGTGGCTGTCCAGCAAAAGAAAACCAGTAAATCTTTTGGGAGTTGGCTTAAGCTTCCAGTATTTATCTTTGCCAGCCAGAATCCTTTAACCCAAGCTCCTGATGCCCTTTGCTCTGCAAGATTGACCTTATATATTCCCCCACTTAACTACAACTAGTATATCACAGGTGGTTCCAGATTGAGTGCAATGGGGACATTTAAGGGAACCATTTATTTCATTAGAAAGAACCATGCTGCCTGCTCTTGGGACCTTTCCCTCCCACTGGGTTGTCACGCCTGTCCCTGATATGAGGATCTGTGCCTTTTTGTATTGTGTTTTGTTATGCTTGTGTTCAGCTGATATTCCTGGGAGGTTGATATCCCATGTATTGTGTGATAGAAAAATAAATTAAAAAATAAAGTTAAATTAAAAAGATAAGAATCATGCTTGTGAAGGCAATACACAGTATACTCCAATGATGTCTAGTTGCTGATATGCAATGATCTTATGATTTTAAGATAATGTAGGCTTCCCAAGGAAGCCTTTTCTTCCATCCTTTATAACAATTTAAAACCTTAGCTGTCTCTGCAAAATCTCTTTCTAGGTTTATGCACTGTCTGGGCTAGTGATCATGTCTCACATATCACTGAAGGAAATTCAAGTGGTCGACAGAATGTTCCTCATTTCCATCTTCAAATGGCTTGGCCATGTGCCTCCACTGTTCTTTCCGTCTCTCCTCCTACATCTACTGATGGACCACAGTTACCCAGACACGCCCATTTCCACCACTCTAAGCACCTCTCCTCTTCAGAAATCTGTATTTTGTGAATATCCAGCTTTTCCCTCTCTACTTTGACATTTCAGTCACACAAAATGTCACGGACACTACATTCTCTTAAGTGACGTGTTTGCTTCTTGTTTGTAGTTTTTCAAAAGCAGTGTTTACTTACTTATTTCTTTATCCACATGTTTTGCCTCACTTCAAATATTTCCAGTCTTTGCCTCATCCATAGGAATTGTTCCTCTAGAGTCACTAGATACTTCTGTCTTTACAAATTTGTGGAAGGTCTTCTTTCCCACAATTCTCCAGTCACTTTCATCTTCATGAGAGTTGACTTCTCCACTTACCCCACTGGGCATCAATAAAGCCATAGTCATTTGATTTGCATTTTGGTTAAGAAGTTTTATTATATGTATTGAATATAAATGTCAGTCAACTTGCTTTTATTGTTATTTTCAAGCAAAAAGTCATGGCTGTGGTTAAGTAGCAAATAAGAAAAATTTCTACTTCTTTGATAGTCATTGTCACCATTACCCTTTTAAAAAATCTATAGCTGCATGTATTGATATAAGTTAACAACTCTTTACAGACTTAAAAAGATTTACAAGCCTATTTGAAGCTTAAGCACCCCCCTACTTCACAAAAGTGTCAGTAATTGAAGTGTTCTGTTCTTCTGCTGGGACTGATACTATCAAGGGTTTCTACTCTTCCTTCTTTAAACCATGGCAATCTAATGAGTATGTCCAGAATACAAAGCTAGGAGAATCTAAAGTCAAGCTCTGGGTGTATATAATTTTATTTTCACAAAATCTTCACTTACCCTGTCAAGAAGCATTACCTTTAGGCATGGTGGGGACCACAGCAGAGATTTATCAATAGTTAGGAACCCTGGTCTTGGTTTGACATAAATATAGCCTCTGGATTATTTTGACAACCTGACTATTTTACACAAAACTGGCATATTTTTAACTTCATAAGAAATAGCAAAATTTTTGAAATGAGACTTTAAACTTGGTTCACTTTTATTATAATAATAATAATAATAATAATAATAATAATAATTAGTAGTAGTAGTAGTAGTAGTAGTAGTGGTAGTGGTAGTGGTAGTGGTAGTGGTAGTGGTAGTAATAGTAGTATTTCAGACAATGAATGTTACAGTACATTGTGAGTTCTTAATTCTCTCAGTAGTGATGGAAATATTAGCTTTCCTATAATTTCCTTCTCTCTCTCTCTCTCTCTCTCTCTCTCTCTCTCTCTCTCTCTCTCTCTCTGTATAAGCCTAAAAGCTGACTTGTGAGTCTTCCTATATTTCTTTCTACTTTACTAAACAGGGTCTCTTACTAAACCCAGAGCTCACTTAATTATCCAGCTTGCCCAAAGGATGCTTTGACTCAGCCTACTGAGACCTGGGATAGCAGGCAGTTGCCCCACTGCCAAGGTTTTAGATTCTAAGGACCCTCACTCCAGGCCTCATATCTGTGCTACAAGTGCTTTATACACTGAATAGTCTCCCAACACCCCTTTTATGTAACTTCTAAAGAACTAGTTTAAAAAGGTAAAAAAAAAAAAAATCAAAGTTAACACCACCAGTATGAGGCTCCTTCTTGGTATTTAATCCATTAAAACTGTATAGATTTTTTTTCTCTATTCTTTTAATTTTTGGGGGGGGGATGTTTACAATTTATTTTTTATATTTTGAGATATTTTTCCTTTTATTTAATTTTTTTCATTATTTTTAAATTGTACATAAAATTTTATTTAGTAAACTTATTTCTAGGAATTTATGTTGACAAAAAATGTATGTACTGTGGGATATATATCACAGTATTATATATAATGGTGAATTATGAGAAACATGTCAAAATTAAATATAGAATTGATAAATTATGAAATTACTTGTACACATTTCTATAATTAAAATGCTATTCTTTTTGGGTAAAACTTTAGAAGACAAAATTATCATCATCTTATACTTTCACATTATAAATATGATTAAAATAAATTAAATCACTTTGTAAGAACATTACGCAATTGGAATTTATTTCTGACAGATGAACTCTTAGAGTTTTATGGGCCATTCATTTTTTCTCCATTGAAATGACAAAGGAAAGTTGACTTCTGTCAAAGTAGCACACAAGCTAATCTCATAAATCATACGTTTAATGTTACTTATTTTCAGTAGGCTTTGAAAACCTTACTACTGTCACACTCAACTAGAAATACATTTACAATTCCTGATTAAATTCAGAGAAAATAAATACTAGTCTTCTAAAATGTACAGGACACACCTCCCTGATGTAACCATAAAATCCAAATACCTCCAATGTTCTCCCTTGAAGATATGTTAGCTTCACTCTGAGCAAAGAACATTCCTTTGCATTTCCCAAGGCCATTACATCGAGATTCATCAGATACCTATAACACTTGCTGAAGTTATCCCTTAAATATTTCTACTTGACCAGCACGAAGTGTCCTTCCTTATCTTTTTTGATAACTTTTGGTTGAAAGTTGATTTTATTTGATATTAGAATGGCTACTCCAGCTTGTTTCTTGGGACTATCTGCTTGGAAAATTGTTTGCCAACCTTTTACTCTGAGGTAGTGTCTCTTTGTCACTGAGGTACCTTTCCTGTATGCAGCAAAAAGCTGGGTCCTGTTTACATATTCAGTCTGTAGTCTATGGGTTTTTTATTGGGGAATTTAGTCCATTGATGTTAAGAGATACTAAGGAAAAGTGATTGTTACTTACTATTATTTTTGTTGTTAGAGGTGGTATTGTGTTTGTGTGGCTATCTTCTTTTGGGATTGTTGAAAGATTACTTTCTTGCTTTTTCTAGAGTAAAGTTTCCCTCCTTGTGTTGGTGTTTTCCATCTATTATCCTTTGTAGGACTGGGTTTGTGAAAAGATATCGTGTAAATTTGGTTTTGTCATGGAATATCTTGTTTTTTCTGTCTATGGTAATTGAGAGTTTTGCTGGGTGTAGTAGCCTGGGCTGGCATTTGTGTTCTCTTAGGGTCTGTATGACATCTGCCCAGGATCTTCTAGCTTTCAGAGTCTCTGGTGAGAAGTATAATGTAAATCTGATAGGTTCTGCCTTTATATGTTACTTGACCTTTTCCCCTTACTGCTATTAATATTTTTTCTTTGTTTAGTGCATTTGGTGTTGTCTTAGTCAGGGTTTCTATTCCTGCACAAACATCATGACCAAGAAACAAGTTGGGGAGGAAAGGGTTTATTCGGCTTACACTTCCATGCTGCTGTTCATCACAAAAGGAAGTCAGGACTGGAACTCAAGCAGGTCAAGGAGCAGGAGCTGATGCAGAGGCCATGGAGGGATGTCACTTACTGGCTTACTTGCTTCTCTTGGCTTGCTCAGCCTGCTTCTTATAGACCCCAAGACTACCAGCCCACAGATGGTACCACTCATAAGGGGCCCTCCCCCCTTGATCACTAATTGAGAAAATGCCTTACCGCTGGATCTCATGGAGGCATTTTCTCAACTGAAACTCCTTTCTCTGTGATAACTTCAGCTTGTGTCAAGTTGACACACAAAACTAGCCAGTACAGGTGTTTTGATCATTATGTGACAGGAGGAATTTCTTTTCTGGTCTAGTCTATGTGGAGTTCTGTAGGCTTCCTATATTTTCATGGGCATCTCTTTCTTTAGGTTAGGGAAAGTCTTCAATAATTTTGTCAAACGCTGGGTCCTGTTTACATATTCAGTCTGTAGTCTATGGCTTTTTTATTGGGGAATTTAGTCCATTGATGTTAAGAGATATCAAGCCACTCACTTAGGTGTTCATTGAAGAACCAGCCCAAGAAACTATCTTAAGGTAATGAGATGGAAATAAGTAATCTAAAGTTATTAGCTGACCAGAGGTACAGGATCTGGATTAAAGTGTGGTGCAAGAAGTATTAAGACATGAATATTAAGAAGATCCATCAGCATAGGGGCCATTTAAACATGTTAGATTATTCTCTCTGTTGACCAGGCTTGCTCGCAGATTCAGCTGTCCATGGTGCTATCTATAGGTACTTTTCAGGTGAGTAGATACCATGGATATTTTCTAAGACAAAACTAGAGAAGAGAGTATAGTTGGACATGAACATAGCATGTCAGTTATTACTTTGTGGCCAATGTCACCAACCCTCCCCCCTTTTCTCTTCACCCCTTGGATTACTTTTGAGAAATATCAGACATTGTACGGTAATGTTATCTGCTTTAGTTTTTCTCAAGTAAAAAACTTTTTTATCCTTCTTTCTTGCTTGCACATTGCAGTTGAGGTTTATTCAAATGTGTGCTATTTAACTTACAACCATATCAAAATCATACAAATCATATCTTTGAATCTCATTGAGGCGGAGGGGTTAAATGCAAGTATACTGTGCTGAATTTCTATTTTGTTTTTGTTCTTTAACATTAATTTATTTTTCCCATTATAATGGAGTTATCAATATTATTCTATTTGGGCATTATGAAAAACAAACCAAGTTTAGTGGCTGTCTGTGTCCCTTTCCTTTCCTTTCTTTTCCTTCTCTTCCCTTTCCTTCCCTTCCAAAGCCTATATTAAGAAAATATTTGACCATCCTAACCCTGTTATCCTGGAAGTCATTTTTTCATATTTTCCGTAGAAGGAAACTCTAGGACTGTAGCATCTTATGTTTGTGTAGCAGTCTTAAGCTTATGAAGCATCTGGACATATGTTATTACATTTTGCCCTTTTCCGGAATGTGTATGAGTGTGTGTGGGGAATTCATGTATAAGGGGATGTGAGCAGACAAATATGTGTCCACATGCAGAGGCCATAAGTAGTCTAATCTTGGATACCTTTCTTTATCGATTTCCCCATTATATATTGAGTCACACTCTTTGGCTTGAACCCAGAAGTCTCCAATTCAGGTTGTCAAACTAGCCAGGTTGCTTCAGTAATTCCACCTCTTCTTCCAAAGTGTTGAATAATAGGTGAGCTGCCACATATGCCCACAGTTTATGTGGGTGCTGGCAATCCAAACCCTGGCACTCAGGTTTACATAACAGCACCTTTGCCACATAGTCATTTTCCTATTCCTTTTGCCTTCTTGGTAACCTCTGATATAAAGAAGATGATTCACATTCTATAACAGAGAAACTGAGGCTTGGAAGAAGTTGAGTGTCTGATCCACAATTCAAATTATATTAAGAGTAGACTAAGACTCAAGTCCATAATAGCAAATTCCAAAGTAGAAATGTTTGATTTTGCCCCACTTAACACAATGTCTAGAAGAGAGGATACCCAAGGTGCACCTTGCACACCTAGGATTTCCATTTCCTGTCTTCAAAAGTTAAGTTTGGGAGTTGGGGAACATCGTAGTAGCTAAGATCTCTGACTGCTGTTCCAGAGGACCTGGGTTTGATTCCCAGTACCCACATGGCAGTTCATACCTATCTGTAATCCAATTTTCAGAGGATCTAATGCCTCTTCTGGCCCCTGCATGCACCAGGCACACAGGTAGTATACAGACATACATGTAGGTCAACACCCATACAAAGAGAAAAACAATCACCCCCTTACAATGCAGAGTGATCAACTTTGAAGTTGTATACATACAAAACCAAAACCAGACTCAGCATGTTGTATTTATATATTTATGCACATATATATGTAATATGCATCAATACATTATAATATATTAATAATACAGAGAAAAGGGCCATTGATTTTGAAGGAGATGGGGGCAACACGAAGAGTGTAGGGAGAGAATGGGGAAATTATAAAATTGTATCTTAATTTAAAATTATACAAATGTAAACACAAAAATAAGTTGTGTTCGGACTCCTTGAGACCTAGTGAATTTTTTATGGAAAATGCCTTAATAAATTGATATGACCACTTTTAATTACTAGAAATTAACTTACCCTTTCATGTCTTCATAAGTTCACTAGAGCTCACTACAGAGAGTGAACTGGGAAGCCAGTGGGTAAAATCAGGCCATGAATGTGACCACAGCCCGCTGGCTGTCATTGCTGTCCTGCGCATGTCAGGTCCTTGCACAAATGTAGCCCTAGTGTAGTTCTGCCTTATTAGTCTGTCTCCTTACATAACTGACCTTAAGCCATTATGTAACAGTGCAAGGCTATGATTCAGTGTACTGTTCTTTCCTACTCAGTATTATTAGAAGCTATTGGGGAACCGCTGCTGGTGCTCTCCAGAAAGGAATCTTTTAATCTTCTATTTAGAGACTTTGTATTTTCCTGTGATGAGGAATAAAAGCTTCAACTGCCACATATTAGACACAGCATGGGAATCACTATTTCTGCAAAGTTTGGTCATAACCAGCATAATTTGTGTAGTGGACAGAGAGGAAAAAACATTAAGTACAACTACTATGTGATACACACAAAACCGGCATGTCAGATAACGTATCACCAAAGATATCAGTGGGTGTGGATGTGTTGAGTCACTTTCTTAAAATTTCCTAACATGGCTTAAAAGAGGAAACTGAGTAGTATCCCTGAGTGTCAACATATTATACATGTTAAATCGTCTCTTAGAGGAGTCTCTTTCTAGGATAGAAGAGTAGTACCAGTGAAGATACTTTTAAATTGAAATAGTAATATTCAATAGAAAGACCATCATTAATAGCTGTTGATGTGCCTTTGGTAAGAAAAAAAAATATCCAAAAGGTATTGTTTATAGGTCTATGAAACAAGGATTTTAAAAACACTAACACAGCAAGTTCCCTAGAGTTCCTTAGCAATGCTTTGATTCTACAGTGACTACAGATGGGTGCAATCATGTATTAGCACTCATGCCTGCCTGCATTCCCAAGTTACTCAGCTCCCTATAGCAGGCACCATGAAATTGCCTCTCTTCTGCATTTGTGCTCTAAACTTCCAACTCTTTGTCATAACACTCAGACTTATTTATTTATTTTCCTTGTTTAAGGAATCTGGACAATACTCATTCTTCACAGATTTCTTTGACATCTGACAGCTTATACAATCAGCAATCTCGTGAAGGACTTCTCCTCTTTCCTTCGCTATCTCCCTTGACATCCCATAATAGCATAATAGTATTAGGCCCACTTATGGGCTGGGGAGATGGCTCAGTGTGTAAAATGTTTCTTTAAGCATAAAGTCCTGAGTTTGGATTTCCCAGAACTCATGAGAAGGCCAGATGTGTTCACATGTACATATAACCTCAGTGCTAGGGTCAGGAATGGAGAAAGGAGAATCTTGGAATCTCACTGGCTAGTTAGTCTAGCTGAAAAGAGTGAAATCAAAGTTCACTGAGAGGCCCTGTCTCAACAAAACAAAACAAACAAACAAACAAACAAACAAACCCCAAAAACCTCATAAAATCACACAAGCAAGGAAGTAAGCAAGCAAGCAAAGAAAGCACTAAGGTGAAGTGCAATAAAGAAAGCCCAATGTCTACCTCTGGATTCACATACAAACACCTAAATGGTAATAAGCAAACCACTGTTATCCTGGAGAATGTGTGGTGTTTATGAAGCCTTATTTTGTCTCTCTGAGCCATTAACTTGAATAGTTCTATCAAGTTGAATTGGGAATGTAACTAGCAGCTCATTTTTCCTTCCAGCAGATTAACCTGGGTATTGGTAGGGGCTGGAGCCAGTTTAGAGTCTGAGCTCTGCTTCCTTCTGACAGTTCATTTCTAAGGCAGACTTAGCTCACAGGAAAACAAGAATAACTCATAGCCCAGAAAGAATGATTAGTTCTGAGAGGGCACCCAGATCTGTATATTTAGACATTATTTTCTCATTCGAAGGGGGTTTCCTTCTGGTTGGGTTTGTTTGACATTTTTTGTATACAGGTTATCCAGTCTGTACACCAGAGTATCCCAGTCTGGTCTAGTACTTGTTATGCAGCACAAGATGGTCTCAAATGCATAATCCTCCGGCCTCAGCCTCTGATGTGATAGGATTAAAGGTATGCACCACCTCACCGAGTTTTAACCAGAGTTTTAAGGCCACATATTTCATGAATAAATAGGTGAGGGAGGCTTATTAATAGCTTTGTTGAGTCAAAAGAGGACCAGCCCCAAATAGCACCTATCTTTATCCAAAAGAAGAAGAAGGAGGAGGAGAAGGAGGAGGAGAAGGAGGAGGAGGAGGAGGAGGAGGGGGAGGTGTGGAAGGAAGGAAGGAGGAGGGGAGGGGAGGGGAGGGGGAGGGAGCAGAGGAGGGAAGTTACTAAATTTTCAACAAGTACACTTTACACAATATCATAGCCACTTTAGGACTGTTGTAAGTCTACAAGAACTTGGGAGAAAAAGCTGTAACCTTTGGTCCCTAAGGACTAAATGTGACATGTATAATAGTTACACACCATCAGCAAGACAAGAGGATGAGGTTGTGCACAGAATTCATATAATATCTTGGGAGACAAAGAGCCAACCATTTGAGCTGGAATTTAGCCTTTCTAATTATGTTAAAGGCTTTCATTTTGTTTTAGAATTCAAATGGGCCTTAGAATGATAAGACATGGGAAATCCACAGGTTCTATTCTGGAAATTCTTTATAATCTCTTTTTATGGATGTGTGAATCCAGAGAAGTAGTCAAAAATGGGACATGAGCATAGTAGCTTCCAAGAGGGGGGCTTTCAGAGGCTATATGGCTCGGTAATTAATCTTATTGGCAAGTGTGAGTTGAACTTAACTTTAAAGCTGTATGTATCTTACATGGTGACCTGAGGTGATTAGGAGCCTAGTATTAGTCTACTCAGAAAAGGCAAGGTAAGTATTCAAGTGGGTCATGGGCCAGAACTGCCCCACGGTTTCTATCAGTCCCCAGTTTGACTTTGCATATGTAAACAAACACTTCTTGTATTAATTTGGACTTCAGAACTGCCTTGCCAAATCTACTAAACAGTCTTTCGGCTTACAGGATGGAGCCACTTCTCTTCTTAACCTTCCATGTTGAACACTACTACAGAGAACACAGGTTACCAACTTTCCCTCCCATTCTGTGTTCCAATTGTAGCTGAAAATTTATGTTAGGAGTTTCAAATGATTGAGTTAATCATTTTGCCATTTGCTGGGTCAAAATATTAATACTAGAGCTTCCTGGAGTGACATAGAATTAACTGAATGAACGCAAATTAACATAGATAACAAGCCCCAAAAGATGAGTTTCCTAATAAAAAGCTTGTGATTTGATTGTGGCTAATGAATGAGATCTGTCAGAGTACAGTTCCCAAGAAAAGCAGAGGCAGCACCCAGCCACAGTTGTAGACATAGAGAGGCCATCAAGGCCTTTAGAATCAGAGAGAGAAAGCAGACAGCCTGCTCTGCCTTGTGGGGCTTCCATGAGAGCTAGTCTGTAGTTGTAGTGTCCTAGCAAGAGGCATCTTGGTTAGGGAGCACCCTGCTGGAACTGGCCATGGGCAGGCACTTGAAGTTGCTGAGGTCACCATGCAGGTCCACGTTTTGTTATTTACTTGAAATGATATGAATCTCCTGGACCCATTTTACTGTGCAAAATGGGAACTTGATAATCTTCTGCAAATTTGGTAAGTAAACATAGATCAAGTGCCTAGAACCATGCCTTGTCAAGAAAGAGCACTCAGTGTAAAGAGCTGGCTTGTCTGGTAGTGTGTGATGAGGCTGTGGGGAAATAGGGTTATCGTGTAAGGCCTAGTCCATCCAGTTAAGCACCATAAGGATCTCTCTATGTGGCAGGAGTAGACTCTGACATTTGGATATGCATACTATACCTCAGCCGCTTTAGCCCTCTTCCTACATTCTCCATTCCAGTGTATGCCCAGGCAGCAGGTGGCACCAAGGACTGTTAGAAAAATTGGGGTACTGCCTTGCTTCTTTTCGGCAGATGCGTTATGTTGCAGAATCAAACGGTTAGAGAACTTCTTCTCTTCCCTGCCACCCAAATTAACAGGAAATCAGACTAATCACATTAATCTCTCTTCAACTTAGCAACAGTGCTGGGCTATAACAGTAGGAATAAAATACATTCCCTGACTTCAAATAGGCTGCCATTTATGGATATGGGAGCTCCAGGTCAAAAGAACCATTACAGCAGTGGAAGATAAGGGCTTTCAAGAAAGGGGACCATGCAGGGGACCATACCAGGAACTAATGTGCTTCCTTCCAAAATCATTGGACAGGGACAACTAACACTAAGGGCCATTTGAGGAGTCATAGGGAAACCTCATACAGTTGAGCCAAATCTGAGTGAATATATTCCCAGGAACACAGATTTAAATAGCTTCAGATAACATGTTCCAATGTGAAAGCAGCTCTGTGAACTTTCTATGGTCATAAATGAAGATATTTACCAAATACATTGGTGTGGTTATAACAGGTAGGTAGTTATAATAGAGGAGGGAGAATTTCTGCAGGTCAGATGGTGTGTGATGACATCACTAGCACTGGGGTTGGTGGACTCCTGTAGTTCATTCAAACATTTCATTCTGTGTCTTAGTTGAAAAAGACACAGAAATGGGCAATGAATGACTCAAAGGAGACTAAAGATAGCTCAAGATAATTTTGCTATATATTCTTTTTCTAACATAGTCTTATTCTCTATTATCATGAAAGTTCAATCAATCAACCTTGTAAAATCTTTAACATCAGTGTGGCTATTTGTGTGTGTACATGACGGGTGGTACTCCAATCTATATATTTTTGACAGATAGTAAAATAAAAACTACATTATTGCTGTGTGTGTGTGTGTATACATTATGCCATGGGTGTGTATCTGCATGTATGCATATATGCATATGTATGTATGCCATGGGTGTGTATCTGCATGTATGCATATATGCATATGTATGTCACATATGCACATCTAGAGGTCAGATTTAGTTTCTCTCCTTGAACCATGCATATTCCAGGGTTAAATATAGGCCTTGGGTATTAGGGAATGCCTCTAGCTGATGAACAATCTCACCACCCCACTCCACATGTCTAAGGGACTTTGAAGATGATGACAATGAGTACACTGGTCGCATATTTCAGATGAAGTTATATTTCTAAATTCAAGAAATAACCCTTTCTTCACAAAGACCAGCACTGTGCACAAACAGTTGGCATAGAGACAGTTAATATGTTATTTTTGATTCAGAAAAGAAAAAGGAAGAGCTATATGCCCAAGCTAATAGGGTGTAGTTGAAAGAGAGCAATTGCTGAGGGAGTTGGCATGCAGGGCGGCACGGAACAGACTGAAGTGTAAAGACTCACTTGGCCTCACACTCCTGTAGTTCTTTCAAACATTTCATTCTGTGTCTTAGTTGAAAAAAACACAGAAATGGGCAATGAATGACTCTAAAGGAGACTAAAGATAGCTCAAGATAATTTTGCTATATATTCTTTTTCTAACATATTCTTATTCTCTATTATCATGAAAGTTCAATCAATCAACCTTGTAAAATCTTTAACATCAGTGTGGCTATTTGTGTGTGTACATGACGGGTGGTACTCCAATCCATATATTTTTGACAGACAGTAAAATAAAAACTACATTATTGGTGTGTGTGTGTGTGTGTGTGTGTGTGTGTGTGTGTGTGTGTGTGTGTGTATACATTATGCTTAAAGGCAATATTAAAACAGGCTGGTGTTAGATTCACTGAGGAGTCATCTAAGTCATTTCATTGTTTTAGACAAGACATTTACTCTTGTTATGTTCATTTACATTACACATAAAGATTATCTAATTATTGTAATTTCAGGGACTCCATGGTCAATCCATCTTCATTAAATTCCCAGGGTGTAGTAGGATCTCAGAATGGTGATGTTTCTCTGAACACACATGGAGTGGATTTCCTCAGTTTCTAGGGAAGCTGGGATGAGAGGCATCCGTGATGTTTCACAAAAATGACAACTGGAAACAGCAAAAGCTGTAGGCAAATTAAATTAGATCTTCAACACAATTCACTTAGTAATCCATTCAGCATTGACTTGTCTAATTTTGGGTACTGTGTAACTGACAGACTTAAAGAATTATAAGACTTAAAAGAAATAATGAAATAGCAGAAAATTAGAAGATTGAGCTTTTTAGTGATATGATAAGATACACACCTAACAGCTATTTATACTGATATTTTTCCCTAATATAATTCTTTTAGATTTTATAAAACATATTTTGATCATATTCATTTTCCTCTCTAAACTACTCCTAAATCCATCCCCATTTCCTACCAACCCAACTTTTTGTCATCATTTAAAAAAATGTCAAGTCTAATTTATGCTACCTTTATACTCTTGGATTTTTGGTCTTCCATGAAATCATGGTCTACCCACCATGAGCCATAACCTTAAAGAAAACTGATTATTCCTCTTCCAGAAGCAATCTTTCACCAATATCTCAACCACTAGGGATGGGGCTTCATGCCGACCTCCCCTTTCCATGCTGAGATTTTGTCTGGTTAGAGCTCATGCAGGCAATTTGCATGCCATCATAACAACTGTGAGTTCATATGTGTAACTGTCCTATGGTGCCTGGAAAGCTGTATTTCCCTGTAGACATTCATATACTCTGGCACTTACAATTTTTCCTCTTCCTCTTCTGCAATAACCCCTGAAGTGTGGGAGGGGAGAGATATGATGCAGATGTTCTGTTTAGTGCTGAACATTCTGCACTCTCTTATTTTCTGCACCCTGGCCAGTTTTGAGTATCAGTGTTAATTGCCATCTACTGCAAAAAGAAATTTCTCTGATGAGGGTAGAGAGAAACATTAATCTATGGGTATAATGACATGCCATTAGTAGTCAGTCTAATACTGGTCAGTTGACAGAATAATAGTAAGTGATTCTTTCTGAGGGCCAGTGATTGGCCATAGATCATTGCCCTTGATAATAGTGCCAGCTATAGTATTCATCTTGGTGAGCAGGACTTACTTAAATCCATGTTGTTGATTACTTCATGATGCTTATGGCAGTATTGCATCAGTGGCCATATCTTGCCAAGCCAGTTGTTATTGTGGCTTGCAGGGTTCCCAACTGGGTAAAGCTGCTTGTTATTTTTCTCCTCTGGTACATTGCACCTTTCCACACAATTAAAGTTAGTCAGTTAGAATTAAGCTTCCAGTGACTATGAAATTTATTTCTTCACTTTTGTTCATTATTCAAGCATGTGCTGTCTTTAGCCATTCTGTCTTACCACCAAGTTCTGGAGGGTAACCAAAAATGTTGATAAAAATATTTGGGGTCTATAGGACTTTCCTCACCAATACCTTTAAAGAGGTAACGAAGAACACTGACAATGATATTTGGGGGTCTATAGGACCTTCCTAGTTAACAATCCTAAGAGGTAACCCATTTCCATCACTGGTCTTCTATTTGTTAGCCAGTGTAATCTAGTAGAGTCATTGTCACCCTGTTATAGGGTAATTGGACTAAACTATTTTTATATATGCACATGTATATAATGTTTGTCTTTCTGAGTCTGTGCCGATTGTTTCCAGCTCCATCCATTTATCTTGGAATCCTATTTTTCTTAACAGGTAAATAATAATACATTGTACAGATGCACCACGTTTTTGTTATCTGTCACCAACTGATGGGCATCTACACTATTTACATTTTCTGGCTATGGTGAGTGGGGCAGCAGTGCCATGGGTGAGCAGGTATCTCTAAGTAGAATATAAACTCCTCTGAGAATATGTGCAGTAGTGGTAGAGCGGAATCATCACACATGGATCTTTAAGGCAAAATCCATACATTAGACTTAGGTAGGCTTCGTTGTGACTCTGGGTCTTTGACCTTTCCTTCTGTAGACCATTTACATTATAAAATTTATACTTTCATTGTTCTTTTGAAATATAGACTTTGTTTTTTCTTTTTGCCAGCTTTTAACCCAGGAATGTCTTTCTCAAAGATCAGGGTATCACCCCTATCACAGTTTGTGGGAGGGAGGGGAGGGTTTTTTTGTTTCTCATATGTGTATATATATATATATATATATATATATACACACACACATACATACATACATATATAGATATACACACACTATATATATATGTATATATATACACACACACACCATATATATATATATATGAGAAACATGTAGAAAAAGCCAGGTCACTTAGAACTTCTGCTATCTAGGGTCCTTGAGTACTGTTCAGTAAACTCTCTTGAGTGCTTAAAATTACTCTTGCTTTTTGCCACCCTAGAGCAGAGTGAAAGGACTGAATCTCATTGTAGTTTGTGATGTCTTCCTTCTCTCTCTAATATGTGTCACCCAATATTTCTTAAATCCTATACACACAGTCAGACAAATGCACACAAATCAGAGCTTCCAGGTAAAACAATCACTGTCACTAAGAAACTGGGGTTCCCTTTTATGGATTCTTAGTCATATTGATAAGAACAAATTAAAAATAGACTTAGAAAAGAAGAGGAAGCATCATTTTATTAGAGTCAGAAACTTAAGATTTTGTACAGTTTCAAAAGAAAAGATAAAAAATGAAGAAAAGAAAAATTACATTATTTTTAAGGTTAGAATTTAGAATAGCAGCAAGCTTGATAGTGCTGTGTGGTGAGAATGACGTAAGTGACTGCCTCGGGGCGGGGCTCCCAAAAGGCTTAAGTACCTTATCTTAAGAGGATGAGCATCCATCCTATTGCCTTAGCATGTCTTCAGCTGAATCAGCTTTCCTGGGTGGTGGTCTTCTGGCAAAGTGATTGACAGGAATAGGTGGATTAACTCTCAAGGAAGGAGATAGTTGGATGGCGTACTCTAATCTTTGAAGTACCCAGAATGTCATGTTTCTCTCCAAGATAAGAGGTAGTACTCAAGTTCTTTGACTAATAAGAAGTAGCTTTTTTTCCTTAAGGGGACTGAACAAAGACCTGGAATCTTCATGTTTTTATATGATATTTTAAGGAGAGGTAGCTATGAATGTACCTTTCTAGTATTACCAAGGGAATGGGATGTGGGATCCACAGCCTACTTATCATGAAATATGGGTCCATCCTTAATGGTCTCCAAGGCTTCCGGTTTCTGTCTAGCTACCTAATAGGATCACTTATATGTTATAAACAAAACTTTCCTCAGTTAGTGTGGTAGTTTGAATGAATGAGAATGGCCCCTACAACCTCCTATGCTTGAATGATTGATTCCCTAGTTAGTAGAACTATTTGGAAAGGATTCGTAGGTATGCTCTTGTTGGATTAGGTGTGACCCTGTTGGAAGAGTTGGTCCACTCAGGGTAGGTTTGCATTTTTAAAATCCCAGGCTTCCCCCCCCCACCTCTCTGTCACTTTTTCTCTCTTTCCCTTCCCTCCCTCCCCTTCTCCCTGTCAATCAGGATATAAAGCTCTCAGCTATTGTCTCAGCACCATGTCTGACTACTTACCTCCATGATGATCATGGATAAACAAGCCCCCAGTTAACTGTTTTCTTTTATAAGAGTTGTGTTGGTCCTGGTGACTCTTCACAGCAATATAAAGTACTCTTCACAGTACCTAAGACAGTCACATAAAATGCAGCAATATTAGACTCTTGTGAGAGAATGAAAATGAGATTATTTTCTATAGTTTTAAACTGACATTGAACTATGAACCTTGAAACTAAGAGGAAATCTTGTTTACTTCAAAAACAATAAGTTTGTCTCTGAGGTAAATGTATTTAGAATAGCTGTGCTGCCATCTTTCTGTGCAATGCTGAAAATTGAGCTCAATGCCTTTGTGTATAACAGGTAAGCCTGCTACTTCTGAAATGCATCTTCAGCTATATATTGATTTTTCAGTTTTGCAATTGCTTATAGATATGAAATATGTTTGCTGAAGAACAGCATATACATGTTTTTGATATTGATAATATAAAACATGGGGATGGAAAAAGGAGACAAGATGAAGTAGTGAGGGTACAGATATATGTATGTGGCTGATATAAAGAGAGGGTTGGTTTGTTAAGAGTGTATGGAGTTAAGTGGAGATGGAGTTCAGACATAGATAACTTCCAGCAGGTGCAAAGCTCTGAGTTTGATCCCTAGTATTTTACAAATTTGGATGGAGGAATCTGTAAAGGAAATCAAAAAAGTGATCTAATGGTATTGTGCTATATTAGAGTAGAGGAATAAGAAGTGGGTACTGACAATACCAACATAGGAATCTGCTACTTAAAATGTAAGTATAGTATATGAAAGGAAAGACAAAAATAAATTTAGAAAAAAGTTAAAAGATGTTTCTGAAGCTAGATTGCTACTGCCATCTTTCTCTGAACTCTCTTGGTCCCTTAGGTCTTTGTGATCTTTGCTGAATGATTAGAGAAGGGACATAGGGTGACTGTAGAAGACAGACAGAGTTCATTCAAAGAAGAGCAAGGGACTCTTAAGGGATGAGAGTGGGCCAGGACTCAAGTCACCATATAGAAGCAAACACTCTTAAGAGGCTGAGAGTGGACATTGGTCAAAAAGGCCATTGTGCTAACTGCCGGGGGCCAGCCCTGGAAATTCGTCTTTCTTTCTTGTCTCTCTCTTGAAGGTAAGCTGAGAGGGAAGAGCGTTGGTGGGGGTAAGACTGGGTCTTGTGAGATATTAAGGTTACTGTTCAATAATAAAATGTTTGTCTATCTTAAGTCTAAGTCACTTTGCTGCTGTGGCTGACCTGCCTTAGTTCCTCTGAGGCCAGAAACTGCAGTCTCTGGCATTTAGTACCTCATCATAAAACAACGGGGGAGCCTTTTCCCTCTTGCCCAGATGCCTCTTACTTGTCAGGCTGAGGAGGAGGTTTGGAGCAATAAACTTCATTAAACCAGAGAAAGAGAGTAACTCTCACAGAACAAAAACTTTTACACAAGTAAATATGGGTGAACTCACATAAATTCATATACAAATTCATGCTTACATATTCATACATCTCCATTCAAACAAGTTTGGTTCAGCTTACTTACTTATTTCATAATTATATACTTACACACACACACACACACACACACACACACACACACACACACACACACACACACACTTCCATAACTACATATGCATATGGAGCAAAAGATGACCAAGTGCCCATGCAGAAAGAACTCATTCATTCTGGATGAAAAGTGAGCTCCAATCTTTATTCTACAGACAAAATAAAAGCTTCTACTCCTTTATTGCTAAATAAATTAAACCCAAGCTTATAAGAAGAAAGCTTTGTCTTCTTTAGTAAGACTAAACTTGCCTTGCTATTAAGAAAAGACCTGTTCTGTCCAATGGTAACAAGAAGCCTGCCTGTTCCTTATGCTTTTTCTGCAGCGTCTTCTTTTTTCCTCTTTCCCTCTGAATTCTGCATATTGCTCTCTTAATTTTTTTAACGTTGCCTTATAATTTCCAAGTTATTCTATTCTTCATTCTCCTTCTAATCTTGTTCTTTCCTTGTGCTCTGATGTGATGATACCCTTGCTCCCAATGCTCTTACTCCCGATTGGCTTTACTCCCAATGCTATGCCTGTTAATGTAATCTTTCCTAGTCTTTTGTACCTTATTTAGGAGAAAAGTACACATGACATGTTTTTTCCAAGCATCCCCTTTTTAACAAAAGTTTGATACAAGAGACAATATTTACATACCTATTCATTAAGAGTTATTATCTGGCTAAACATTCATTATCTGTCACTAGTTCAACAGGTTCATTGAAAGTTAAAACCATAATTTTTGTGACTATGTTATTAGTGAAGTTTTGAATACATAAAACCAGTCAATATTTTATCTCTCTCCTTTCACCTGTAGTAAATCCTTTGTTACCTTTTTATGACCTTTGGTTAATGGTTTTACAACCTCTTGGAATGAGCTCTAAGTTGTAGATGCCTCCTTGCTATCTCAGAAGCAATTAACTCATGATACTTGAAGACTGGCAGAGTTATCATTGCAGTTTTGACAACAGAAAGGACTTAATAGCAGTCCTATTATAAAAGATCTTAATAATTACTAATATAATTTTAGGAATTATTATATAGTAATCATTAATAATTAAGAAATCATTTATTTGTCTGTATAGCCTCACTACAAGACAGTACATCTTCGTTGTTCTGTAGAGATCTGCTCAAAACAGTAGGCTAATACCTAGTGGTTGTTATATATATTTAATAATGACAGGAAAAGCATATTAATAGCAGGAATCTTTCCTCAGATGTAGTCTTCTCAGTCTTGCCTAGAGAAGCAAATCAGTCAATAACTTTAATAGTTCATGGCAGCACCATCTCCGTAAGATCACCTGATAGTTTTTAGCTTCTCCTTGATGGCTCCTGGCAGCTAACCAACATTTTTAGGGAAGCTTTGTACTATGTCTGAAGTTTCTAGATCACAGAGCTTTTCTCAGGAGCATTTCTTAATCAGGTGATTGACAGATTCACTTGGATTAATTCTTAAGGGATCAGGCAATGATGTGTCTTTGCTCTTCATTAGAAAACTCTGGTTAGACAGTGATCTTTGTCAGTTCAGAATGTCAAATGTCCACCTGGGGAGAGAAACAATAAAGATCCCATTCTCTGGACCAGATTTTACAAGCTCCTGATTGTGAGGGAGGGTCCATCCTTAATGACTTTCAAACCTACTGATATCTGACTGGCTTCCCAGGCAGATGAGAGTACTCAGTAGGATGCTGCTTATGAATATTTTATACTATTTACTTTAAAAGTTACCATTTATTATTTTTAAAAATAATCATATTTGTGTAGTTTCTTTTGGCATCTGCACTAGGTCTTATTTTCTTCTTATAATCCTTGGTCCAGGTAAGACTGGTCTGCAGGTCCTCCTTCATCCTGCTTCCTCATAGAGACAGGGACCCTCATGATACCTCTGGGATATTCTTATATGGTGGAGTTGTTACATTCCTTTTTCCCTACCCCACAGTGATGTGCAGCAAAGGAAGGATGCTCCAAGTAGCAGATTTCCCTTCTTAGAAGGCAGCAGTCTATTACAAACTACAAAATAACAGAACATGATAGAAATGAAGCTTGTTGTTGCAATCTTTTCTTTTGCAATGCAAAACATCTCTTTTTGATGGTCCTTGGAATAGCTGAGGGCCAATGGGCTGGTCCTTTCATCTCATCTCTGTAAGCCAGTCCTGTTCTCTTCAAACTGAAGTGTTTCTAGGTTTTTTTAAAATCGATTTATTTTTTTAAAAATTTATTCTTCAGCCGGGCAGTGGTGGTGCACACCTTTAATCCTAGCACTCGGGAGGCAGAGGCAGGTGGATTTCTGAGTTCACGGCCAGCCTGGTTTACAGAGTGAGTTCCAGGACAGCCAGGGCTACACAGAGAAAACCTGTCTCGAAAAACCAAAAAAAAAAAAAAAAAAAAAAAAAAAAAAAAAAAAATTCTTCTTCCATACAATATATCCTGACCATAGTTTCCTCTCCTTCTACCCTTCAAGCTGTCCCCTTCCCCAGATCCCACTCCTCTCTTTTCCTTCATAAAAGAGCAGGCTTCTCATCGATATCAACCAAGCAGCATATATGAAGATGCAATAAGACCAGGCACAAATCCTTACATCAAGGCTGGATGAGGCAATCCAGTAGGATGAAAAGGATCCCAAGAGCAGGCAAAAGAGTCAGAGACGCCCACCCCTGAACTCCCACTGTTAGGAGTCCTAAAAAACCACCAAGCTACACAAACATAATACATTTGCAGAGGACCTAGCATAGACCCATCCAGGCTCTGTGATTGTCATTTCAGTTTCTGTGCACCCCTGCTTAGTTGAGTCTGTTGGCTGTGGTGTTTCTAGATTTTTATTTTTGCTGTATTCCTATTTGAGTTCTATCTGATATTATAGAACCTCCTCTGGCCTATTTGTTCTTGTCAGCAGCTTCTGGTTTTTTGTTTGTTTGTTTGTTTGTTTGTTTAGATAATGTTTATTAGTGGTTCCCAGGACAAATCAGAAAGACCTTAATGTGTTCTGTCACACAAGGCGAAATGGGAAAAGACAGACAAACCCTATTGTTGGATTCAGATGTTATTTGCTTCTTATTTATTTTTAGTATTTGCAAAATATCTTTTTATTAAATTTATTTTTAGCTAAAACATAAAACAGAAAATTGTACATACTAATGGAATACCATTCAAAGTTTCAAACACACACACACACACACACACCATAAACATGCACACTACATATAATGAATAAGTCATATTAAACAGGTATTTCTTCAATCATTCATCATTTCTCTAGGGCAAAATCAGAAGTTTGTTTGAATGGTTGGCTGAAGCGTTTATCAAAAGATGGCCTACTGAAAAGGAGTTGGAGATTCCTGATATCCCTTGGTTTGGTGTTGATGAAGGGATTTTAAGGCTCAGGGAAATTGCAATGCTAGAGTGGATACGTTGTATAAAACCTAATTCTCCACAATGGGAAGGCCCAGAATTTATGCCCTTCACCCACAAACTGGTGAGAGGGGCACCAGCACATTTGAAGAGTTTTGTTCTTGCCCTTTTCTTTGTGCCAGACCTTAGGGTTGGAGATGTTGCTGCTCAATTAGATGAATTAAATGCAATAGGTTTAATTGGGCCTAAAGGTAACAAGGTCCAGGTGGCAGCATTGAATTGCCAGAGACAAGGTGGTCGTAGTTATTATAATGGACAGCGTAGACAAAACAACATTTATAACGACATAAACCGTGCACTGGCTAGTTTTGTGTGTCAACCTGACACAAGCTGGAGTTATCACAGAGAAAGGAACTTCAGTTGAGAAAATGCCTCTATGAGATCCAGCTGTAAGGCATTTTTTAAATTAGTGATCAAGGGCGGATGGCCGCTTGTGGGTGGTACCATATGTGGGCTGGTAGTCTTTGGTTCTATAAGAAAGCAGGCTGAGCAAGCAAGGAGAAGCAAGCAAGCCAGTAAGCAGCATCCCTCCATGGCCTCTGCATCAGCTCCTGCTTCCTGACCTGCCTGAGTTCCAGTCCTGACTTCCTTTCTTGATGAACAGCAGCATGGAAGTGTAAGCTCAATAAACCCTTTCCTCCTCAACTTGCACCTTGGTCATGACGTTTGTGCAGGAATAGAAACCCTGACTAAAACATAGACTGTATATCTTCCCAGTTCCCATATGCCTATTTTCATGTAAATAAAATGGCAAGAGTATACAAATTCTCATTCACTTGTGAACATTTATTAGAGTGCTAAGTTCTATGTTTATCATTTCTTAATATCTATTAAATTTTAATATTCAAGGGAAATATATTTGCTACTGAAAGAAAAAGAGGAGATCCAGGGAGTGGGAAATATATCTTACTTTTTGGTCAGTATTATTTACAATCTTATTAACCTGGATTCATTTCTTTGATACTCTCCATTTGAGGATTTTGGTTTGGCTAGAAATGGAAAGTCAGCATACTGACAGAAGCAACAATAGCTTGTACCTTCAAGCGAAATGAAACTGACTGTGAACTGAAGATGGAGAACTGAAAAATGGTTCTTGATGATTGATGCCTCATTAGTGAATCTATAATATCTAAAATAATGGGAGAAGTATGTCAAAGGGGAATGTTCTAAAACCTGAATGATTTGTTGCGAATGAAGAAAGTCTAGCTTTACAATGTGCTGCTCACATTCAGGATGGGGTTTCCTACTTCAGTTAGCATGATTAAGAAAGTCTCCAATAACCATGCCCATAGGCAAACATAACTTAGGAAGTTATTCATTCAGACTCCCTTCTGGATTAATTCCAGTTGCATTAGGTCAAAACTAACCATCACAACCACCATTTTGTTTGCTCAGGATTGGAAATCCCATTTCACATGAAAAGTATCTGTTTCCACTGACCACGATGATTAGTTATACAAAGATCCAAGAATGAAATGGATTTCTGGGAAAAAAGTGAAAAATATCTTCAATAAAACCACAGAAGTAGACTGTATTCTATAGACCCTACAGATAAAGTTACTATAAAAATGATGTGTATTATAGGTAATACTAACATTATTGTATGACCAAATGAATTAGCGAATCATCATGTTGAAGGAAGTTTAATTTGCATGGCCTCTATGATCTCTCCAACTTGAATATCCCATGAATATAAACTTTTTCAGCTTTCACCTTTGTCCTTTGAGCCTTGGAGCCTTCTAGTAATTCATGTGATACTTTCTAATTCAGTTACACAAATGACAGCTGTCACAAGGAAGTTACTTGCAAAAAAAAAAAAAATCATGCCAAAGGCATTTTCACAATTACTCCTTATTTCTTTTCCATATAGCTTTACCACTGACTAGTTCAATCTTGGTTTTTCATGTTTCCACATGCACTTTCAATTTCTGCTCTATCCTGGGGCAATGACTGCCCCTTCGTACTCTGTTTATCTTAACATTTCTTTCTACAGTGTCTCAGCTCTGCTTGTTCTGGTTTGGAGGTCTTCCAAAGGATTCCACCCGTGTGAAGAGGAGAGAGTTTCTTCAATAATCATTTCTTTGTCACAACTGTCTTCTTTCTGTGTTGAAAAGATTTTACAATACTGCTATTTGCACTTACCTTTTGCCCATAGATTTCTGCCCCCATTTTTTGTCTTCCTTTTTAAACCTCAAATATTATGCCAAGATGATCAGTGATGGCCCCATTGTTAGTATCCTCAGCTCACGTGCCTGCATTCTTAACTTACAGAACTATATATAAAATTGAACACAATCTACTGAGTAGATTAGCCCTCTATTTTATGTCCGTTTTTCTTTTGTTCTCTTGTATCTCTACAAAATAGACCCAGACCATAAATACTGTAGATGGTCACCCATTAATCCAAATGCCTCCTTGGAGTTCTAGATCTGAACATCTTAATGAACTTTTGTGAGCAATTCACACCACCACATTATGTCTTAGTACATACTGTGTGTATTTCCTAACAATAACAAAAAACAAAAGAAAAATCACTAAATCATTATTTTCAAGTAACATAGTGTGTGTGTATATATATATATATATATATATATATACATATATATGTATATACAATACTAGAATTTGTATAAAGCTTTGATCAACACAAAATGGTAATAAGTTAAATTTTAAGTTTTAATATTAGAAGTATAAAGTTATTGACCCAATTATTAAAATAGTATTAGTTAACATATGTTAAGCATCTATCATGGTCAGAGAACAGAATCAAAATTTCCAGCACATAAAATGATTGAGTTATAAGAATCAATCTATAAAATAATACCTTGATCATTTGAATTTTAAAAGCAAAAAAGAGTCTGAAGCACAGAGAATTTCAGCATACTTTCCAACACAGTACAAGAGAAAGTACCTTAGAATTTGAATCTGTGCCCCAAATTAAGGTTGGAGTTCTTGGTCATCTTGTTCTACTTCCTCTTAGAAGCACTCAGAGTCGACAGGAAATTGCTAATGAAACATTTAGAAGATATTAGAATATAGATCAAATAGATGATTAGATGAAATGACTCTCTTTGAAGATGAGGCAGAAAAGGACTCTGAAAATAGAAAATGCTGAAAATATTAGGACGCTACAATGCAGAGTGGAGTGTTTCAGTGCTGTGACCAATGAGGAAAACCTCACAAGGAAATTTAGATCCCCTTCAAATCTCTTTCCAGAATAGCCACAGACAACCTGATCTAGATAATTCCTCAGTGAGATTTGCTTCCCATGTGACTGTGGAGTTGATAATTAAAACTAAGCACAACTATCATGGTGGTCTGCCCAGGATTAGAAGTCTGTGTGTCAGGAAAGTATCTGTTCTAGGCAAAACAGAAGAGTTGGTTGCATGTAGTTCTGACTCCATAAACTATATTTCATGTTACATATCTTCAGGCATATCCTTTGCCATTCCAGTTTGACTCTGCTAACCTATGAACTGAATCATCTTCTTGCTTTGGGCTGATCCTTTCAAGGGATGCAGGGACTGGGGTATGTGTGTCTCAGTTACATTTTTCTGCTGTGTGTAGAAAATTTATACTTCTTCATGGACTTTGTACTGCAGATGAAAGGTAATTCCTGTGACTCAAAATGTTTTCTTTCCTCCAAAACCACAGTTGGTACTTGATAGATTTTGACTACTGTACGTTACCCATGAATCCAGGAGTAGAAAAGTGGCTGTGTGCATGTAGTTCTCCATACAATAAAAATATTTTCTTAGTTGACCATGTCCACTGTCAACAGGATCCAGGCAAAGACTCTTTGGAGATGGCAGGGTGGGGTTAGTGTCATGACAGGACATAGTAGACTTGGTGTGCTGTATCTTTCATGTGCTCTGCTACTTCTTCTGGGAATGAAATATTACAACAGCCCATTTCTTTTTTTAGAGATTTGAAAATGACTGGGTGCAATTACTTTGCAAGATAAGTGTCATTATAAATATTTACCCTTTTCATGCCCACTTTCCCATGGGCTTCAGAACCATCTGAGTATTTGTGAGTATAAGAAAGGGGTGGAGGGGGAAGCTGATTAATTTCGGAAAGGAAGAAGTGGTTTATAGTTTATTTTAAGTGACCATTAATGACAGGATTTGAATTACATGTTGTAAAAATTATAGTGTTGAAGCTACGCACTAAGACATAAGGGGAGTGATAGGAGTAATTTTCACAGACGCTGCATGAATGAGCTAAAGAATCAATGTAGCACAAAATTCAGTGACCTGAATATATTTATGTTTGAAAGCCTGGGTACTATATAAATATCTCTATTGAGGATGAGTGACTAAGCACTGATTTAACTTAAATATCAGAAATTATCTGAAACTTTAAAAGCCCACGTTATGTACTGCAATTTAAAGCAAAAAAAAAAAAATACTGTTTACATAGAATGTTATTCTGTTGGCTTTCTGGCTTACAATTCTCTTCCTTGGTAGTAAAAGTCACCTGTATGGATACTGTATAAGTATCTACTGTTAGCAACAACAATGAAAGCATGTTTCTAAAAAGCCTTTTTCTTATCATGGAGAAAAGCCTTTATGACATGTATTGGGAAGTTACATCAAGGCGATAATATAAGCCAGGCAGTTGTGACACTGAAAGCATGTTGAATTTACATGTATTTAGAGGACATAGAATTAGCATAAGCAAAGAAAAGGATGCTCTGTAATGATCCTGATCTGTGTCTCAGGATCTGAAATCTTCATAGTCATTTCAGACACAGCTATTGCTGGGCAGGAGAGCAAGCAAGAGTGTTGATGTCCGGTGTATCTGTCAGAAGTACCTGGGAAATATGGACGCTGATAAAACCACCAACTAGCAAGGAGAGACCCCTGCCTGGCTTCTGTGCGTATTGAACCTACCTACATGAAGAACTTTTCAAAAGCCACTTTTCATTTTCCCAACCGTATTTCTTCTTCTTCTTCTTTTTTTTTTTTTGTACTGGAGAACATTTGGCTTAAAATAAAACATTATTACATGCACATAGCTTCCTACAGCAAAGGCTGTCAAACCTTGAAGTGCAATTAGGTTTTTTCTTAGAATTGTAGCCTCTTGGAGGAGGAGTCTGTTCACACATTTTAATGAAAACACTGTACCCTTGAAGTTTTTTATATGCCCCCCCATAAAGTGAAGAATGATAGCATGGTGGGGATTTCTGTTTGCCTATGAAGTCAAAATGGTTAAATCAAATTCTAAACGAAAACAGAGCTTTCAGCCAAAACTTCTTGATTAATTGCTTTGCCTGGGGTAGTGGGTCTTATCCCATACAGAGACCATTATCCTCAAGTTATGTCAATGACACATCCAAATGTGTACTTCTTTGAGGATTCCTCTTGAATTTCTCCATTCTTAAGACTAGTGTTTCTGGATTCTACTTAGAAAGCGCTCCTGTCAATATGTGATATTTTTTCTCATGAGTCTTATGATGCAATAAACACAAACACAGCTCTCCCCTCATGGGGGATAAGTAATTTTGTTCTGGAGCCATGTATGAGAGTATGGCTCAGGAGCACACATTGAGTTCATCCTAAGCACCATGTTCTATCATGATATCGATTTCATGGTTTTTCTAGTGCAAGAACAAAGAAAATTACAAATCAGGACACTTCAAACACATTGGGGGAAAGCATGAGGCAGTTGGGTTGCAGCAAAGAAGGTACATGCTTGTTATATTCACCCAAGTACCCAATAGACATTGCGGTTCTGATTATTCAACCTTAGAGAATGCTTAATATAGGTGTAACTTTTGTTAACATAGCAGAAGGGTGTAGATTTATATGTCCTGTATTTACCAATGAATATGCTTTGACTTGATGCCAATGTGTGAAAGTTAGCGTGATGCAGTGAATAAGACAAAGACATCCCACCCCATAATGGCGCTTACATCTAGCTGGAGAAGATTGATATGAACATTAAGTTAGGTGCCATACTAATGGAAAGCAGGTGGGAAGGAAATGAAGCATACAACACACTAGTGTTGTGCTGGAGAATTTAGCTTTCGGTTTAAAGTTGGGTGGTTTGTGTAGAGTTCACTGAGCAAATGAATTTAGAGCAAAGACATGAAAAGTTTAAGGATACTGAAGGAAGATGGTTCCCAGGACAAGGACAAAACTCTCAGTACAGGAATTCTGTAGCCGGTACAATATGAAGACAGTAGCAATGGATCCAAGATATAAGAAGGCCTGAAGTCACTTCCTGTAGGTACATTAGGATACACTGAATTGTGGTGCCTCCAAAATCATATATTTGGAAATACAGTCAGTGAAGAGGTGATAAGATGAATTCACAGTGAGCTCACAGTCAGAATCAACTAGGTGACTTTAGATAATGCATACCTACCCAGGGAGACTGCTATATGGTGATGAAGTCACAAGCTGTGATGCTTTTATTAGACAATGGATGCCAGTGACTACCTGCAAGCCACAGGTAACATCGGAAAGGCATGGGACATACATTTCATCCCAGCTATTGAAGAGACCCTGCAGAATCCTCGATCCTGGACTTAGTCTTCTAGAATAGCAGTGAGATACGTTTCCATTGTTTAAGGGGCAACCAGTTTGTATGGTCTTTTGTCATATCCCTTCTACCCCAAGAATGAACACATAGGATATTGTAAGGACTCCAGCGTTTACTCTGACTGAAATAGGATTTGACTTAGACTTTAAAACAAAGGTTCTCAACCTGTGGGATATGACCCCTTTGGGGGATAAAATATGCCTTAGGTGACTATCAAAAACCACAGATATTTACATTATGAATCATAACAATAACAAAGTTACAGTTATAAAGTAACAATGAAAATAATTTTGTAGTTGGGGTTACCACAACATGAGGAGCTGTATTAAGAGGTTGCTGCATTAAGAAGGTTGAGAACCACTGCTTTAAGAGGATAGTTCTAGATGTAATTTAGATAATCCATGTTTAGGGAACAAGGGTGCAATACTGAAAGCATACGCTCAAGTCAGAGATGATGTTGGTTGGAGTGTTAGCAACAGACAGAGGAGCATTGGTTGCTTTTAGGGTTTTTTTGATGGTAGAGTGGACAGAACTTTTTGATGGACTGATGCTATAAGCAGGAGGCACAAGAGAGAGGGTAAGACATTAGGCTAGACATACTAGAAGGTTGAGTTGTTACCCCTGAGGAGGAGGAGAAATCTCTGTCTGGTGTAGGTTTTCATTTGGCCTTAATGAGTGGAGATCAGAGTCTCTGTTTTGCACGTGTAACATCTAAGATTTCTAATGATAGCCCAGAGAAGGTATCAGCAGATAGAAACATTTTAATGCTCCTGATATGTTATCAGCCATAAAATCCAATTCAGCTCAGGCAAAAAGAAGTCACAGAGCTAATGCTGTTTATTCGGACACCGGATATTGATGGCATTTTAGCATTTGAGGGACCATACTAACACTATGAAATTCTGCAGTGGGACAAGATGGGCTATCTTTAAAGATTTCTGTTTTTAAGGCTGGTCTACATTATTTATGCTGTCTGTATAAGAACTGTCTGGAAGAGTCTAGAGAGGAGGCCATAGACATGCCTCTGCCACTCTTCTTTACTGTGCTTGCATGTCTGTTCCTGGTGTGCAGGAATTTGCTTCTTTCACATACACTGTTCCACTGGCTCACATCTTTATTCACCTATAGTTAATTGTGCAAAAAAAAATTTTTTTGGGTTCAGCGAACTTTATGGATGGTAATCAAGAGAGTAGGAAGGGCTCCCTAGGCCAGCCCCAGCATCAAAGGTGGAAGAGTGAGAGTTGCTGTTGAAGTCACAGGAGACAACCTGGTCCTCAGTCTAGCCCAGGATGCCCTTCAGTGGGCCCTCAGATGCCTGCTTCACCACCTTCTTGATGTCACCACACTTGGCAGGTTTCTCCAGGTGGCATGTCAGATCCACAACAGATACATTGGGGGTAGGAACATGGAAGGCCATGCCAGTGAGCTTCCCGTTCAGCTCTGGGATGACCTTGCCCATGGCCTTGACAGCACCAGTGGATGTAGGGATGATGTTCTGGGCAGCCCCACGGTCATCACGCCACAGCTTTCCAGAGGGGCCATCCACAGTCTTCTGAGTGATGGCATGGACCGTGGTCATGAGCCCTTCCACGATGCCAAAGTTGTCATGGGTGACCTTGGCCAGGGGGCCTAAGCAGTTGGCGGTACAGAATGCATTGCTGACAATCTTGAGTGAGTTGTCATATTTCTTGTTGGTTCACACGCATCACAAACATGGGGGCATCAGCAGAAGGGGCAGAGATGATGACCCTTTTGGCCACAGCCTTCAAGTGGGCCCCAGCCTTCTCCATAGTGGTGAAGACACCAGTAGACCCCACAGCATACTCGGCACCAGCATCACCCCACTTGATGTTAGCGGGATCTTGCTCCTGGAAGATGGTGATGGGCTTCCCGTTGATGACAAGCTTCCCATCCTCAGCCTTGACTGTGCCGTTGAATTTGCCATGGGTGGAGTCATATTGGAATATGTAGAACATACAGTTGAGGTCAATGAAGGAGTCATTGATGGCAACAATCTCCACTTTGCCAAGTGCAGAGCAGAAGGCAGCTCTGGTAACCAGGCACCCAATACGGCCAAATCCATTTATACCGACCTTTACCATCTTGTTTATGGAACGAGGTTTGCGCTGCACAAGAAGATGTGGCTGTCAGGGAGGAGCAGAGAGCCGCAAAATATTTTTATCTGATGCTTCCATCTTGAGGAGGCAGAGAGCCAATCCTCGTGACCATTGGTACCTGGATGATTTCCTTGAGGAATTTTAAAGTCTTTTCAGATGGTTTAAGAATTGAGAAGATTTAAAGTTAGTTTGATTTTGTCCAGAGAGTGTCTCCTACTGCCAACCACACTTTTGCTGAATATTTTGAGCACTGCTTTCTTGTGGGTGACAGCAGAGGCAGCAGATAAGAGGGAACTGGGGAACCAGTGGCACACAGGAGCTGTGAGTGGCAGGCAGCCAGCTGGGGTGGAGGCTGGAGGGTGTAGGTGTGTGGGGAAGCTGTGAAGGGAAGGAGGTGTGAGGAACAAGACAAGGTGAGAGAAAATGTTCTAGGACATATAGGAGAACAAGTGTCAGGGGTAGGGTTGAGGGAGAAGCGGTGTCGGGGTGGGGTTGAGGGAGAAGAGGTGTCGGGGTGGGGTTGAGAGCAAACGTTTTGCATAGAGGAGGTACAACTTAATATGATGTATGTCTCATTTGGCTAATTGGTTTGAAAATGACAGGACAGTTTACTCATGAGGAAGATAAGTGCAACAAGTACTTTTGGAGCTGTTTGGGTGCCAGGCATGGTGTGTGACTTGTTTTTACAGTAAACACCCTTGCTCAGGGAGTCTGACTAGCATCCCATGCTATTGCTTTTGTGAACTTTGGATATTCAGGAGTCCCCCAATTTTCTAGTCAACCTTTTCCAGAATGTCTGGAGGTTTTTGAATTACAATGAGACACACTTAGTACTGTTATTAGTCATACTTAACCTGTAGTGAGTATGTAGTAGATTTAGTTGTCTCCTAGACTTTGAGAAGGAAAACAAACATTCCTACATCACAAGAGTCGCTTCTTTACCTCTTTTGCTTCATCCACAATTCACAAGGGTGATGGCACATGCATTCTCAGCTCACCCATCTCAAGACCACAGTTTTAGATTTCATTCCCATCCTTTTTAAACAATAAATGACTTCTGTATCTGTTGCCTAGATCCACAAGACACCCTAAAACCATTCTAATGGAAGGAACCATTAAATTTTTGCAGTGAAGGGTAAGAGGCATATGGGTACTAGCTTCTTTTCTATGGACATGTCTAAAGTTACTCCTTTTAAAACTGCTGTGTCCTGTTGGTTTTACCCTTCTTAACCAGAAGCACTTGGGTTCTCCTGTACAAGCCCTCTGTCACTGTTAGAGCCTGGATTCCTTATTTCTTCATGGTAAATTTCCCTGACTCCTCAGTGGCCACACAAAAGCACCCTAGTTAGTCCACAGCATTATATTCATAGAGGAAATTCACAGAGGAAATGTGCTCAGTCATGGAGCTGGACCAGAGTGACAGGGAAAGAAGAGTTCAAATCCCAATCCGCCTGTCTTCCATTTCTCTGCTGCATTGTAAGACCTGGCTGAGCAGACAGGGAAGGAAGAGAACACTGAAAGCAGTGGAAACTCATGCAGGTTGTGGCTTGATGCTGTCACTCCAGCTAAGTAAGAAGATGGAAAAAGTCACAGGAGTTCCTGACTTAGAGATTTGCTTCTGATTGTGAGAGAAAAGCCAACTGAAAAGCACTGACAGCTGACTATGCAGGGACTACGGCAGGGGACTCACTGACCAGCAAGTAAATAGTTATTGAATGACGAGGAGGCCTTGAGAATATTTCCTTGATATAAGACAAAGAAAACCAGCCTTCTGAAGGAACAGGAATGTACTTCCTACATAGGTGAGATGGCTCAGGCCTATAATGCAGAATTTAGGAGGCTGAGGCAGGAGGATTACCATGAATTTGAAGTTTTGGCTACATAGCAAATTCTAGGTCAGACAGAAATACAGGGTGAAACCCTGTCTTAAGAGCAAACAAGCAAACAAACAGTAATTTACTTGCTGGCAGAGTCAGGCCTAAGTCGAGAGAATTCTAAGAAAAGAGGGAAGCATATATACCCTTGAAGAATTCATTCAGTTTGGCTGGAGGATGGACACTGGGTACCAGCAGGTAGGTTGGAAGAGCATGGAAAAATGAAAACATTAGAGACTCTGATAGAACATGTAGATGGTGCTTATGTGTGCAGGCAAACATGTATACATATGTGCGTGTGAATGCATGTACATGTGCATGAGTGTGTGTGTTTGTGTGTGTGTACATGTATGTGTGTGTGTGCAGGCACATGTGCATGTGTGTGTGCATGTGTGTGTATGTGTGCATGTGTGCATGCATGCATGCTTGTGTTGTTTGTAATGTGCCAAGGATTTTAATTTTATTCTGAGTGCCGTGGAGGATGATTTATGAACTTTGAAATGGAGATGACAAAATTAGGACTTGTGAGGAAGGCAAGAGGAATGTGACAATGGAAGTGTTTACAAGCTATTGGAATGGAATGCATATCATACAGATAAACGGAAGTGAATAAGCATAAGCCGACAGTTGACCCAGGTGTAGTATGTCATAATCTATCATTTATTTACACACATGCATTCCTGTTGTGGATCTCCTGAGGGTTGGACTAGATCCAGTCACTGTGTGACTGGCATTCTTTATAATCTGTCATTTATTTACACACATGCATCCCTGTTGTGGATCTCCTGAGGGTTGGACTAGATCCAGTCACTGTGTGACTGGCATTCTTTATAATCTGTCATTTATTTACACACATGCATCCCTGTTGTGGATCTCCTGAGGGTTGGACTAGATCCAGTCACTGTGTGACTGGCATTCTTTCTCCGGTGGCCCTGCTAGGGTTCCTTGCCTCATTGCACATTGCATGTCACTGGCAACACACCACATTTCCTCATTCTCATCTCTGTAGGAAGCAGCTAACGTAGGACAAATGGTGAGTCAGAGCATGAAACGTAACTGAATGGAAACAGAGAATAATAGAAGGACAAGAAGCGATCAAAGACAGCAAAAGGTGAATCTAAGGGCCTGATCGTGAAACACACAGGCCCTGAGATCAAATACATTTTAGAACCCAAAATAAAATTATGAATCAGACCTTAATCAAAACTATTATGCTTGATGTTCTGCCTTAGTAAGTCTAATAATAGCTGACATTGAGTGCCACCACCAGGAAGTCTTCTGAGAATTTATAAAAGCTCTTCTTTGAGCATCACAAAATCTTATGAAGTATGTAATTATCACCATTTACATTGGAGAAACTGAAGCACAAATATGTTAGGCAAGTTACACGGTCACCCGCCTAAGTGGTGTGATCGTGATGTAGTCTGGAAGAACACTTATGTTTGCACACACCCCTTCACTCAGTTTTCCTCCCTATTGGATACAGTCCTTCATAGTCCACAGTAGTATGACCTATACACTAGCAGCCATAGTATGGTCTACACACTAGCAGCCACAGTATGACCTACACACCAGTAGCCATAGTATGACCTACACACTAGCAGCCATAATATGACCTACATACTCACAGCTAGAACAACACCATGTGCACAAAGATGGATGTTTACTCTGTGCTGTTTGTGTCACTGGATAAGACTCTTGTAGCTTATTTGTCACAAAACTGCCAAGAAATGGTGGCTTGGGTTTTGCTTGAGAGGAATCTGAGATAATTAAAAATATCTGTGCAGAACCAAAGTCACTTTTCTTGCAGCTGGTGAGAGGCTTTATGATGTGTTTTGGTAGCTTCTGATATATGACTTGTGTTGATGTAGAGACAGTTCTTACCTCATCTACAGTAAGAAATAGTTTGTTCTGGAGTTAAATATGAGTAGTATAGCCTAGGAACACTGGACCAGATTATACCCAATACCACATTCCAATGTTGTTACCATTTTATAAAGGTTTTATAGTTACAGAACAAAAGAAAAATCTTAAATCAAGGCTCTACTCAAATGCATTGGTGAAACCATCAGATAGGCAGGGTACAGCAGAGCAAGGCAATCTATTATAGACCTCGGAAGCTATGTTATGGCATTTTTAGGCCTTGGCTTGATGGACGCTAGAGATCTGATACTCGATTCCTAAACTACTTACCCAACAGTCATAAGACTATTAGGTCAAACACAAATGGGCCGTGAATGGTTATAAAAGGCAGTACAAGATAATTTGACTTTTGCCTTGTAAACACCCCAATGCCTAACAGTCATGGATGCTCACCTCAGCAAATCAGCCTTAGAGAGTCTTTAACAGAGGTGTGGTTTCTCCTAAAGTCTAATTCCCATCCTTCAGGATAGAGAGAGAAGCCTTTTTCATGGAAAGTATGCCTTTCCAGACTATATTTCACACCTGATTTCCAGAACACAAAAGAACACTGATGACCTGAAATGAAGAGAAATAATACTGTCAAGTGAATTGAAATGTTTTTGGAAATTGATTTTCAGAAAGTTTCATATCTAGAAGGAAATTTCTCCTAGAGGTGCCTTTGGATATAGGGGTTTAAAAGAGGCTATAAGGAGATGTTGACAGTTGTGGTGAGTGGGCAGTTTGGGAAAATACAGTTATATTTCATTTTCCTGAAGATACAGCAGAACAGCAGCCATAATGGGTGGTTCATACAGCTGCAGAAGCATTGAATGGATGTCAAAGAGTTTCCATCCATATGACCTATGCCCTGAAGTTGAAGTTGAAGAAAAATGTGAGCCAAGGTGTGGTAAAGTCATTTAAGAATTAAAAACAACAACAACAACAGCAGCAGCAACAACAACAACCTCTGCTTATGAAAACCTCAATTATCATCATACCTACAGGAATTGTCTGTCTATTCCTACAGAAATATCAAATGTTATCTTAGGGTCAATGAAAAGAAGAATAGTACCACTTCTAATAGAGGAAAAATAGAAATCTACGGTGGGCATTGTGTTCCATCCACCATGCTGGTCAAGGAAAACAGTAGAATCAGGCAGTAGGCTCTGGTTGGCATCCCAGACCCTCTGTGCTTGGCAAGCACACTGAGTGCTAATTACACATGATGGGAAAACTTATCCTCATGAAGAACTTTGAGTCTAACTAACACACAAAGGTCACATCTACAGAACTGTATATCACTCACCTGAGAGAATTCATCCCCCTTTTTACATAAACATGGATAAAAATTAGGCTCTTTTCATGTAGAATTTGCATCAGGAAATTTACACACATGTGTGGATGTCCACGCATGCAATCACACTGAGCATCTCCTCAGCCAACAGATACCCTCCTTAATCTTAGATCTCCTTCCTACTCATCCACTGCTGAAACTGTGACAGCATGAATAATGTCTAAGAACCAAGACTGAGGAAATTTATCTCTTTTAAAAGTATTCTTGAAAAAAATATCATGTAGTCTATAACATGAATTATCAGGGTGTAGAATACCAGGTATGGCCTGTCACCTCACCCTGCCAGTTGTCTGCTATTCTGTCATAAGCGGAAGCATGTTCTTTCATCTTACTCAAGTTTAAGCAGCCCAAGGTTGCACAGGTCTTATGAAACAAGTAGTAGAACTATATTACCCCACTTTTGCAATTTGTCTTTTAAAAATGATCTAAGTATAATAAACACAGTCATCTGCACGTGTTCAAAATGTCTGAGTTGAACTGTCTGGACAAATGGGTACTCTGGGATGAGCAAAACCAGCCCTACTCCTCTAAACTTGACTCCTCAGTCATCTTTCCATCTCCCCCATCTGACAATTGAACTCCCCTTCCCCCATACTCCAAGGTGACTGCTGATCTATCAGAGGCTGTGGCTTATCTTGCAATTCCAAGAATTGTGTTAATAGAATCATGAACTGTGTGTCATCCGAGGAGTTGCTGGAAGCTTCGGTTCATATTTGAGTTCTCCGCTGAATTTCCCTCAGCCTTGAAAAAGATGACTAAACATATTAAGCATACGCTTTTTTTCACATGCTGAGAGTTTTCTTGTGTGATGTGTGTATACAAATTATTTCATTTTGTAACTGTTCTTTTTATTCTGTTGGTTTTTCAAAGTATTTTGTATGTTTTCAAGCCTTTTCTCTTAGTACATGGCTTATTTCTTAGTCCTTGAATATTCATGAAAAGAACAAAAGTTAACATTTTTGATGAATGATAATTTCTGTTTTTCTTTTTGCTTTTATAATGCATGTTATATTGTATCTAAAACACCGTTGCTGAGTCAAAGTAAAATTGGCTCTTTTGTGTAGCTTAGTAATTTTAGAATGGAATCTGGGGTCCCTTTGACTATTAACTTTAGCATATGATACAAGAATTAGGTCTCCTTTTTCTTGTTTTTCCTTCACCTAGCTAGTAGCTTTGAGTCACATTAGTGAACAACACACCTCTCTCTCCTGCCTCTGTCTGTGTGTGATACTTCTTTGCACATGTGCGCATGTGCAGATGTGTGCATTCATGGAGGACAGAAGACAATGTCGATTGTCTTCCTCACTCTTCACCATATTTACAGACACACATCACTGTTCCCATCTTTAATGTGGTACAGAGGATTTGACCTCTGTCCTCATGCTTGGAGTGCCTTTACCTGCCCGAGCCACCTGCTCAGCTCAAACATGGCTTTTCTCTCACCGCTTATTAAAGCGATGGGTCTCTGGTTGGGTACAAAAGGTGTTCCTGGAGAGATTTCAAATCCTTTTATCTTTCACATTCTTCCATCTTAATTATGTTTACAAAGTCTTTCCAAATTGCACTGAAATTTGGTTTCAATATTTAGACTTTATAACTCTAAAATCCCAGTTAAAGACAAAACGATTAGGAAGACAGAAGGTTAGAATAGATTTTTTTTTTTTTTGATACTTTATTTACATTTCCGATGATTCCCCTTTTCTTTGGAAACCCCGTGTCCCCTCCCCCTCCCCGCCTCTGTGAGGGAATTCCTCCTCCCACCTACCC
>CM052708.1:45357756-45415204 GCA_028551405.1 Uromys caudimaculatus
GTTTTTAATAGCTGAGTAGTACTCCATTGTGTAAATGTACCACATTTTCTGTATCCATTCCTCTGATGAGGGATATCTGGGTTGTTTCCAGCTTCTGGCTATTATAAATATGGCTGCTATGAACATAGTGGAGCATGTATCTTTGTAGAATAGATTTTAAAAATGAACTTACTCTATCCTTCAGGAAGACTGTAAATTTTGACTAGCTTTTACACAAAATGAATTATGTCATTGTTACAGGTATCATGGGTCTTATTGAGGACAGCATATCTCAAAGCTCCTGGACCGTGACAATTATATACTAAGAAGGTATATAACTTCAGCTACGTGCCAGACACTACCACTAAATGAAGAAGATGTGATCAAGTATACACTAAAATGTGAATTATTCTCTTATCACTATACACATGCCTGTCTAAGTTGTGCACCAAACTTCCAGAGCATATCAATGATGTCCTATGAGTTTCTTGACATATATGATTCTTACCTTTTACATGGGAAATCTTCATCCAAATTTTAGTAATTTAGGCTTTGGCTTGAAGATGCGCTACCAGTACAACCCCTCTCAAAGATTGCCTGCATGTATTGGGAATCTCTAACTTAAATTTAACTTAAAATGCAATAGATGAGTTCCTTAAATTTTAAAAAAGTCTTGTTTTAATTGACATCAAGTAGTAGAGACAAATTTTGGTGCTTCAGATAAAAAAGACTAATACATCTTCTGAATATGCCTCCATAGTTTGTGTTTGGATACACAAGATGGGTGGAAGGGGCTTTAATCTTTTGTACCCAAATGACTGCCACAGTGAGCTACATTTTCCCATGAATATCCATCTACAGAATGTGTGGGGGTAGACCCATTATGGCAGAAGTCAAGACTATGGTTCCTTGCTCTCTAATCTCTCCAGGTCTCTGAGGTAACTAGAGGCTTTGCTCCCAGGCAGCAATAAAGCCCACCTGCAGGCTGCTTCCCAGAGCCTCACCTGGCTGTCAGCACCATCAGCTGCGTTCCCTCTCTTCACTCCTTTCTCTACCACTTGTCATTTGTTCTCCTTGCCCAGGTTAAGCTATGTTCAGATATTTCTTACCTTTTTCTAATAGCCTTCTTTTGCGGAAATATAGATTAATGTATAGTTGTACACAGGCAGTTTTGAATCCTGAAATCTCTCTAAAGACAGTCAGATTTAATCTTAACACCAAGACCCTTCCAACCCAGTTCTTAGGAGACAGACAAGTTGATCAAATGTCCCCACTGTTATTACCCAAGGTTTCTGACGCTGAACTTAGCTTTAATGATTGAGCTCTCTGCTTATCACCTTGCCTCAAAGAACACATACATGACTACTCAAAAGAAAAAGGGTTGTGAAAAAGAAGAGAAATTACTGACAGAACCCAATTGGAAAAATTAGTGGGAGAGGTTTAAGCTTGAGAGCAGTGGGAGAGAATGGCCCTGAGGAAGGAGATACAGACAACAGTCGTCCTAAATACTGGGTTCAGTCTTAAATACTGGGTTCAGGCCCTGAGACTTCAGAAGAACACTCTGAGAGTCCTGACTCTTCCTGATGCTTTCTATTGACTGTTATTAACTAAGTAGCTGTTTAACTAAAATTGGGTGAGTACTGTTTGAGATCAGGATATTCAGATTAGCTGTGTTCATACAACCACACATAGACCGATGGTGTTTTAGTGAGGATGGCCAGTGGGTATCAGTGAGTGTACTGGCTGGTTTTGTGTGTCAACCCAACACAAGCTGGAGTTATCACAGAGAAAGGAGCTTCAGGTGAGGAAATGCCTCCATGAGATCCAGCTGTAAGGCATTTACTCAATTAGTGATCAAGGGGGGAGGGCCCCTTGTGGGTGGTGCCATCCCTGGGCTGGTAGTCTTGGGTTCTATAAGAAAGCAAGCCGAGCAAGCCAGGGGAAGCAAGCCAGTAAGGAACATCCCTCCATGGCCTCTGCATCAGCTCCTGCTTCCTGACCTGCTTAGTTCCAGTCCTGACTTCCTTTCGTGATGAACAGCAATGTGGGAAGTGTAAGCTGAATAAACCCTTGGTCATGATGCTTGTGTGGGAATAGAAACCTTGAATAAGACAGTGAGATTCCTGTAAAATTAAAATAAAGTTGGAAAATGCCTATTTCTCAGTGACACAGGAGCCACTGTTACCGTGTGCTACAAGGTATTAGTCACGTGATTATGGTGATGCTGGTGTAAGCAAAACTGTGTGACCAGGTGTAGAATACTATAGCAATATAACTATGCACAGAGCACAATATTTGGCAGTGGCCACAAATGTCTGCACTCCAGGTTTATTTACTATGTTATGCCTTTTATTGTTACTTTAGAGTGTGCCCTGAGAGAGAACTGCTTGCTCTAAGGCACCAAGCTGTGTTACAGCAGTGGGAGATCCATGTAGTATATGTTTAGTGCTTCTCTTGATCCAGTCAAGAGACATGTTGGCAGATGACCTATATGGCTTCTGGGGTTGTGTTAGTAATCTCCATCACATTCCCACATTGACAGAAATCATCTAGTGATGCATTCCACACAACATAACTCTATCTTTCAGCAACGAATGGCTATATTTTAAAAGGTAAGTTCTTTCAATGAATAAACCAGCCTAGTGCATATAAGTAAACTTAACCAAACTCATGGCTATTTACTAATTTTAGTAACACTTGGAAAGCCAAGAGTTAGGCGCACAAACATCCTCAGATCTGGCTGAGTTTACCCAAAAGTACCACGCTAGGCATACCACAGCATAGTCTTCTTTGCCCCCTACACTCTGGCTATACATCAGTTTCCTTTCTAGGCCCCAATTCTGGTGGTTAGTTGATCACTCTGGTCTCCCTCATCTCAGCTCTGAAAGAGCAGCACAATCCCCACATGATCCAGTAGTCCACAGGAGGGCCACTACTGGATTTGGCAAGCCCTGCTCCTCTCCCCCTGCCTACTGAGTGTCTCCAGCAATTATGGATATGGCTTATGCTTGTTTTTCTAAACAAAGATCACTGAAAACTGGAGTAGTTGAAATGGTAGCTGAAAAACTACCTTTGAGGACTTCAAAATAAAGACACAAGAACTGTCCAAAATTAAACATTTGTGTGTGGTGGTATTTCTATAAAAACGTTAAGATTCAAGCCAAATGTAAGACTCTAAAACCCAGCCTGAACATTGGGAAAGACTGAGGTTGTGTAACCATGTAGGGCCCGTTGTTACCTGCACATATACTGATCTTCTCCTTTCTCTACACATATTGCCTGACGACACAGCACATCTGCTCTCTTCCCCAGCTCTGGATTTGTCAATTGCACACATCCAGAGTTCCAAAACTGAAGAAAAATAGCCTGATATTATTGCTGGCCCACGGGATGCAGGTGGGGATTCCTGTGGCTGCTTCAACAGATGGCTAGAAACAACTTGCAGTTTAATTCCCCTCAAGGGCTCCAGGTCCCACCTCTTGGGTGAGTGTTAAAACTAACTTCAGTGTTTTATGCTTTTGGATCGGCAGCTATCAGAGATCTGTAATTTGCCTCACAGGTGCAAGGAAGCACCAGCTCATTCTACATATGTTCAGGGGAGTTGGTCTTTCTCTATAGTTAGTATTGCTACATAAGCAATCACTAGACGTTAGATTATTTGTGAAATCAAGAGAATTAGTGGCTACAATATATGTACTGATAAAGGAATAAGGAGAGAAGAGAAATGCCATCTAGATGCACCCTCTCCAGAATCCCAGAGAGGCTTTCTTCTGTATTATAAATGTCTTTCTGTTGGACATCTTCTTGTACATCTGTGGGAGGAGAGGCCCTTAGGTCTGAGGGTGTTTGATGCCTCAGTGTAGGGGAATACCAGGGCAGGAAATGGGAGGGGGTGGGTGGGTGGGAGAGCACCCTCATAGAGGCAGGAGAGGGGGAATGGGATAGAGGGTTTCTGAAGGGGAGACCTGGAAAAGGGAGAACATTTGAAATGTAAATAAAGAAAATATCCAATTAAAATATATGTAAAAAAATGAATGTTTCTCTGTTAAATGACCTTGTATCACAAGGCAACCACTTTAAACTCTTTTAGTAGGTCCTTTCCATAGGGACAAATAATGAAGGAACATACACATTAGCCTCCTTTGCCAATTTTCAGATGTTCTGCACATTTATCTGGTCCTCTGCACAGTTACACAGGACAAGAGAGTTTTATTCATAGTACTCTGTTGTTATTTTATGGATGGAAAGGCAGAACTTAAAGATTTAATCCAAACGTGATAAATAAAGGGTATAGATAAGACTCAAGTCTGGGTTCTCTAAACCCAGGGACTTTTATTCTTTGCTTGATTGAAAAAGTGTGTGAGGTCAAGAAAGAGGAAGTGGCGTAAAGATAATATTTATATGAAGCCCCTGGAGCCTGGGACACAGTGGTGAGCAATCAGTATCTAGGCCATCAGGAGTCAGTGGTATGACAAGCATTCATTTACTAAACATGAGGAGTTACAAATAACAAGTAACCCTTGAGCCCAGCAATGGTGAGCTAGATGTCCAGAGATAGCCCCTAAGTGCTCTATATGGGAGAAGAGGTGGTGTGGGAGGCAGGAGGGGTATGGAAAAGACAGGAGGCCAGAAATGGTACTGAGGCAATAATCCAAAGGAGTAAGGTGTGTCTTAGTCAAGGTTACTATTCCTGCACAAACATCTTGACCAAGAGGCAAGTTGGGGAGGAAAGGGTTTATTCAGCTTACATTTCCACATTGCTGTTCATCACTAAAGGAAGTCAGGACTGGAACTCAGGCAGGTCAGGAAGCAGGAACTGATGCAGAGGCCATGGAAGGATGTTACTTGCTGACTTGCTTCCCCTGGCTTGCTCAGCTTGCTCTCATATAGAACTCAAGACTACCAGCCCAGGTGTGGTATCACCCACAAGGAGCCCTCCCCCCTTGATCACTAATTGAGAAAATGCCTTACAGCTGGATCTCATGGAGGCATTTTCTCAACTGAAACTCCTTTCTCCGTGATAACTCCAACTTGTGTCAAGTTGACACACAAAACCAGCCAGTACACTGCTTCAGTCAAAAGTAAATTAGAAGGTTGGTGAGAATCCAACCAACTATTCTTTAAATTATCCATACCTAAAAGTTCCTCATATGTTTGCTATGCTTATCAACTGCAAGTATGCCTTCAGACCTGGTGAGATGGCTCAGTGGGTAAAGGCATGTGCTTCATAAGCCAGACAACCTGAGGTACAACTTTGGAAGCAACATAAAGAAAAGAACCAAATTTACAAATTGTTTTCTGATGACCCATATGGATGCCTCTCCCAATTCTAAATAGAACACACCTTAACAGTGCTTTCACAATGCAGCCCCAGCCTTAGCGAATTGCTGGAGGTTTTAATGAAAGCAGATGAACACAGAACTGACTGGGTGGTGAACAATGCCTTCCATTTCTGTCTACCTGCATTGTATCAGACACATTACTCACACAGTTTATGATCCTTGAAGCATCTTGTAAAAGGAAGTGTTGGCCATCAAAGGAAATGGTTGTCTATGCTTGAGAGAGTTGATGTTGCTCATCACAGCTTTTCTATCCTCATGACAGAATGCCTGAGAAAAGCAATTTAGGATGAAGAAAGACTAAGTTTGGCTCAGTGTTTGAGATTTGGGTCCTTGTGACTGTTTGGCCCCTGCATGGGAAAGCAGGACATCACAGTACGGAGTGTGGTAGAGGACAGTGGCTCACCTCATGGTGAACAGAAGGAGGAGGGAGGGGGAAAGTCAGGCAGATGTGGGGCAGGTGAAGCTTCCCAGGGGCATGTCCCCATGAGCTCTGTTCCCGTTATTCTCCACTCCTCAACAAGGCCATCATTCTATGAAGCCATTGAGGATATGCTCTATTATCTAGGTCAGAGACTTAATGATCCAGTCAGTGGCTGAAGAAATCACCCAGTATCCAGTGTCCAAGTTTTCAATAAGTAACCATAATATTTAAATGCTAATTTAAATGCACATAGTATAAGAGATGGATTCTAAGCTACATTAACTGGCTCCAAAGATAGTTCATCTCTCCCACCCCGCAGATGCCTTCCCTACTTCTCTGTCTTGCTCAGGAATATTGATCTGTATTTATTTAGCTATATTTTGAACAGCCATCTTGCTCAGCTTGAGTGCATGAAAAATAGAATCCACAGGGAGAGAAATAGCACTCTTTATATACATTGTTAGAAGCTTTGTCATAAAGAAATGAAAATTTCTGCCAAACTCAAGGATGTTCTATATGTTTGTAGCCCTATCAAGTTTAAAATCAAAGTTCTATGGAAAACAATGTAAAATTTTGTTAATTAAATCAAAACATTGGAAAAAAGTTTTCTCAGGATTATTAAGTTTATTTGAGAAAATAAAAAGACTTACATATAACTATTCCAGGTGACAAATATTCAGGAAATCTCCAGTTTCCTCCCAGAGTAAATGTTTGTTCACATTGATTTTCCTCACACCATTATCTGAATCATGTCTAGTCACCTTTATCTCTACTAAAGCAGAAAGTATTTATTGCTCACCTGCTACCAAAGACAGTAGTTTTTATTAGCTTAGAAGTGATCTCTAAATTTCTTAGCCAGAATTCTTAAAAGTTACAACTTATTACCTGTATTTTTGCCCTATTATTAAAAATAATTGGAACAGTTAAAGGATATCATCAGTAGACATGTCAAAGCGGCCAGGGGAAAGACTTACAAGGCTTCAACCCTCCAAAAAGAACTACAGGCAACCAAGGAATGCTGAGAGCAGAATTAAATGGTGTAACCCAGGGAAGAGCACACCAACTGGCTGGCCAATACAAAGTGGTCAGCCTTGAAATCATGATATAAGTAACATCATATGGACCAAGCAGACTGTATTTAGGAATATATTTGTATATATATGTATGAATATAATAACAATTATATGAAAAAGGCCATGAATGTGAAAGAGAGCAGAAGAGATGTATGGAAAGGTTTTGAGGGAGGAAAAGGTAGGGGGAAATGATATTAAAAACACTTTAGAAAGACCAATTGCCTACAGCACAGGCATTCTATCAAAGAGAAAGCATAATACTTTCATATTTTCTGCTAAAATAAATACTTTAATCTTTCTTTCACTGCCTCCTTGTAATGCCAGTGCTGACTGACATGTCTCTAATGTTAGAAAGGTCAGAGAGAGGAAAGGGGCAGTATATCAATGGGGATGAGAAGGAAGTCTACAAAACCAGATAGAGTACATCAGTTCAGAGACGAAGGGATCCATTTTATCATAAGATAATATCAACCTCTCTTTTTTAACTTTTAACTTAAAAGAATGAATAAGGTGGATATATTTGTACAATGACACAAAGTTAAAATTATGATGATTCATCTGGAAGTAATCTTGATGATCATTCATCCCATTTTATAGATGGAGAAACTGAGGTTCGAGGGCTCACCAAAACATGTGGCTGCTCAATTCAAATGACAGGGAGGTGTGTGTGCAGAGTGGCAACTAAACAGATTATAAATTCACCCATCGCCTTGTCTGAAATTCGCTTCCATCTAAAGAGAAAAGTGGCCTGGACTTAATTAGCCCTTAGGTTTCTGGAAATGGATGCCACAAGCGCTCAGTTACTAGATGACAATCCCCTTGTTCTGATTCTTTGAATTCTGAATATGCTGTGATTATAGAGGCAGAGGACCGAAAAGTCCAGATATGCCCTGTGCTGTGATGATGTCTCCTGTGGCCTTGGAGGAAAGTAAGATACCTGTGCTGAGAAAACTAGATCTAAGTGATAAGCCATGTCTACATGACCCAGGAACAAACAGAATTAACCCTCCCTAACCCCAGGTGACTCTCCACCTGGCTCAGACAAAGCACTGGGGGAACCAGGAGGACTTGGAGGCAGCCAGTGAATATTCTTGGCACAGCGAAGGCAAACTGGCAGCCCATTGGCCATACATTCATCACTGACAAACTCCCTCCCCCACCACCTTGGCTGACTACACAAGGTGAATGTTCTCTCAAGACAGTGCTACTGCAAGTTGCTTAATTCTAAAGAAAAATCTTAGGCATGGAGACAGAGATTTTCTAATTTGGCTTTGTAGCCACGGCTTTCTTAACAGTATTGCAGTGCACTATATAAACAATAATATGCAGTTTACTCCAACTTTGATCAAAAGTCTTCCTGTTTACACATGAGCTATAAAATAACTCCCCATCTTACATCCCTGCATTCTCTCTGAGAAACTGTTTTTAGTGTCTCTACCCTGGACAGTATGAACATTTCAGTATCACATTAACGAAAGCAGGGGCAAAATATCAGTGTCTCTAAGTCTAGGCAAGAGGCCCTGGAGTTGTTTAGAGACAGAGGCTTGAAAGACCTCCATCTCTACTCTTGGCAGGAGAGTCTTAAGTTCTTGGTTTCCTCACTCACTCTGATGTCCACAGTTTGGATGTTTGGTGCTGGTGTTCCTCTTTGGAACTCCATCTGTCCTGGGCCACAGAGGTTCTTCCTTTGCAGAAGCTGTTGTCCCCACCATGCTTGGACCTTGGAATGTGACAGAGGGGGCACCTGCTGGTGAGCTACAGAACTATGGTTTTTAGGTTCTCCAGAGCATCATAGGGCTGCCCTCCTCAGAGGACCCTCTGGTTGTCTCTTTCCCAAAGTACCTTGCAGCTGTGTTTCTTTTCAAAGACATAGCCCCCTTCTGCCCCTCTCTGAGAGCCACACTCTGAAGTAAGAAAGTGAAATGAGGGAGGAAGGGAATTTACAGGAAAGAAATGAACAATTTTATAGCCTAATAAATAATTTTCCATAATAACAGCATATCTGTATCTTGGGATTTTTCCTTATGCTTAGAGAACCTCCGAAAGCTCCATTCAAAGATTCTTGACCAAAACTACCTGTGGACAGATATACGCTACACATAATATATGTGCATGTAAGTGAGATCACATTGAGCTCTACACATAATATATATGTATGCAAGTGAGATCACATTGAGCTCTACATTTAATATATATGCATGTAAGTGAGATCACATTATGCTCTACACATAGTGTGTATGCATATAAATGAGATCACATTCATTAGTCTTTTCTGCCTGGCTTATTTCACTTAACACACTGTCATTTCAGCTCACCCATGCTGTCGCAAATGCCCTTGTCTCTTCAGTATCGTTTGAACTATACCCGTTGTAAAACAAAGGCTTGATGAATCCAAGAACATCATTCATTGTTACCTAATTTTCCTATGTTCCTCTCATTTTTTAAAAATTTTGACCTGATAAAGATTTATTCGTACATATGCATACATGTGTTTATTTCAATGATTTTTGTCCATGTAAAGGTTATCATTGACAGATGTTCAGGCTGCAGGATTAAGTCCTTTCCTCACTGGAGGATGTGTCTGTGACTCCTGAGAAGAATTCAAATAGAAAATAAGCACAGCTAATGGCTAGGGAGAAATTGATATCCAGACAGATATTAAAGGAATTAGACATGGTTTCAAAGACAAGGTATGTCGGGATGGATCAACTTGATGAAGAAGCTGATGAGCAGAGCTAAAGAGCCTAGGATCATATTATTAGAAACCCCAGGGTTTGTCTTGACATTTGGATGATCTAACAATTGAGGACATGTTTTTAAAATTAAAAACAGCCTTTCTCAGAGGAAGTAAAGAAAGTTAGCTCAACTACTATCCCCTCTGGCAATCGGAGTATGTCTTCCCTGAGAAATGGATGAAGAATCCCTTGGAAGGAACTGTCAGCTTCACACCCAGAAACCCTGTATAAGTTGAGGGTTTGGAGAGAAGAGGCCAAAAGTATTTGAGGAGATGTATCCAGGGTCTATACTGTCCTAGCTGGAGTCAAACCTTCTGATCATCTGACCTCATGGAGCATGAACGTGAGGCAACAAGAGGGTAAAGTACTATATTCTGGATGTCATGGGTCAGAAAGATAGCTAGGATGAAAAAACATGAGCAAAATCTTCCGATTCAAAGGGAATTTTATTATTATTATTATTATTATTATTAAATAGAGAGGTTCCTTGGCTCTTGTCTTCAGTCTTCAGGTTGATGAATTCATTTCTTGGACTGACAGGAAGGGAGCTAGCTTCTTACTCAAGTTAGTCAAATGATGAAATCCCAGGATCCTGGCTTCCTGGAGTTTCACCACTGATGAAAAGTGGCAGCATATAGGAGGAATCAGCCATTGCCTGATTGTCTAAGTGACTCACAGGAAAGAAGAGGTAAAAGGACAGGCAGGGCTGCAGTTGATCTGTGCCAGCCTTTCACGACATTTCTCCATGCTTCTTGGAGTCTCTTCTTGTTGCATACATTTCTCATTTAAGAGAAAATCTGAGGTTGTTTTCTAAAGAGTGATCTGCTGTCAGGGAGATATTCTTGAAAACCAAATGCTGAATTACATTCTTAAGTCCTCCAAGGTCTGCTTTAAATGGTCTTCCATTGTAAAACCCAGCTCTACCCTGGTTATCTTTTCTCAATACTTCTTGAACTCTGATACTCTTATTCAAAGGTATAGGCTTAATTATCAATGTCCAGACCCTGATAAGAACTTTTATTTCCTATTGAGCATGTGAACATAGCAACTAACTTATTGGAGTGTTCTAGGTGAAGAATTAAGAATTACAAAATAGCAGAATTTCAACATGGAAACATACCTTTATGATAAATGTTAAAATTCCTCGACTATCATCTCTCAATGTGAGAGCTTTTTACTATTCAGAAAAATTGTCTGTGTTCCCTACATTTATAGAATCCAATGTAGGATATAAATCTTTTTCCATTATTAGAGCAGTTGCAATTTTCTGCACACTAAAATACTGTTGTGGTTTTGCAGAAACAAGAGGGAATTCACCCTTTTGTATAAAATCTTGTTCTGAATTGAAAGAAAGGGGTGCTTATAAAGCCCAGGGAACAGACAAAACCTAAAGAGCCCAGAAAGCTCCTGAAATGTCAGAGAGTCACAAGGCTCCTCCCCAGTGTCATAAATGTAATAACATTACTGGGGAGATGTTGGTCTCCAATGGTAGAGTCAGCTGTCTAAAAGTGGTACCGAGAACTCAGGGATGTCATTGCACATACTGTGTGGGCTTTTCAGTGATGTAGCTGTCTGAGTTATCTGAGTTACTTACAGGTTCATGGAGCTAGACTCAAGTAGAATAATTTCTTTGGTCTTTTGTCAATGCTTCATCTTGGCATGGAGAGACATTTGTTCACTTTTCCCTCTTCCAAGTTCATCAGGACCACCAACCTCTGAAGGAGAGTTCTTTGGTCTCATTTTCATTGAAATGAATTGAAACTGAACAGAAAGTATCAGGGAATCCTAGGCATGCTGCTTTAGTTCATATGTATATATATGAATGAGCAGATACTGGATTGGAATGAACAAGTAATTATTTTACTGGATGTGCTCAGAATTTGGAAATCACTGAATTATGCTGTAGCGCAGATTTCAATATTCAGTTAAGGAGATGTAATAGAAGCAACAGGACCCTAGAAATGGAGCTAGGAGCCTTTGGGGCCTCATTCTTCCTGGCTGATATAATTGCTATGAGGTCTAGTTATCTCCAGTGTAAGACACGGGTAGCAGTGCTCAGTTCTTTCTGGGTCACCCCAAGGAACAGAGGCAGAATGGATGCAGACAGTACTATTGGAGCATGTAGACTTTGTCCTGACTTATCTGTGGTTCTGAGCATGAACTTTTTTGCCTTATGAGTCCTGTTCCTGTTTAATCTTTGTTTTCTGTGTTTTACTCTCCCCTTTCATCCATCCTTCAGGTGGAAGCATGCCTTACTCATGTTTCTTTGGCCTTGAGTATTATCTGTCCCAAATCATTTTGAATAAATATTTAAATGTACTTATATGTCATCACTCACCGCACTTTACAATACAAATCTATTAGTGTGTCTGTCCCCCATCCCACCAACCATCACACCAGTCAGTGTCCACCTCACTGCTTAAGTATCAAACTTTCCAGAGCATCTTCATGTACTAGGAACCCGAAAGTATCTGCTCAGCCACTGTACCTCTCCAGTTTGATTTCTGTGTCATTTATTTATTTATTTATTTATTTATTTATTTATTTATTTATTTATTTTTACTGCATCTTGCATGCACTGTAACATAGTCACTCACTCTTTTTTACCTCTCATCCCATTTCTACCATACACATGACCCCAATAATAGCTAGCTAAGCAAAGACAATTACCTTCTTGATTTCAGCATCTCTAGAGGAAGCCATCATATAGATAGGGATTCAGGAGGGGGGAGGCATTGTAGAAAAGATGGAGTGACTGGGAGAGAAGGGTGTTAATGTAAGTCGCTCACATGGTCTGATACTTAACTCAGAAAGCATACATAGCTATTTTAGAGGGAAGAGAGCTGGGGGAAACTTGAGGTATAGAAGATAATTAGCACAATAGACAGTCTGCTACAGCTCCCTGGGTCTTTTCCTCATATTCTTAGGATGGGACAATGGCCCTAGGATCAACATGGTACCTCAGTTATGTTCCTCCCTTCATACTGCATAAAGGTAGGCCCTGGCAGTCCGACCCTCAGTCATTACCTACCTGTCCTGGCCTAAAGTTTCTGATTCCTCATTCAGCATATAAATAATTCACAAAGCAATTTCCACAAGGCCATGGCAGTGTGTCATAGAAATCAATGGTGCCCGGGCACAAGGACAGATGGTTTTACAACTCACATACCCATCAAATGGTTACATCATTCTTCCGGATGCTGATTGTTTTCCCTGATGTCACTGCCAAATGGCTGGGCTGATTCATCTAGAAACAGAGGTAATGGTCACCTTCTTGTCAGTCTTAGCAGACTTCCGGGAGAGAATGGGCCACATAACCCTTTGGTTTGTCTCCCTTCCATTTATCTGTTTATTCATGCATAGAGTTTTGTTCTGGAGGTAACTCAAGCATATAATATTCAGAGTCCTAATACATTGAAAATTGTTCCTGTTGAGATTTTGACAAATTATTTTCCTGCTGAGGTTCACTCATGACATTTCTGTCTTTGACAGAATATTTAAAGTTGCTCCTACTGTCAGATAGGCTGTAAACAATCTTCATTGTCAAGCTCCAAGGTAGGTTATGTGTTTTGAAAAGCTCCAGGCTACCCAATTTACTAGTTGGTGTATGTGATCAATAACAGTGCTTTGTCTGCCAACTTCCCTGAGAGTTGTAATAATGATAATGGTGTCATGTAGCACCTTTCCTGGCTTGTGAATCTTCACAAGTCTGCAGATGGCAGAAGCTCAAAGCAGACACCCCACTGTCACTCAACAGAAGTTGTACCTGCACCTCTCATGTAACAGTTTACAAAGCATTTGTGCATACCTTACCTTTAACCCTTGTAACAGCACACACACTTGGGAGTTATGTTAGCTCATTTTCTATTGTGAGTGATACAATCCTGCACACTGCTTTTCCTCTAGAAACTTCTTTTGATGATAATTCTGATCTAAGGTCACACTGTATCAGGTGAATGGCCTTGTTGTTAAAGTCTCAGAGCAGGAACATGGAGTGTGAATAGGTGTGTGTCTGTTCTGTCCCTTTCCTTTTTATGTATTCTTGGTATTCCGTTGTTAGGCTTTGATGATCACAAAGATTCCTAATCACCATCCCAAGGCTACACCTCTAGACAGTACAGTCAGGGTAAATTTCTATTCTCTTAATACCTTCCAGCGGGGACTAAAGTCCAACATGAGTTTCAGAAGGAAAATACCATATACAAGCCAGAGCTTGGATGCCATTTTATCTCCAGTGTGATAATGAGCCTTGTCTTAAAGTTGAGCAATATGAGCAGCCATTAGCCTAAAAAAGAGACGGGGCCAGTGATCAGGTGCCTTCACACTCCCTTGCAGCCTAGGCTATGCCTCCACTCACGTCTCCGACACCCACAGTCAGCTGCTTGCTTGTCAAGAGAACTCAGGCTTTGTTTCTCTTTCTATATACCTAGCTCCATAGGAGGGATCATGATGGACCTAAATATAGAACAGCACTATGGAGTGGTGACCTCTCCCTGAGTGGATGTGGGACTACTGGGGAAGCCACTGGTAAGCAGGGTTTGGGGACACTCTAAGAGGGTAGAGTAAGGGAGAAGAATGTGAAAACCATTTTCCTTCATCTTGTTTGGTTTCTTGAGGAGGTTGTGTAACATTTGGAGCCGTGGCTAGGCGTTTTGTGATTAGATGGGGAGAAGGCATTTCTGGCATAAAGGAGAGGGCTTCTGGGAGGCTGAAAACCGACTCGAACCATCATGGCACCGGAGAGCTTCAAACCAAGCATAGCTACTTCTAAACTTCTTTTAAAATGTTTTTAAGTTGTTATTCTTGTATGCTGGTACGGGGTGTGTGTGTGTGTGTGTGTGTGTGTGTGTGTGTGTGTGTGTGTGTGTGTGTGTGTGTGTGTGTGAAGGTGAGGAGACACTCCCCCAACCCCTGAGTCAGATCTCTCCTTCCACCCTGGGTTTGGGGAATGGAGCTGAGGTCATCAGGCCTGCATGGCCAGCACATCTACCTATTGAGACGTTTACCAGCCTCTCTGTACTTTGTGTTGAATGAAAACATGTTTTTATGCATTAAGTGTACCTGCTCCACTCTTCAGACAGGTAGTCCACCAGGCTTGGAGCTTGTCCATGTTAAGGATGCTGGCAGGTATTTGCTTTATCTTCAAGGCCACCACTGGACATGATTACAATAGCTGAAAGAAAATGTCTAATTTTCTCTGGGAAGGGGTGTGTAACTTACTCTAGAGCGTTAACTGTCTGGCCCTTTCAACCTTTACACATCAATGTGGTTTGGACCATAGGTTTTTCTACCTGACCCTTTTCCTGCTAGCATTTTCTTCCTTCTTGGCCTATGAGTATTTATTTCTCAAATCTTGGTCCTTTATTTCTTCCACTTGTTTCTATCTGACTATGGCCATTTGCTAATGACATTTCTTTGATGCTTATATGAGAGGATGGGGGTGTGGCAGATGCTAAGTGAGGGAGTTTGCTGTATTTAGTCTCTAAATGAAACGTGTGAAGTGAGTGATATTTCAATTTTCTATCAGAAAAAAATATTTTGGAATGTGGGAAAATCCAAGATTGGCCCTGTAGAAGCAATGTAGCCATAAGACTAACACAGTGATTTGGCCATTCCACATTTCCCAGCTACACTGGTATGCGTTATAAATCCCATCTTGCCAGGCTTTCTACTTATAATTTTAACTTTCTACTATTTCATTTTTTTAAAAAAGCCTTTTGGTTAATAACTAAGACACAAGCATCATAGCAAAACCCAGGTCCACGCAAGATAACAACTATCAATATCACTGTTTTCCCGTGTCTTATCTCTCTGAAGGTGTAAAGGGGTGGTAACATGGGCTTGAGGAGCTGTCCTTGCCTGTGATAACATGGGTGTTTGGAATAGTCACTGAAGGAGCTACTAAGTCTGAATAACAGTGAATGGTTCAGGACAGTCAATATATAAACTAGTAGTGAAGTCTGTTATGTATCAACTAGTATCCTGGTTAGTGTCTTGTCAACTTTATACAAGCTAGAGTTATCTGGGATAAGGAACCTCAGTTGAGAAAATGAGAAAATGTCTCCATAAGGTTGCCTGTATGCAAGTCTGCAGGGCATTTTCTTGATTAATGATTGATGGGGGAGGGCCCAGCCCACCTAGGATTGTGCCATCCCTAAGCAGGTGGCTCTAGGTGGTAAAAAAAGCAGGCTGAGCAAGCTGTAGAGTACAAGCCAGTAAGCAGGATTCCTCCGTGGTCTTTGCTTCAGTTTCTGCCTCCAGGTTCCTGCCTTGGGTTTCTTCCCTGACCTCCCTTCATGATGGCCTATAACCGTAAGCTTAAATAAACTCTTTCCTCTATAATTTGCTTTTGGTGGTGGTGTTTGTCACAGCAATAGAAAGCAAATTAGGAACAATATTGGTATCAGGATCATGGGATATTGCTGTAACAGACCTTTGGGGAAGACGGTATGGGCTGGAAAAGCCATTAAGTTCTCTGAGCTTGAAGTATTATGGTGGGACCTTGGGAGACAATGTTGAAGGCAGTGCCGATTAAGAAGGCCTGATACAGAGTATTTCAAAGGGAAGGTTATAAGTCAGTGAGTCCATTGAAGCTATTTGTGTGATATTTTGTACTAAAACTTTGTGGTTTCTGGTCAAATGGGGCTGATTAACAAGAGACCAGCAGCAGTGTTGACTTGCCTGGGAACATTGATGCTAGTCAGCCGGAGTTGAGAAATCAATTGTTATTAAGAAGAAACCAGAATCATCTGTCAAAATCTGGGAGTATATATTCAGGGTTAGCATCTAAAGGCTGTGGTCCAGACAGGGAGCCAAGGTATCTCATGTGAGTTATATGTAAGAATCTCTGTGTCCATTTTTAAGTCACGAAGAGGTCATGGAGAGCAGATGAGCTTTTTGGAACTGTGAGAGGCTAGGAGAGCCATTGGTGAAGGTGCAGGTTGTGGAGACATTAGCATATTGGAAATTGTCATTTTGGTAAGATGACCACCGGGATAGCAATGGAATGGAACCAGACTGAGCATATGAGACTATGTATATGTTTTATGGAAGACAGAGCCTGAGAGTTGGAGCTGCCCAACCCCTTTTGAGCCCAGAAGACTTTGAGGGAATTCCAGATGTGACCATTTTGCGATAGAATTTAATTTACACAGTTAGACTTTGGTTTTTGCTTTGATCAGATTGTGTCTCTGTCCTACTTCTTCCTTCTTGGAATAAGGAAGACGTGATTTATTTTTTATTTCACAGGAATCCACGGTTAATATTTTAGATTTTTAGAGAGACTTTGAGCTTTTAAAAATCTGCATATTTTAAAGAGACTGAACTTCTTTTTGAGACTGAAATTTTAAGTGTTTGAATTTTAACATTTATATGCTTGAATTTTAAAGACTGTAGGACTTTTAAAAGTTGAAATGTATTTTATATTGTGATAATTATGTTCAATATAAAATATTGGGGAGAAACAATAAAGGAAAGTTTATGGTTTAATAGCAATATATTGGTGTGTCAAGTTGACGAAAGGTCAATAGTCCTGGAGAGTTGTTTGTAAATTTGATATAAGATAGAATTTTCTGAGAAGAACCTTAACTGAGAAAATATCTCCAGGATGCTTCCTGAAAGCAGGTAGACAAGGCATTTTCTTAATTAATGCCTGATAATGAAGGGTCCAGCCCTGCAGAGGTGGTGCCACCCTGGGCAGGTGGTCTTGAGTTTATAAGAAGCCAGGCTCAGCAAGTCTTGGAGAGTAAGGCAATAAGCAGTGTTTTGGGGCCCGTGCTTTAGTTCTTACCTTCAGGTTCCTGCCTTGAGTTTCTACCCTGACTTCTCTCAGTGATGGACTATGACCTCAGATGTATAAGCCAAACAAACCATTTCTCCCCTTTTAGTCATAATGCCTACCATAGCAATAGAAACTCTGACAGCTAGTTTGTTCTTTCAGAATTATCTGTGCTACATTATGTAGCAATCATCATGGTGACTAGTTACATATTACTCATGAGTAATGCATAGTATGATATCAAACTATGACATCACTGGGAGTGATCTTTTACTTTTATGATAAATTTTTAGAACTACTTTTGAGTACATGGTATGCTGTCGACTGACACACTGCTACAAAGGGTATGACATAGTAGGAGGACATGGGAGATGTCTAACATGTGATGATTTGACCTCTGAGATGTCTTGGATCACTCACTTCAATTCCAGCATCCAGGAGGCCCGTGATAGCCTGGTCTACATAGCCAGTTCCAAGACAGATGCCACTACATTAGACAGACCTGTTTAAAAATAAGCATTTTATGTGACTGAAGCAGAGTGATCATGAGTTCATGAGGCCAGCCTGGAATACAACACAACACCAGGAAAAGGGATCCTAAATTGCATATTCTATATAATGAAAACATATTGTCTGTGTACATAGTGTGGAATACAGGGTGAAATATTGCTAGAATACTGTCTATGATAAGAGTCTGTTTCTTTTTTACTTATAGTTTTATATTTTCTAATAGTTTATAGTAAGTGTTTTTAGTCATCATAAAATATTTACTGAACAGAAAAGTGATTTATAAGCAGTCTGTGTTATTTCTTACATAGTAGAAATTAGTTAATGGTTTAAAGACTGTGTGGTTTTTAGAAAATAATATTCATAAGCAACTTTTCAAGTATGTATCTGTTGCCTATAGCAAATGAACTTTTTTTTTAATTCAATACATAATCATATTATAACTTTCTCTGGCTCATTCCAATTGTGCAATGTTGTCAGGGCTTCATCAAACCCTATGTAAATCAATAGAGCTGACCTACCAAAAAATTAAGCAGTGAATGAGTCTGCAGTACCATTCCACATGGTGATCATCTAGGGAAATAAAGTTCTAGTCTATGGAGGGTAGAAATTTGGCTGGGGGATAGAACATGGTAGCCAGAGAAGAATTCTCTGGGTGAAGTGCCTGAGTTATTGACAAATGGATTACAAAAAAGTTTCTTCCAGGCAATGATATGGAGGTGCAGGGTTATAGGATTGAGCAATGTAGGTAAGAACGACTGCAGGAATGGCTGGGGCATGTCCATGAGTCACAAGCTGTCACTGAGCATGTGATTAACTTGAGAGGGGAGGGGAGAACAGGGCAAGGTAAGGGCAGCCCCTTCATCATATGGCGAATGGCAGGTGCTTTTAATTTATCTACAGGGCTTTATTTTATGCATAATGTTTCCCACTTAAAGCCACACTTAAACAATGCAGCTCAAGCATTCAAATGAACCAAGGACTGGCAGGCTCAGCATCGAAAAAGAAACCGAGTGATAACAAAAAGAAATCAGGCTCTAGAGAAACGACAGTTTTAATAAAATGGGAGTGCGTAAATGTGGAAGTTTTATATTCTGTGATGTGTGAGCAAGGCCATGAGAAAGATAAAGAACAAAGAAAATGCGCATGAACATTTTACAGCTGGTAATATTGTTTAGAACTGGATTTCAAGGAAAATGCAACTGCTTTGTCTGGTAACTGTGACTGCAGTGATGATGGTAATTCATGCAAAAGAGCCATCTCCAGACTTATCATCACAGACAAAGGGTCATTTACTCACATTATACTGGATATTTTTGATGAACCTGGATGAATCTTGAATTTTCTTTGAATTGTATTAGTTCATTGAGAATTTCATGACATTTATTTTGATCATTCACTCTATTCCCCAGTTCACCCCCTTTCCCAAACAACCCAACTCCTCCCAGGTCCTCCTCCTTCCCAAATAACCTAGCTCCTCTCCCTTCCACAAACACTCAACTCTTGGTACATCCACCTCTTTCCCCAAAACATCGAAATTTGTGTCCTCCTAAAAGAAAAAATGAAATCCAATTTGTGTTGTCCATATAATCCTGGGGGTCGGGAGAGAGTTCATGCACTGAAGCATAGTCAACTCACTAGGGGCTACACTTTTTACTAACATAATATTTTTATTGATTATTTGGAAACTTCACATAATGCTCCCTGATGACATTCTCCCCCAATCCTCCCAGGTCCATTCCCACCCTTGTGACCTTCCCAAAATGAAGAAAGAGAAAGAGGAGGAAGAGGAGGAGGAGAAAGAAGAAGAAGAGAAGAAGAAGAAGAAGAAGAAGAAGAAGAAGAAGAAGAAGAAGAAGAAGAAGAAGAAGAAGAAGAAGAAAAGAAGAAGAAAAGAAGAAGAAAAAGAAGAAGAAAAGAAGAAGAAAAAGAAGAAAAGGAAGAAAGGAGGAGGAGGAAGAGGAGGAGGGGAAGGAGGAGGAGAGGAAAGGAAAAAATACTGGGCTGCCATTGACTATAAAGAGCAAGGAAGCTTCTTTTGCAGTGGTATCAGTGATGTGCAGACTCGCAGTTGAGAATGAGAGACAAGGATACTATGACAACCTCTCTTTCCAAACTTCGCCTCCCCTGAAGAAACAGTCTAGACAAACATCCATCAAAGAGGGCTCTTAGGAATTGTGATAGTGATGCTGAAGGGAAGATCTTCGCAGTTAATGGCTTCTGGTTGGGGTTGGGAAGGACTCAGTTTACTTTAAGGGTCTGGCCACTGGGAATTTGTAAGAAAACAGACTGCCTTTCTCAGCAGCTATCAAATGTCAATCACTTCTTGGTTAGAGGTAGTTTTTATCTATCATCTCTTCCCTCTCCAGTTTTGTTTGCTTGGTCTTACACATCTTACTATGCTGGTGAAGCAACTATGAGCTCATTTATGCAACTGCCTGGTGGTCCAGAAAACATCATTCCTTGTAGCCATCCACCACCTCTGAGTCTTACACTCCAGTGTCCTCTTCTGCACTGATCCCTGAGGCTTGGCAGGATATGGTGTGGTGTAGATGTCCTATTCAGGGATGAGCACTCTGCAGTCTCTCATTCTCTTCACCTTGACTAGTTGTGTTAATTTCCATTTACTGCAAACAGATTTTTTGAGAAGAATTGAGGGATGCATTGATCTGTAGATAGAAGGTTATGTCATAAAGAGGTCGTTTAATAGTCCATTTAGCAAAATAACAGTAGTAGGTTCTCTGATAGGGCCTACGTCCTGTCTGGCCATAGGTTCTTGGTTGATAATGGTATCAGGTATTGGTTTCATCTTGTAGATTAGGATTTAAATCTAATCATCAGAAAGCAGTTGGTTACTTCCATGATGTTTATATCACTATTACACCACTGAGCATGTCTTGCTACTCCAGTTGTTATTGTGGCTTGCAGGGGTCACAGCTGGGCAAGATTAGTAATTATTCTTTTTCTTCTGGTAGAGTGCATGGCATCTTCCAATACCGTAAAAGCTATCAAAGCTATCAAGATGAAGCTTCTAGATCAATAACAGCTTTATGTACCCATGTTCTATGACTTTAGTATGTGACATCTTCAGAAGCAGAGTCTTACAGTCAAGTTCTGCATGGTAACCAACAGTGTTGTCAATAGCCAGAAATGTTTGTGCCCTGTGGGACCTCACTGGCCAACAACCCTAGAAGAGGTCAGCCACTCCTGACGCTGGGTTTTTATGTTAGCTTGTGCTGTCTAGTAGGGACATGTCCCTGTGATAGGAAATAACTACATTTAAACTATATACATATAAATGCACACACATATATATATATGCACATATACATATGTGTGTATGTATGTGTATATAGTTTAAATACATATGTATGTTTATATACATATATTTACATGCATGTATATAGTTTAGGTATATATGCATATATATATGTATAATATCATATGTATATGTATGCATATATATGAAAGGCTCTATAGTAATAGGTTTCTATACGACTCTTTTGAAAGGTCTATAGTGTTAGTTAGCCATCCCCCCATATTCCCTCCCCCCACATACACACTGGTCATCTTCCCTATCCTCCACCCCAATTTAACCTTCCTTGTTCCTTTATTCCTCTTTAACTCCCTTTGACACTGCATTCTATCTCCTCTCTCTTGAAAGCCCCCACATGGCCCTTCATATTCTAACAATTCATAGTTAACATCTATAAGTTAGAGAAAAGAAGTGACATTGATCTTTCTGGGTCTCAGCTTCCTCACTTAGAATGAACGTTTCTAGCTCTATTTATCTTCAAATTTTGTAATGTCATTTTCCTTAAAAGCTAAATAATAATTCATTGTGTAAATTGTGTACCAAGTCCTTATTATTCCTTCATCTGCTGGTGGGTACCTAGACTGTTTTCATTTTTCTGACTTTTCTGTGATAGAGCACCAATGAGCACTGATGAGGAGGACAGTGAGTTCTATGGGTATTGGCCTGAGACTGTGTAGCTGGATTGCATGGTAGATCTATTTCTAGCTCTTTGAGGAGCCTCCACATTGATTCCCGTGGTGCTCTACCAGTATCCACTTCCGCGGGTGATGAGACTCACCAGATCCCATACTGCTGCCCATCAGGGACTCTCCAGTATGACATATGATGTGAAGACACAGGTGCCTGCCATGTGGGTCTCCCTACAGCACCCTTCCAGAGATGGCCACCACCCCATCACCTGCAGCTCAAACTTCCAAGCAATCAAGTACTATAGAAGTCACACCTTAAATTTTATGTTCAGAATTTAGGTTTCTATGATTTTCAGAAGTAATTTTCAGTTTATTACAGAAATTTCTCAGTACTTTTGTCTATAGCAAAGAAAGCTTAAGTATAGTTTGGAAGAAAGATACATCCACAATCCATGGTTTGAAAAAGTTTCTTAGTGGAAAAACATGAAGTATAAGCTTTCTACTGCTGTTTTAAGTCAAACGGGACCCATAAGAAGGTTGGAGGATTGACTTTTGGGTTACCTTAAGGCCTTTACGGTAATGATGTAGAGGCCCAGGGTTCAATCAAGCATTATGCTGGAGGTACAGCTCACAAATGATTTTCAGGAAAAGTTTTGTGCTGGATCAATAGGTCAGATATCTGGATGCTGCAGGTTTGGAGAAAACTGTGTTTGAGATGTAGAGCCAAGAGAACTCAAATCATGAGGCAAAGTGCAAGCTCTTTACAAAATCATATTAATAAATATATGTAAAATGTAATAATCAATGCAAGACGTGAAAATGATTCAGAATATCTCACTCTGTGGGACTTAGGCAGCCAGCTGGCCTTTTGTTGGTGACCTTACTTGTCTTGTTCCTTCTGAAACTTCAGCGTGACTTTCTTGACTCCAGACATTATTGGCACAGATGAAATATCTTATATTTAAGGTCTATAAGTACTTGATCAGAGATTTGGCAGGAGTTATTCAAATATATTCACAACTCAGTATTCAGAGGCTTCCTTCCCACTGAAGAAAGATGTGTGCAGCCTTAGATTGTGGTCACTGATTTAAATGATTTATATGAATGCCATTGCTGTGCTGTTGGGATATGTTATTTCCATAAATTAATCCCATTATGTCATGTCTGTTTGTGGAGTGTCTTGGCTTGCTATCTCCATTGATTTTTAAAAAGAACGTCTTAAAATGTCTTCAGCACTTAGCTATTAGGTTTTATGTTCTCGGGATCGGGGATGTTGGAATAGCTGACATGTTTTTGGTTACTTTGTTCTTTGCAAAGACTGGGTTTTTTTGCACATTAGTTTTCCACTTCCAGAATTTTGATGAGCTTGAACACTGTAATTAGAAATGCAAAATGAAAGTTACTTTAGTGAGTTTGCTAAAAATGCATGTCCTTAATGTCAGGAAATCTCCCTATCATGAGCACAGACATCTAAATCAAAGGTCCAACTAAGTAGTACAGAAAAGGGTAGTGAAGGGTATGAACAATGGCCCAAGAAATAGCCTATCATTCAAAGTGACTGCCATTGAAGAAGTGTGCATTGATGGTATAAGAATGTACAGACCTGCAAGCCTTTTAAATTCTGCGGTTATGATGTAAGAGGGATTTATTTAGTCTCCTATATTTTTTTTTTGATATTTTATTTACATTTCCGATGATTCCCCTTTTCTTTAGAAACCCCGTGTCCCCTCCCCCTCCCCGCCTCTGTGAGGGAATTCCTCCTCCCACCTACCCGCCCACCCATTCCCATATTCCCGCCTTGACATCCTATATTTTAAGGAGAGTCTTGATTATGCAACTAGGCTCTGTCCCTCAATCAACTGCATAATCCTATACAGACAGTTGAGCTGTTGGTGCTTCTATTTCTTCCATCATGGAAGAGCAAGAATAATACCTTCCTCACAGAATTGTCATGCAAGTTGTAATAGTAAACTTATATTTCATTTATGGACTTATATACCGTTTATGGAAATGACATATCCCAACAGCACAGCAATTGCATTTGTATGGTGTTATTTAGATATCGTAACTATGAGAAAACATTAAACATTGTTTCTGAACAATGCACAATCTGGATTTAAATTTTCACTATGTGTGTGTTTGTTGGGGATTAGGCACATCACAGAGTATGATTGGGTCTGTGGGAGAGGAAAGAGAGAAATTAAAAGAAGGATAAAATAGAAGAATAGTGATAGGACGTGATAGTCATGTGACTGATAGTCACATCACAAATAGCGACAATGTGACGTGAAAGCAGAGAAGAGAACTGTCCAAGAGGAGAAGGACCAGTCGGACAGAACAGGGGGAGGTGAGGAAGATGCTAGAGGGTCATGAAGAACAAAGAATGGTGATGTGGGAGAAGGTCACCAGTGTCCCATTACTTGGAATGCTCAGTTAAAATTAAAAACAAAAATTGCTCAGTGGTAGAGCGCTGGCTAGCAAGTGGAAAGCCCTCAGCTCCCAGTACTATCCAAAATACAGATGCTTTAAAAATCAGAACTTAATAAAGTAACAATTTGCTTCCCTGTTTATCCTAATTATTCTCAGCAACTCAAAAATGGTTGTTATCAGTAATTTACTTATTGCTTAGCATTCTTTTAAATGTTAGGTCTAGACTTCAGAGTTTTAAACAATAAATTATTAACAAGATTGACACACACATGTATGCAATATATGGTTAAAATTGCCATTTCACTTGATGCTTAACCTCACCCATTCATTGTCTGTGGCAAATCTATAATGTGACTCAAGACTGAATTAGCAAAAATTGAACTACTGTCTGTGGCAAAAATTCCTGACTTGCAGCTTTAACATTATTGTTGATTCATCAACTTATAACCTTTATGTGTTCTTCATTTTAAAGATGATAGCTCATTAGCTGATTAACCTTGAGCTCACAGCCAACTGCACCATAGCTCATGTCTGAACAAAAGCTTGTCTAATACATGTGTTTTCTGAATAAAGCAAATCACAGTCCCCTTGTTCTAAAGGACGCTAGATAGCTCTTAAACACTATACTTAGAGGAAATGTAAATGAGTTTGATCATCAAAGAAAAGCAGAAAATGTAAGATATGTACAGCTGAACAGGCTGCAGTGAGTGTACTTGTTTTTAGGATAGAAGCCAAAGTGAGGCAGGGGTGGTGTTGGCTGGGGACTTGGACGTTGGGAACTTAGAGCTTTCACTGCTATTCCTATGCGTATGTTCACAAACGACTGCAGAGGAACTGAATGATTGATTTGGGAGTTACAAATAGATGTTAGTAAAGCAGATGAATTCACAGATATGCACCCTGTGAAACACGTCATTTGACCTTGATGGTTTGTCCTGGTTGCATGGCAGTGTTGCCTCATGAACTCCTACAAATAAGAGAATGAGCTTTTGGAGTGAAAATTGCTGAGAACAGTTCTTACGCGTTTTGCAGAACCAAGACTAGACCCAGAATTTTTAGTCTTACCTCTCCTTCCCATGGACCATATGCCTATTTCCATTCTTGGTTGTGGTATGTCTCATATGCCTTTGAGCCCTTCTCTGTGGAGTTCCTTCTTTTCTTCCTTTGATAGGACAGAGTGGTTTATCACAGTTCACCGCGTCTGGAGTCCCAAAGCCTGATTCAGCTCAGCCATTCACAGAGCATGCAACCCAGAAAAGGTCCTAGAAAATATCTGGTTGCAGGTTGTTCTTATTTACGATCATAACAATATTCTTTACCTCAGAACATACAGATAAGTATCTTTGCAGATTACTCCATTCAGTGTCCAACATATAGACCCACCGTGCATGTCTCTGCCTGTCCTCCTTAGTCTATCTCAGCTTCTATGCTAACATTGTCAGTTCCCCAGAACAACTGATGAATCCCCCAACATGGTCCCGAATTGCTTTTGTCTGTGACTGTTAACACTGAAGGAATTGCACTGCTGACAAGGTTATGCCTTTGCTTATATGTGAGCTTCCTAGGAGGAGAGACAGGAAGACTTATTCTTATTGATAACCATATCAATATTCTTCATAACATATGAATAAGTATCTATGCATATAACTCCATATAATGTGTGACATGCAGACTCCTAGTGCATGTCTCTACCTGCCAGGGTTCCTCCTCAGTTTATATCCGCTTCTATGCTAACATCTCAAGAAGACTTTATAGTGTTTGTCTATTGCCCATCAAGGAGCCAGATGCACAGAAGATGTTCAGTTTTATTTGCTGAGTACATGTGTTGATTAGTATACATATACATAATTTAAAATCATATCAAATTAACATTTATGGTAAGGAAGAAATCTGGGCAAATGAAAAATATCAGTCTCTGTATGAATTCAAACCAAAGACATAGTGCAATAGACTCCCCTAAGGTTAATCATATACAACAAATCAGATGTTCTATACCCCAATGCTGCACTGTGCGGTTTATCAAAAGTCTCTTGCAATTGTCTGGGAGATCTGCTATTTTATGGATCCCCCTCTTGCCATGCCATGCAAGATCTCCAGGGTGTGTGTGATGTTTTCTAGGCTTCCCACAGAGCTTTGGCTGTCATTGGGGTGGTGCCTGTCAAGCACCAGAGAATGTTTACCCCAAACCCTGGAAAACATTAACATGCTACCACCCCGGTGAGGGCAAAGAGTATATGTTTTGCTAAGTATGGTACTCCCTTTTCTAGAATAAGGCCTCCTAGTTGCTAGATAAATGGATGTTATTCAGATAAAAAGTTTTCAGTTCTTAGAGTATAATTTTGGAGTAAGAGTCCCTAAACCCACCATTTCTCAGGAATAATATGACTAATAATCACCTGTTCTAAAGATTTCCCCAAGACTCACTTTCTGGAGACCATGATAGCAGATATGATCTGCTGGGGGTGGAAGTGTTCATTTTTAGCAGGGTTTGGGGTGATTTGGCAAATATGAGCACTCTAGACCACGAGAATTGCAGTCCATCAAACAGTGCCCCAACAACTGATTTAAGGATAGGCACAGGCATGACATGTGTCTTTGCTGTGAGATATACAAGATTAGTGCACCGAAGGGTTCATGTGTAATACTTAACATTCCAACTAATCAGACCTATCAACAATGCTGGACTCTGTCCTAGCTTCATTCCTGTCGCTGTGATAAAACACCTTGATAGAAATCAAGTAAAGAGAGGGAGTTACAGGCTGTCACTGCAGGGAAGTCCGGCAGAAACTCAAAGCAGCTATTCACATTGCATCCTATAGCAGAGAATCATTTCACACAGGCATAGGGCTCAGCCAACTTTCTGTGTCTTACACTGTGTAGGGAAATAATGTCATCCACTTTCAGGCTGAGTCTTCTCATATTGACAGAAGCAATCAGGACAATCCTGCACAGACCTGTTCATAGGACAACCTGATCAAGACAATTGCTCATTGAGACCCTCTTCATATGTGATTTTATGTTCTGTTAAGTTGATGATTAAAACTAACCACCCTAGACCCAGACACGGGCTGTGCAGTGATTAAGCAAATGTGCGACGTGAATGTCTCTTGCTTCTGTGTAGAACAAGGGGTTTCATTTAACTTATCTTCTATCCTCAGTTTTAATTCTCTTCCTGACAGAGGAGAGACTTGGCAGGGTCAGGTGTGGTTCTTGCTTTCCTATTATGTCCCTGCTCTCTAACAAGTAAAAAGCAGAATGAAAAGAACCCATGTCTTCTCTAGTGGTGCTCCATTAATGGCTTCTGAGCTTGTTATGGGAAATCTTGAAGTTTCTTTTTCTTTTTCTTTTTTTTTTTTTTAAATGTCTGTGTTTTTTTTCTTTTTTGTAAAATTGGTTATTTTGTTTATTGACATTCCAAATGTTATCACCTTCCCAGTTTCCCCACTAGAAACCCGCTATCCCCTCCCCCTCCCCCTGCCTCTATGAAGGTGTTCCTCCACCTACCCACCCTCTCTTGCCTCAGTCCCTAGCATTCTCCTACCCTGGGTCATTGAGCCTTCACAGGACAAGGGCTCTCCTCCCAATGATGCCTGACAAGGCCATCATCTGCTACATATGTGGCTGGAGCCATGGGTCCCTTCATGTGTACTCTTTGGTCGGTAGTTTAGTCCCTGGGAGCTTTAGGGGGTCTGGTTGGTTGATACTGTTGTTTCTTCCTATGGGGTTGCAAACCCCTTTAGCTCTATCAATCCTTGCTCTAACTCATCCATTGGGATCTTAGTGCTCAGTCTGTTGGTTGGCTGAATGCATCTGCATCTTATTGGTCAGGCTCTGGCAGAGCCTCTCAGGGGACAGCTATATCATGCTCCTATCAGCAAGTGCTTCTTGGCATCAGCAATAGTATCTGAGTTTGGTGTCTGCAGATGGGATGGATCCCTAGGTGGGGCAGTCTCTGGGTGGCCTTTCCTTCAGACTCTGACCAACTCTTTGTCCCTGCATTTCCTTTTGACAGGAGGAATTCTGGATTAATATTTTTTTGGTGAGTGGGTGGCCCCATCCCTTAACTGAGGGCTGTACCCATCCACTGGATATGGTCTCTACAGGTTCTCTCTCCCCTTTGTTGGGTATTTCAGCTAATGTCTTCCCTGTTGGGTCCCAGGCATCTGGGACTTTCTAGTGGCTACTCCCAGTTCCCTTCCCTCACTGCTACTCTCTCCTTTCAAATTCCTGATCCTCTGAGAAGGGAGTTCAGATATGGGAGGAGATGGGGGAGAAGTACAGAGGGTCAGGAATTTGAAGTTTCTTAAAGAGAAATTTGACTTTTCTTACTTGTTTTTAGGTCCTTCTGTAAGACCTGCTTCTAAAATGCCTGCTATTCTTTTTATGTAACATTTCTCATTCCATTTTAACAATGTACCTGACCTCACATCCTTCCACAACTTGGCAGAAGTGTCTTGCTCATTTTCTTTACATCATTCATTTATTAGTAGCCTGGCTCCCTTGCTTTCTTCCATCCTTCAAAGAGATGGTCTGATAAGTCTTTTAGCCTATAGACTCAAATTAGAGAACCTTATATAAACTGCTAAACACTCAAAGCTCTCTAGCCTAGTCTTTTCACTGCTTCCCAGAGAGAACACCTGCTGAGCATTTTGTGGAGACTCTGCTATGGTAGATCAGTGCCTTTGTGTCCCCACTAAACTCCTTCTTGTGTGCACATCTACTGTCCTTTCTCTTCCTTGCTCATTCCCAGCAGTCAGGGTGCACACATCATAGCCTTCAGACAGCAATGCATATTTGATGCACCCGAGTCCTTCTGCTACTCTGCTGGCTACTCTCCAAGCATCTGAAGGAGGGAAGATCCTTTAGGATGCTACTGAGTAGTGTGTAGGGACTGTTGAAAATAAGGAAGAGAAAGCAGAGAAGCTTGATGGAAGTGCAGCCAAGGCAGCAGATTCTTACAGAAGAATTCCTGCACATGGCCCTTTTCTGCAAGTTGAATGTTGGCACTTTATAAAAATCTTCTAGGAGCTCTTGAGCTTGATAGATGGAGATATTTAGTTACATTTCACAACACTTCTATCAGGTAGATGAGGTAAGCCATTCCATTTGGCTTACTGATTAGCAGAGTTGTAAATTATGGCATTAGAATGGTGCTACAAATAATAACAGGGGTTCTCTTTATAGGGTGTAAGCTTTTGTGATATCGCCTGAGAATCACATGACTTAGTGTGATGCATGGGGCAATGGTAAGACAACGGAAACTGCCTGCAACTAAGCCTCCAAAGTCTGGATTCCCTTCTTCGCTTCTTTAGAAATCAGTGGAGTGAATATGACTAAGAGTGACAATTCCAGTAACAGGTTTTTAAAGGAATATGCATGTTAGTTATTTTTCCTATCTCTCTCTTGCTTAGTATCAAGTGGGATATGTATAAAGGTTTGCTTTAAGCTGAAGAGTTATTAAGGACTTTAACTATAATTAGAGAAAATATTGTCAATTCTATTTGTTTCATCCAATGGGAAAATGAGTTTAGAAAGAATCAACAACAAAGCCATCAGGTGTGAATACAAAAGCTTGAGTGAGTTGATTAGTTTCCTAGTTTTCTTTCCTTTTGTCGCTGATTTTTTTAATTAACTAATTAGTTTGAAAGAGGATCTCACGTAGCTCAGCATTTCATTCAATTCATGATGTAGCGGATTCTCCTGGTTTTATCAGCTGAGTGGGGCATTATCTGTTTATACTATTAGGTCCTGTCTTGGTGTTTTATTGCTGTAAAGAGACACCATGATCAAGGCAACTCTTGTAAAGAAAAGCATCTAACTAGGGGCTTGCTTACAGTTTCAGAGAGTTAATTCACTGTCCCAGAGGGGAGAATGGAGGCGGGCTATAAGGCATGATGCTGGCTGGACAAGTAGCTGAAAGTTACATCCTGGTCTGTAACCAGGGGGAGGAGGTGGGGGTCAGGAAGAGAGAGAAGAAGAGGGGGAGGGGAAGAGGGACAGGGAGAGGAACAGGGTGAGGGACAAGGACAGGGAGAAGAGACTGAGTTTAGGCTTGGCTTGTTATCCTCAGTGAGACATCTACTCCAATAAGGCCACACTTCCTAACCCTTTTCAGCAGTCAACCAAGTGAAAACCAAGCATTCAAATATGTGAGCCTATAAGGGCCATTGCCATTCAAACTGCCACCAGTTGCAAACTGTCAAATGACAATCTGGAGTTAGCTCAGGCTGGACACCAACCAGGTAGGCAGAAGGATTGCTCCTTAAAGTCAGCACTCCCCCAAAACCTTGTAAAGTGGGTTTCTGTTTGTCAGGAAAAGGCATTACTTCCCATGCCCATCCCTTATCACCCACTCCCTCAGGAAACAGCATCTGGCTCCCTATTAAGTCAAACCTGCCACAGATCAAAGCCTCCAGGCTAGTTCCTAGGTGGCTCCAGTTAACTCATCTTCTTCTTGCTGCAATATAACTCTTTATAACTGCCAATATTCTCCATGTCAGTTTTGCTTCTCTCTGATTCTAAGAGATAGCCTTGACACTTGGAATAAACTTTTCTCCCCAAAGAATGGCCTAGTTTGGTCATCTCACCTTGCTTTTGCTTACAAATACCAATATACTTGGTGCGTGTCACTTTGATATCAAATTTAAATTTTATTGCATTTATTTATTTGTATGTTGTATACATATGCTTCTCTGTATGATACTTATGTGTGTTTTATCTGTCTGTATAGGTGTTCATGAACATGTGTACATGTAACAGGAAGTCCCAAGAGAACATTACTTAGATACAATCTATAACTAATTGAAAGTCTTTATTTCAGCTGGCTGGGACTACACTAAGGTGTTCAGGACCCAAGTGTAGCCCAGAGCATTTAGAGCAAGGCATAAACTATAACCTGTTATCTTGTTGGGGGGCTTCAGGAGGAGGTTTTGCACAAGCAAGCAGTTTAACAGAAGCCAAGGTAAGTTAGCTGGGGCATCTTGACCTCAGTTTCCTAGAATAGAATTGGGTAGGTCAAATTCTATTTAAACCTAAAATGACCTCAGCAAGAAGAATATGGAGGAACCTCTGCACTGTCTTTTCCTACCACACACAGAGACTAGGGGAAGCACTCATATCTACTATGCCATATCCCTAGCTGTCCTTTTGAAAAATTATTATTTTAAACTAGAATACAAAGTGATGGATTTCATCATGACAACATCATACAGATGTCAGTATTTTTTTTCTTCTTCAATCACAGACTGGCTGGAAGCATTTAAACAATATCTCATAACCCACATATCAATCAATAGGTATTTGAAACTTTGATTCAAGGTTAAACATCACATTTTCCATTCCTGACAATTGGCATTGTTCTAAAGTGTCTTAGAACACCAAAGGAAGAACTTTCCACACTTTTTAAATGGAAGAGTTTTGTTGACAAATGAAAACTACGGGCTCTTTTTCTTAGGCTTTCCCATTACAGTGAAACAAGAACTAATTAAGCTTTGCTTATACTCTGGCCTGCAAGCCAGCTTCCAGCTCATTAGTGAGAACGAGAAGCTTGTGGTGGCTGTTGTTGCAGAGGCTGAATTATAAACATTTCTCCACACTGACACAAACATTCTCCGAATGAAAAGAACACTTTATTATGTTTAAGTTATTTGTGCAAACAATATGGTTTATGAGGAACACCTGCTTTCCTTTAAGAGATCTGGAACTTTGATACATGCCAGACAGAGGGTCTCCAATTTAAAAACTCAACCAATGTGGGCATTGTATCTCTAATGAGCTTTGCTGGTGGAGGGCATTTCACACTTGATAGCACAGCTCCTTGCTGCAGAGTCAACCTGCCATCTGTGTCCTCAAGGGGAGAGAACTAACTCCAGGAAGTTGAAGTCTAAACTTCAGAACTTCACCCAAGCATACCTTTGCCTTTGCTTGCATTGTGCCTTTTTTCGTTCTTTCTGTGATAAACCACAGCAGCACGTATTAGTGCAACTTCTAGCTGCTCACCACACCCCGGGGTGGCCTGGAGGATGCAGTGGGAAAAACGTTTCTCTTCAGACTGGGTTTACCCTTTATCTTCAGTAGATAAAGGAGTAAGAAGTAGACCTCCCCCTCTTACCCCTTCACATAAACATGCATACACACTCACTTCCAAATCTTTTCTTTATCCTCAGCATTCTGGAATTGTGAAAGGACTCTTGAAGAGAGTTTATTTTCACCTCCTTTGCTGGTGTCTGAGAGTCCTTTGAGTCTAGTAGGTTCAGCCATTAATTCATGGAAAATACACAAAAATTTGCTTTCTGTTTTCTTTGTTCTCCACCTGGACTTGCTTTGTGGAAATAGAAGGCTTCTAAATCGAGTTACCAATATTCTTGCTTTTTTCCCTTTTTGCCATTTCCCATCTTTGTCTAATTTCATATAAACCCCTTTGATCTTTTAAATACTCTGTCATTTTTATCTATTCTCTAATATTCTCATTTTTTATATGGAAGAGTTCTTCTTTGCTTTTTTGGATGTATCTTTTTAAGACATCTTATCCTGTCTTCTTTTTTCTATGAGGTTACTGGTGATGGTTATTCTGAGATTGTTCCTTCACAGAAGGGCCTCTTTCCACCAGGTGCATGGTAACCACATGATTCCTTAGGCTCTTTACAGACTTTGCTGGTGTTTACTAATCTTGGCTACCTACTTATAGCTAAGGAAATTTCCTTTTAAAAGCTGTCAGCTATAGGCTTCCCTTTAAACTTAGTTATCATTGTGTTTTTGGTGAGGTATTTCCTAGGAAGACTAACAATGGAAGCCCCTTTAGCTTTTTAGGGTGCTGGGAGATCTGAGAGGAGCTGACTAGGAAGGAAAGTATATGTGTTTCTCTCTCTTCTTGGTGTGAACAATAATCATTCATCTCCCTTGGTTAGTTTGTACTTTTACAACCAGTTTTGTTTGGTGAGTCATTGTAACTGATCTGTCAGAATGAAGACACTCTAAACAGATGCCTGTAACTTTCAATCTGAGTATGAGACTGTTGAAACTATAGACCATAAAGAAATAGAAATTCTCCTAGAGAATCTTATGATGGAAGAAAGGATATAAGTCAGGGTGGGAACTTACATACTGACCAGGATTACTTAGACATACATAATTCTTGGACCTGTACTCAAACTTTAATTTCAGTTCAGAACCCAAGACAGACTTGAGGTGATTGCTAGAACTCTTCCTCCCTCTTCCCAGGGCAGCCATGGTGAACACATCACCCTTTTCTGCTTTCCACCGTTAATTCTATTGGCTTGTTGAGGATTGGTGGCTGGACCTGAGTCGAGACTCAAGCTGTATCCCCAAATTCAACAACACTGTCATCCACTACTCTGTGTTTGCCCTTTCCAAAGTTACCAGGTACTTCTAATACTGAGGATTTGTGTGTGTGTGTGTGTGTGTGTGTGTGTGTGTGTGTGTGTGTGTGTGTAGGCTAGAGGTAAACATCAGATATCTTCTATCTCCATTTTATTTATTTCAACAGAGTCTCTCACTTGAACCAGGCCTTGCTGATTTGCCTTCTCTAGCAAGCCAGCTTGCTCCAGGCATCCCCTACCTCCCTTGCTCTGGGAGGCATGATGTGGACCACCATGCCTGACTGATATTTACATAGGTGCTGGGGGTCTAAACCGTGGTCCTCACACTTGAGGTAGAAAATGTTCAAACTTATTTTGAGATGTCTTATGCCAGAAATAGAAGCAGTTTACAAAGAAACTGGTGTCTTCACATGAACATGGGTCTCACTTTTGTATAGCTAAGCATTCTTGCTTAAGGTGTAGCTTCAGCTGTGAGTACCATCTGACTGGGCTTCAGTTCCTCCTGCAAGGAAGGGTAACATGTTGTCAGACCTCTGTTAAGTCTCAGCCTGGAAAACAATGTCCTTTGCCAGCTGTCTGGCACCAGGCTTTAACCCTTTTCTTCACTCAGTGTGGAGCGCCTGGGGAAGCTGCATTCCTCAGAGTACTGATGGAACAGTTTGGCAGCCAGAGGGTGGGGACGCGTGACTTCTTTAGAGTGCTGCCACTCATATCAGGACGGTCACAATAATATGTACATCTTGCCTCCCAAATTTATATATTGAAATTCTAAGCCCTCAAATGACTTCATTAGAAGGTTGGGGCCTTGCATGCGTGTTATATTTTGAGGGCAGAGTCTTTGTGCATAGAGTTAGTGTACTTGAAAATGATAGGCCTGCAAAGACCTGCCTTATTCCTTCTACCCTGGAAGATACAGAGGGAAGAACCAAGAATCAGGCCCTCTTAGGCATTGAATCTGCTTTTACCTTAATCTTGGACTTCCTGACCTCCAGAACAACAAGAAATAAAATTTCTGTTGTTTCTAGGTCTACCTACCGTGACAGAATTTTTACAGCAGTCCAGACTATGATAGTCATTAAATTCAACAGAAAAAAGTCAGAAATTTGGGCAAGGTGAATGTTGCTTCGTGCTGGGCTATCACACTGCCTCAGAGGTACACATGACACTGGGGGTCCTGATGCTTGTGAGGAAGAGCATACGACGCACAGGCTCAGACGCACACTTAACTTTCATCAGTTACTGACGTATTTTGTCTTTTAAGTATATCTCATGTTCTCCTGAGTTTAGAAAAATCTAAAACATGAATAAGTATCCTGGTTAACCGAATTGAAGCAATAAATATAAAAGGCAAATGTGTATGTGAAACAGGAACTTGAAATAAACTGTTTTGAAATAAACAAGAGTGTGTGTGACTATAGGGACCCCAGATATACATGACATCAAACACTGTAAGAGACAATTTTGCAAAATGAAAGAAACAATAGATCTGTATGCATTACAGTCACCATCTGCCTTCCCTGGGATTGAAGTGCTTGCTGATAAAGTGTGTCACTTGGAGGCACCTAGTCCTGGTGCCTTGTAAAGGCTATTGGTTTGTGAAAGAGGAAAAAATTATGATAAAACAACAAGATTGCAATTTGCATTTTAACCTGATGTAGAAAAGCAACAGGATGAGGATCTGTGGTAGCCTCGTGTCTCTTATACTTTATCCTAAAATTGAAATCCTCTCTAACCACTTCTTCCCAAATCAAAGCTGAGAACACTTCTGCCAAGCAAAGGTCATGTCCACTACCAGGGCAAAGTTCATGACTTCCTGTAATAACTTAATTTTTAATTAAGGACTTCACGTTTTAAATACTGTGATATATTCAATGGGGTTTATGTACTTATATTATATTGACTATAAAATTACCCAAGCCTACTTCAGTTTCATGATAGAAATCCATTATGCTTATTAGGTAAAATCCTGAGTGCATTCATTTTATGAATGCCAGATCATTTGTAGAAGTAATAACTGTTATGGATAAAGATGTTCTTTAGAGAAGAATCCTAGCTAATAAATGTAGAGAACGTGGTGGCATGTAAAAGCCTCTTCTTGATGTTAGGAAAATAATATCCTCAGATAGCCATTAAAGCAACACCAGGACCACTTGGCGAGAGACTGAGGGAAGTTTAAAAATGAGGGAGTCCACTGCCACTACTTGGCGTAGTAACACATTTTAGAACCACATAACAGGTGTTATGTACATCTCAATGAGATGTGGATGTGAAATGTTTATGTTAAAAAAAATTAAATGAGTTAATCAAGCCTTCCTCTAGGGCTTATGGTTTACAGTTCTTCTACTTGGAACAGAGATAGATACCAGCATAATAGGGGAAATAAAAAAAATACAGAATTGATATTATTGTTCTTCCTATGGGGTTGCAAACCCCTTCAGCTCCTTCAATCCTTCCCCTAACTCCTCCATTGGGGTCCCCATGCTCAATCCAATGGTTGGCTGCGGGCATCTGCCTCTGTATTTGTCAGGCTCTGGTAGAGCCTCTCAGGAGCTCCCAGAGACTAAACCACCAACCAAAGAATACACATGAAGTGACCCATGACTCCAGCCGCATATGTATTAGAGGATGGCTTTGTTGGGCATCAATGGGAGGAGAGGCCCTTGGTCCTGTGAAGGCTCGATGTCCCAGTGTAGGAGAAGGCCAGGGTGGGGAGGAGAGAGTAGGTGGGTTGGGCGGGGGAGCACTCTCATAGAAGCAGGGAGAGGGGAGAGGGGATAGGAAGTTTCCCCTCGGAGGGGAAACCAGGAAAGGGGATAACATTTGAAATGTAAATAAATAAAATATCCACTAAAAAATACAGAATTAACAACCTAATTCCTCCAACAAACAAAAGGTTTGTAAAAATGAAAGGGAAAAGAGAGTAAATACTATATTTTCAAGTATTAGTAAACATAAAAATAGATCATTGCGTTAATTTTTCCTGGGCTGATATGTATAAATCTCTTTTCACTGAGGGCACCAGGGACATGCTGAAGCAAACAGCTCCTCCAAAGTCCAGTTGAGTGACTAATAATTTCATTTGGCTTACATATTCAGCATGCATGAAGAGTCACTTGCAGTAGCAGGGGAGATCCTAAAGCAGTTGAATCACTACACAGACAGCTGCACCACGGCATCCTGTTTCAGTTGACCGTTTGTTTTCCACCCACTCCATCTTCCAAGACCACTTGTAGCTGGGAAAGACAGGAGGGCACTGTGGCTGGCTGGTGACCCCCTTTCCTGTTTAGGGATACTTCAGAACTTGTAGGAGGTATAACGTCGGTGGAGGAAGTATGTCATTGAATGGGCAGGCTTTGGGAGGTCATAGCCTGACTTTACTTCCGGTTCACTCTGTTTCATGTTTGCTGTGTAAAGATGCGATTGCTTAGCTTTCTGCCCTGGACCATTGTGGGATGCTCCTTCTGAAACCATAAGCCAACAGAAACCCTCTTCTCTTAGTTACTTTCAGTTGTAGTGTTTTATCCCACCAACGAAAGAAAATCAATCTCTCTTTCTCTGCCCCCCCCCCCCCAACACACACACACACGATGTTGCTGTTAAGAAACGCTGTGAAGCCTGCAGGGGAACTCCCTGTACTTTCTGTACATTTTTTCCTATAAGTATGAAATTGCTGTGAAGAACAAAGTCAACTTTTGTGAGGGGAAACCTAGGAGAAAATAATATTTGTAATAGCTATATCTGATAAGAGACAATACATCTCAAAACTCCAATTAAATAAATAATTAAAATACAACTGAACTAAAATGTTAAGACACTTCACTAAAGATATGCGCTGGCTGGCCAGTACCTGTAGAAGAAAATAAACGAAAACAAAAAGTAATCCTATGTATTACAATAAAAGTCACTAAACCAACAGAAAGGCTAAAATTGTAAAAAGCCTGAGAAAACCAGGGATTTGAAAGATGCTCAGAACTAGGTCTTTTATGCAATCCCGGAAGAGGTATAAAGTGGTCTAACTACTGCTGTAGTTACTGTGTTTCTATAGCTATCCTAAGAGCTACCAGTTCCTTTCTAGGGAACTCAAATCTTATGAAAGCATTTATACACTAACACTGGGTGCAGTTTTAGTTATAATAACAAAACCTTGTAAACAACCCGAATGTTTATCGGCAGAAAAATACATAACATAACATGTTCTTTTATATAATGGGATACTACTCAACAATGGAGGGACAGACTGCTAATGTTCTGGCAGCATGGGGTAAACTTGAATTTACATTTAGGAAAAGACTCTAAACCATACACTGTTGACAATGTTCAAAAAGGCAGATTTATCTATGAAGACAGAAATCAGTGATTGCCTGTGGGTGGTGAGGATGGAGTAGTAGCTATTGTTGTTGTTATTGTTGTTGTGTTGTAACCAAAACTTTAGTAGAATACAGCCATACTATTTGTTTATATGTTGCTTAGGGTTGAGCTCACATAATGACCACAGACTAATTTGTTGTCTAAATGGGACCAGATGGCTGTCTAAATGAGAAATATCTGCTATGTAATCCATTATAGAAAATTCTTGCTGACCCCTAAGGTTAACAAAGTGCTGATAATTCTAGAGACTGGGCTACTACTCGTCAGTCTACTTCTGTGTAGTTGAAACTTTCCATTATGAAATTTTAAAACTGAGGAACATCCTCACTAAGAATTCTAAGATGCTTTATTTATTCTGCTTTTAAAAACTTTGAAGACAGAGTATGACGTCTATGATGAGAAAATAAAGGTACCAGTGAGACACCCAACCTGGTATGGAACACAGGAATAATAATTCAAATTGGTTCCAAATCTCAGAACGAAGTAATGAATATTCATTTGCCAGAAATGTCCTGGTTGTGGCTTTTTTTGTTAAGTCAATACAAGCTAAAGTTGTATGGCAAGAGGGAACCACACTTAAGAAAATGCCTCCATGAGACTGGCCTGTAGGCATGCCTATGGGACATTTTCTTTATTAGTGATTGATGTGGGTGGGCCCAATCTATTGTAGGTAGTGCCATGTCTGGGCTTATAGTCTTGGAGTGTATAAAGCAGGCTGAGCAAACCATGGAAAGCAAGCCAGTCAGTGGCACTCCTCCATTGCCTCTGCTTTAGCTCCGGTTTCTACTTGAAGTCATGCCTTGACTTCTTTGGAAGATGAACTATGATGTGGAAGTGTAAGATGAAATACGCCCTGTCCATTGCAGGTTGGGTTGGGTTCTAATGTTAGTGTATAGCATAGTATTATCACCAGCAATAGAAACCCTAAGACAATACCTTTTACCAACCTCCTGAAGCTGTGGAAAAAGTGAGTTCCTTGAAGATTTGGGTATCTGGGATCTTGTTCACCTGTGTCTTTCCTTCTGAAATCTAACTCGTACTTGGTGGTATGGATACTGTTGGCCCTGAGAATGATCTATATACCTAGGAAATGAAGGGTTGGTGGCATTTGGACAGACTTACTTGTCTAAGTACTTGCAGGTGAAGGATGGGTACTGCTTAGACTCAGTCCTTCATTATATAAGTACCCAATTAATTACTCAAAATGATTTGGGCAGCGGAATTCCTCACTACCCGCCCCAATGTTCTGGGTCTGGAATGAAATACACACACACACACACACACACACACACACACACACACACACACACACACACACAGCCTTTATATTTTGATAAACCTAAATCATCTCAATGGTTGGGCCACGTGGCTAATCCACCTCCCTCTGATATTCTCAAGTTATTACTTACTATAATGTGTATTCCATCTTTGTTGTCCTGGACCCAGTCAGGAAGCCCTCTTGGGGCTGCTGTCTCCTGGCTGTTATGTGGCAGCTATGCTCTCTGTCCTGTAACTTCTTAGGCATGGCATCTCTCCTCTCCTTCTCCTTCTTCTTCTCCTTCTCCTCCTCCTTCTCCTTCTCCTGGCATGATGAATCTCCCCTTCCTTCTATTTCCTCCCCTCTCCCTTGCCCAAGAATTGTAAAAGTCCTACCTCTCTCTACCCTGCTCAGCCATTGGCTGCTAGCAACTTTGTTTTACCTCAGAACCAACTGGGGGTAGAGTCACTCAGTGTCTTATGTGCAGACATACAGATTCTCACACAAACAATTTTGGGGACCCAAATTAACATAACACAAGTAGCATTAGGCCAAATCCACTACACGTCACCACTCACTGTTCCCATTATAGGGTCTTGTTAGTTTTCAAAGCAATGCCACAATCTAAAAATTAACTCGGTGTGACTGCAGGTTAAGTTTCAAATTTTGCTGTGGATATGGCTTATTCATAGCTTCAAAAATTGAGACACAGATATTTTGGTGTGTATTCAACTGTATCACTCAATGGCAGTTTTGAAATATTAGGTTCTTGGGAAATTGGTACTCTCAAACTAAATTTAAACATGATTTTTGAAGTGAATCATTTTACTCATTTCCTCCCTTTATCATTTGCTCTTGCTATTTGGATATAATTAACAGTTCACTGAAGCTTCCATTTCGTGAGTCAATCCTGAAGGACTTAGGCACCCAGCACTGAGCTGTTATTTGGGAAAAGGTACAGGGTTTAGAATCCAAAGGCATGGTGAACCAAATTTACATATGGAAATAGCTTAATAATGCAATTAATAGATTTACACTAATTGTAAAGGGCATAAAGGTTGGCTTCATACTGAAGAATCTCCAGTCACAACCACTATTTTTAAATACTACCTACTGGTTCCTAAACTACTGTTTGAAAGACCTGTCCGTTGCTTAGGTGAGTATGTTATGTATTATGCTATCCACTTCCTTGTTTTGGAATGATGATGACTGAAGAAAATCTAATTTCTTCCAAGTCTTCCTTGATAAGAATCGATATTTGTCTTATGCTGTAGAACTCTCTGCTCCCCTTTATGCATCTTTCTTCTTTGCAAGCATTTACAAATGCAAACGTTCAGCTAAGCATTTGTGGTCCTCAGACTGATTCAGCTATGGGCTTGAGGAAGGGTAGTAAAGTTATGGGGGTGGCAGCATGTGACAGACCAAGTCCCCTTGTGGTAGACAGGGTGTGAAGCCTGTGTTGACAGGGTCCCTCCTTCCTCTGTTCCCTCTGGGTCCTGAGTCTATTGGATGGAGCAGCCCACACTGAGAAATCTTAGTTGCTTTTCGACATGACAGATGTCTCTGGACAAAGACTCTCAGACATGCCCGGAAGCATGCTTTAGTGATCTCCTCAGCAACACTCAGTTCGTAGTTGGTTTCTCCATCAAGATCAGCCATCCCTGTGGATGAGTGAGCAAGTAAAAGCCACAGAATAAGTCAGTGCCTGTAGTTCATGCTAGCTCTGATGCCTTCTCTTGCTTCCATTTCAATTAATGTTGCAGACACTTATATCAAATATAGAGATATCCTACTTTAAACAGTTTAGAAGTGAGGGAAGGACCATAAAATGAATAGAAAAATTGAAATGTTCTATGATATAAAACCTTTTTTTTGATGAAAGCATTTAAATACCCACTAGTGTCTGTTAAAAGTATATAGAAAAATCAAAAAAGCAAAACTAGACTAACCTTTTTTTAGTACACTATAATAGATATCAGTAGACTCAATAAGAGTGAACATGGTCTAGGGCTGGGGCTCAGTGATAGCGCACATTGCATGCCTCAAACACTGGGTTTGTTCCCTGAAGCATAAGAAACACTGGCCAAGAGGATCTGTGGTAATGTTTTCTATTTGTCTTGTATTAACTGGTATAACTTCCAAAAAGTTTAGAAGTTGGAAAATACACTTGTGAATACAAGTCAGGTTTCAAAGAAGTTCTGGGAAAAAAATAAATGTGCAAAACATATAATTATACCATAAGACACTGGTTTTGCTGGAGGGTCAGCTAGGCACCACTGGAAGAGGGGAAAGATAAATTGGTCCCAACAGAATGAATAAGGCTGCCTCTCTGAGTGACTGATGGGTGCAGACTTCAGCAGGAGAGCTATGGCCTAGAGTGGTCTGAACATCTGTACTTCTGAGGAGCAGAAGGATGAAGGAGTGGGAAGAGGTTGCAGAAGAAGTCTGCTTCTCTGTTACACTTTGGAGCTCATTTGTGGGCAGTGCAGTGCAGTGGCATCAGTACAGAGATATTTTTAATGATAATTTAAAAAATACTGTTTATTTTTGGAGTAGTTTTTTTCATAGCAAAACAAAGCAAAGAATACAGTTCCTACATATGCCTTACCCACACACCTCACTTGGAGTGTTTCTGCAGAGTGGGTTTAGATGATGTGTTTTTGCACAGCTAGTGGGAGTGCTTCACTGAGTTTTAAGTGATTCAGTGTAGGAGACAGAATCAATATGGCCTGTGGTCAAGTGAAGGATGTGAGGCTGCCGCAGAGTTCCTTATGTCCCAGGCCTGGGGTGCAGAAACATGGAAAAGTTGCATGGGTTCTATAGAGAGAATCATGAGATGGTAAGTTTCTTCTCCATTTTCTCAAATCTTGTAAATCAAAATGAATGTGATATGTGACAAACAGTAAAACAATTTTACCATTCCATGTCATCGACAATGAAGATTTTTTATTGGCAATTCAAATGATTCTTTTTGTCTGTCATATGGCAGAAAAGGCAAAACAATTTTGCATTTATAAAACTAAATCTCAGCATTATGTAGGCTTTGAGAAATTATACTAAACCGAATAGTGGGCAGATTCTGATTCCAGACATCAGAAACACTTTTGACAATGGGTTGTAATCAATAAAATCTATGAAAAAAATATTCTGAGATGAAAACCCCAAAGCACAATTTGGACATTTAGAAATAAAAATAAAGATGATTGGGGGAAGGAGAGAAGACTCAGTAGTTGCTTTACAGAGAGTCTTGGTTTGGTTCCAGCATCTACGTGGTATCTAATAACTGTCTGTAACTCCAATTCCATGGGATCTGATATGCTCGTCTAGCCTCTGTGTGCACTGTATACAAATGCTGCACAGACACACACCCATACACACAAAAACAAATCTTTAATAGGCAGTTTAGGAGACACAATCTCAAAGCAATTCTCTGGTCCTTTGTTTCTAGCCCACTTTCTTCTTCTTCTTTCCCTCTTTTTCTTGTTTCCTGAACCTTCAGCCCAGGAGTTGTTTTGGGGGTGTGGTTCTTGGCACCGGGCTCCCCACTCATTTTCTGCCCTTTGCAAGGTTGTAGTTTTCTGTAATGGTCTCCATTTGTTGCAAGAGAAGTTTGGTTGATGATTGGTGGAGAGCTATACTTATCTGAGGGTAAAATACATATTTAGAGTGCAGTTAAGTATTATGTCTTACCCAAGGTCCCTGAACAGAATGACTGCCTAAACAAAATCTGAAGCCTATTTTCATGTTAGACATGTTAGCATGCTAACATGAAAGGGGACAATTTCACAGGGTCTTTCCCATATTTAAAGAGCTATAAGAAACTTACAGAGAGGGGCTACGAGCCAGAGAAATAGTTTTCCTTAGGGGTGAGCCCCAAATTGATTATTAAATACCAAGTGGGTAGCCCAGAAACCATATACTTTCAAGTAACACTAAAAAGACTAATAAACTTTATTTATATATGCACACATGTGCGTGCGCGCACTTACACACACACACACACACACACACACGGGGGGGGGGGCTTAGGAAGTGGCCATGATTTTGAGAGGTAGCTCATACAGGAGGTATATAGGAGGGACTGGTGGGAGAAAAGGGAGGGTGGGGAATGATATAATTATATTTAAAAACATGTAATAAGATAATTTGAGGAATGATAGTATTCTATGAACTGAGTATCTCCATACAAATCCCTGTCCTTCTTTGTCTAATTTCAATAATGACAATGTTCAAACAATGTCTCAAAGATTCTCTGAATCCTTAGTGACATTTTCTGGTTAGGAGTGATGAGTCAAGGTTTTCACTGTGAGTAGCAACTACCTTAATTTTCTTAGGCGGAACAGTCTAGTAAGTTTCTTTCTCTTCACTCAGATAATTAGACATATTGAAAGATCCACTCATATATTAAATGGAGGGTCCTTTAAATTATCGTCTTTGTATAGGTTTAAAGTAGGCTTTAAACTTGGGAGATCACTTCTACTTTGTTTTCTTTTATCTCTATAGTTTGTTTTATTTTAGGTGTGTATATACTTTAGGATCAGCTTACAAAAAGGCATCCTGGAATATTTTTTTAAAATGTCTTAAATCTGTAGATTAATTTGGGAAATTTTGCTATATTGGTGATATATTTCCAACCTAGACACATGGCATCTTTTCACTTACTAAGGTTTTCTTCTCTTTCTCTCAACACTGTTTTGTCTTTTTCAGAGTGATGGTTTGGAGATTTTTGTTAAACCAATTTCTATTTTATTATGTTGAGGACAGTGTAGAAGTACTTTAGTTTAATTTCATTTTTTAGACCATGAATCATAATCATATAGAAATGTGGGTCTTCCTGCTCTCGTGGATTGTTGGTCTACAAGGACAGTGGTAGCAGAGACATTGGGTTTTGGAAGCCCGTGGGTACCTATTGTGAATGGCCTACTGGGACTGCTTGTCAGTAGGCAGATCAGTTCTACTTAGGGTGATTCAAGGTTTATAAAGTTTTGGGGGACTGAGGATAGGGACATCCAGGATGGGCAATAGCTGGGGGGTTAGAGTACCTGGAATGCCTCATTAGCATGGGGAAGCATTTCAAGAGTCTCAAGTATTATCTGTACAAGTTTTGTCAGGAGAAAGGAAATTGGTCCTATAACTGAGGCTACATGACATTCCTCAGGTAGAGGTAAGTGTGGGGGCTTAGAATCCCCTGGACAAGGCTATACAAGGAGAGATTCTGCCAAAAACAGAGGTCTCCCATATTGTCCTAAACCTAGAGGCTATCGGGTCATGGTGGACTTTGACTTTAATTAGCAGTGTTTTGCCAAATAGAATTGAGTTTCCTATGTTAGATTTGTAACTGGCAACATGTAATCCATTTAGAATTTTTATTAATTTTAAAGCTGCACTCTCCTGATGAATCCCGTGGATCATGCTTAAAGGGAGTAGAATAGTGTCACTGTTCCCCTCTGACATAGATGCTCTCTGTTTTCATTTCCTGGTCTAAATTATGTAACGTCTCTAGTATAATGTGAACAGTAGTGCCAAATGTAGACATTATTTCTTCTTGATATTAAGGGGGAAAAAACCCTAAATGGTTCACCAGTGATAATAAGTTTGGCTTTGTACAGATAACCTTCCTAGGTCAAGGAACCCCCCTCTATTTCAGTTCACCGTGTGTTTATTATGAAGAGGTATAGGATTCTGATAAATAATTTTTCATGTACCTTTCATGGTTTTTGAGACCACTGTTTGATTTTCTCCTTTATTCTAATGGTATGACATTTTACATTAATTATGTTCAGACATTAAAATGCACTTGGCATTATTTGGTTAAGTCCTACTTGATCATAATGTATAATCCTTTAAAAAATGTTCTTGTGTTCATTTTGCTACTACATTGTTGAGTATTTTGAAAGTTTATTCATGAGGGATACTATTTTTTTTCTTGACTTTTGCAAGGTTTTTCCAAGCAGTTGTCAGAGTCAAGGGGTGGAGGGCAATGAGAGCTCATGGAAATCTGCCCATTTGTTAAATTCTAACTCTTGTGCCCAGTTTATTATGTATTCAGTTCATTGTGTAGCCACTACCTGGACCTCTGTTATAATTAGCACTTGGTTTCATGTGGGGGTCTCTATGACAGGGGGAAGGGAGGGTCACTATGGCCAACAGATTAACAATCCATGGGAAACAAGAAGGCAATTCAGTTCCTCACAACTGAGTAGTCAGTGTTAGTTCAAATTTTGAAAGTCTGACCAAGAGTAGTTTATTGTCAGCATATTTAAGCCCTACAAAATTTGATGAAAAGTATCATGATAATGAATTCAATCCCCTGTACAAAATAGAGCTTAAAACATGACTACATCGAAACCATTTGTAAAGAACAAGTGACGTCTTCCATAAAGCTAGGTTCTATAGTTTAAGTAAGAAAAACAAGCTCAAGATACATGTGTAGAGGAGAATCTGGAATGATCTCAGCTACACATGAACACAGGTCATCAGCCTATTAATGACGCCTATTCCTAGCCTTCTAGGTGGAAAACAGGTTATCCATCTCTCCCATTTGAAGAGACAACCCTGTGTGTTTAACATCCCTCTTAGTGGTAATCTGTGAGCATGAAGGCATCCATGCTCCCTACAGATTCAGGTAAGGAAGATCCATAGTTTGGGGAATAATTTGATGAATAACTCAAGGATTTTGTGTTCAAGGATCTTAACAAACAAACAAATCTAAAATAAACTATTCAAAAAGTATGTTATGTCAAAACTAATAATTGATTAGAAACAAAGAACATGCTAGGGAGAAAAATCTATAAGAGGGGAGGTACATTATATGACTATCAAGTAAGCTTTATGATGGCATGTGAGTAGAGACCTGTATGAAATGAAGTTGTAGGCTGTAGCAGTGCCCAAATCAATCCTGGTGTCGGTGATGTTCCTCACTACCTGCCCCAATGTTCTGGGTTCCCAAATGAAATACACACAAACAGCCCTTATATTTTTATGTGCTTTAAACAGCTCCATGGCTGGGCCACTTCCTAATCTCCATGTGGCTGATGTACATGTTATTATGTACTAAAATCTATACTCCATCTTTGCTGCCCTGGACCCAGACCTGCCGCCCCCTCAGCTGTATTCCCCGGCACCTCCATGATGACTATCTCTCTGACTTCTGCACCTCTCAGGCCTAGGGTCTCCCTTGATTCCCCAGCATGGGGCTATCTTCTTCCTACTCCTCCTTTGTCCCTTGCCCAGCAATCCTAAAAGTCCTGCCTCTGTCTCTCTGTCCAGCCATTGGCTGCCAGCAACTTTATTTACCAATCAAAACCAACTGGGAGTAGGTCTTACTTATGGGACCCTGCAATTAGGTTTTGGGAAACCTAATTAGCATAAGCATCTACAGTAGGTCATGTGGGAACTGGAGGAAAGCTCCAGACTGCAGAACACTAAGTACAAACTCTGAGGCAGAAGCATGCTTGATGTATTTAAGAATTAAAAGAGGCCAGGAAGTTAGAGAGGTAAAAATAAATTGTTATTAATTAGAATTATGTCCAGCTGTGCATGGCAGAAAACAGATTTACAATGCCTTAATAAATAGACTCTTAATTGTCACCATGTAAAAGAACCTGGAAGCTCATGATGCCACCAGGAAACAATTTTCTTCTACTTTTTCTTTCTGCTCACTTTACCCTAAGTCTTCAATACAGATGTCTCATGGGCAAGATGAATGATCCATGTCTATTTTCCTTTCAACCTTTCAAGCTGGAAGAAGGATGAGGCTCCAAAAGTTATATGGCAACAAAATTGGTTCCTGTGAAGGTGATTTTTCCCTTCTGGGAAGCTATCAATCAAATTCCTCTTACTGGCTGCAACGGAGCCATATGAACAACCCTCAGTACATGCCAAGGAGGCTGCATGTGACTGGTGACCAATTTTATAGTTCTGCAAATTGTCTTTCCTGCATTGGGATTTCTCCTTCAGAAGGAGAAAATTTGAGAATAGTTGCTATGTTGGGAAATGAAGCTCTGTGCCTCAAATGTTCCTTAAATATTAAAATCAGAACTGATGTACATACACACATGGGATCAATATACTTAACATATATACACTCATCCTCACTTCACTGTTACAATAGCTAACTAAGATGGAGAACTAAAGTGAATGCATGTATTAGTTACTTGGGTATTACTGTGACCAAATTATCTGACATAGACATCTCATAAGAGGCAAGCATTTTTGTCTCATAGTTTCAGAGGGTGTTACATTATTAAAGCAAGGAAGGCATGGCAGAGAAGCACATGTCATAGAGGTGAGAGTCTGTGGCAAATGCTGTTCACATCATGGCAGAGCAGGTAGCAGTGAAAGCAGCAGGAGCCAGGCGCTATAGAAAACAGTAAGAGCCTTTAGAGATCTACTGAACTACTTCTGCCTGCTAAATGTTACCTCCTAAAGTCCCCAGGACAACTACTTGGAGAATCATGCTCCATCCATCAATGGCTGAAGAACGAGAGTCTAGCCATCAACAGATAAATGGACAAAGATAAAGTGGCAAATGACCATGGTGGAATCTGCATTTTGACAGCATGAATGAGCCTGGAGAATATTGCATTGTGTGAAATCTATTAGGCACAGAAAGACAAGTACAATATGATCTCACTTAATTGTAGAGTCTGAAAATGTTAAACTCACAGACACATAGCAGAGCAGTGGTTACCTGGGTGGAGAGTTAGGGACACAAACATGAACCCATACAAGTTCAGTCAGATAGGAGGAGATGCTAAAGATTTCTATTGTGTAACATGGTTGATGATAAATTGTATACCTGCAAATGACTAAGAAAACAAATTTGAAAGTATCCCCACCATTGATAAGTGAAAGGGAGAATATTACATTAATTAGTTCAACTTATCAATTTATAGGTACTTATTTACAATAAATATATAGCTATTTTAAAACTTTATATAGCATAAATATATATCTACTTTTACTCATCAATTAAAATATCCTTTAAATGACTAAAAATAGGAAACTGAATGTGAGATGTCAATGAATAAAAGAAAAAATCAAATGACTAGCAAAAGAGAAGGAACTACAGTGCTAGGACTAGATAATGTGGTTTTAGGCCTCTCTAGGTCTTGACTTGAGAAGAAGAGCTTTGGAGACTTTTGTGCTTAGGTGTTGCATGGCAAGACATGGAGGAAACACTAAGCTCTAACCTGGTGTATTAGTCAGGGTTCTTTATAGTCACAGAACTTATAGAATGAATCTCTCTATCTTATCTATCTATCTATCTATCTATCTACCCATCCATCCATCTATCCATCCATCCATTCATCCATCTATCCATCCCTAAAAATGGAATTTATTGGAATGGCTTACAGTCTGCCGTCCAACTAATCCAACAATGGCTGGCCATGAAAGGAAAGTCCAAGAATCTAGTAGTTGCTCACTGTATGGCAGCTGGTCTTCACTATATACTGGAATCACAAAGAAGTAGGTTCTAATGCCAGTGAAGGAATGGATGTCCTAGCAAGGTGAGAGCAAACAGGCAAAGAACAAAAAACCTTCTGACTTAGTCAGGGTTTCTATTCCTTCACAAACATCATGACCAAGAAGCAAGTTGGGGAGGAAAGGGTTTACTCAGCTTACACTTCCATGCAGCTGTTCATCACCAAAGGAAGTCAGGCCGGGCAGTGGTGGCACACGCCTTTAATCCCAGCACTTGGGAGGCAGAGACAGGCGAATTTCTGAGTTTGAGGCTGGCCTGGTCTACAGAATGAGTTCCAGGACAGCCAGGGCTATACAGAGAAACCCTGTCTCGAAAAAAACAAAAAACAAAAAACAAAAAACAAAAAACAAAAAACAAAAAAACAAAACCAAAAAAAACAAAACAAAACAAAGGAAGTCAGGACTGGAACTTAAGCAGGTCAGGAAGCAGGAACTGATGGCCATGGAGGAATGTAACATACTGGCTTGCTTCCCCTGGCTTTCTCAGCTTGCTTTCTTATAGAACCCAAGACTACCAGCCCAGGGATGGCACCACCCACAAGGGGCCCTCTCCCCACTAATTGAGAAAATGCTTTACAGCTGGATCTCATAGAGGCATTTTCTCAACTGAAGCTCCTTTCTCTGTGATAACTCCAGCTTGTGTCAAGTTGACACACAAAACCAGCCAGTACACCTTCCTTCTTCCATGCCCTTACATAGGCTTCTAGCAGAATGTGTGGCCCAGGTGTGTCTTCCTACCTAAAGATCCAGATCAGACGTGTGTGTCTGTCTCCATCAAAGATCTGAACTAGAAGTGAATTGACCCACTTCAAACCAAGCAGAGTATTTCTCATGAGTGTGCCCTCCATATCTGGATCATAGTTCCTTCCAGATATAGTTATGTTGAAACTAAAAATATCTATCATGTCTGGGGTGACCTAGAAGCAGTTTTTTGTTTGTTTGTTTGTTTGTTTTTAAGTTTTATTTATTTATTTTTATTTTTTGATATTTTATTTACATTTCCAATGTTTCCCCCTTTCTAGGTCTCTTCTTTGGTAGCCACCTATCCCCTCCCCCTCCCCCTCCCCCACCTCTATGAGGGAATTTCACCTCCCACCCACCCGCCCACCCACTCCCATATTCCCACCTTGATATTCCCCTTTACTGGGGCCTCTCCTCCCCCTGATGGCCAACAAGGCCATCCTCTGCCACATATGTGGTCCGAACCATGGGTCCCTCCATGTGTATTCTTTGGTTGGTGGTCCAGCCTCCAGGAGGACCTGAGGGGGTCAGCCAGTTGATACTGTTGCTCCCTCCATGGGGCTGCAGACTCCCTCAGCTCCTTCAGTCCCTTCTCCAACTCCTCCATCTGGGACCTCACTCTCAGTCCAGCAGTTACTGTAAAGTGAAACTTGGGTATTCTGAATGTTTGGGCTACTATCTACTTATCAGTGAGTACATACCATGTTTGTTCTTTTGTGACTGAGTTACCTCACTCAGGATGATATTTTCAAGTTCCATCCATTTGCCTGCAAATTTCATGAAGTCATTATTTTTAATAGCTGAGTAGTACTCCATTGTGTAGATGTACCACATTTTCTGTATCCATTCCTCTGATGAGGGACATCTGGGTTGTTTCCAGCTTCTGGCTATTATAAATATGGCTGCTATGAATACTACCTGAGGACCCAGCTATACCACTCCTGTGCATATACCCAGAAGATGCTCCAACATGTAATAAAGACACATGCTCCACTATGTTCATAGAAGCAGGGTTTTAATGAAAGGTTTGCATGGGTAGGCGATCTTTGAAAAGTAAGCAGAATTGTGAGTCCAGAGAAAGTCAAGAAGGAAAGATGTCTTTACAGCCATTACTGAAAGTAGTTGGTGCCATGAACATGTGAGACTGCACTAGATGCATAGCAGACCTCCCCATTACACACACACACACACACACACACACATCACATACACACACACACACACACACACACACACACACACACACACACACACACACCAATCCAATCTCACTTTCCTCTAAATGCAAACATCACAGAGCCACTGTGGGGAGGGGAGTAGTCAGCATCTACCAATAACATCACAGAAAACTATAACGAAACAAGCTCCAGTCTCTTCATAGTCACAGCGCTTTCTAAGGCTGAAATTGGTATTTGTCACCTCACCACTAAGCCCTCTCTTCTGCATTCCCTTTTCCTCATTAGTTACTAGAGATTACCTGACTATTCACCACAAGGCACCCAGTCTTAACTTTCCTGTCTCTATTTACACTTGAGCGCTACAGCTGCTGTTTGCTATTATCTCTGACCATCAAAGCAGGAATACAGCACTGAATACTCTGGCTTCCAAACATTCTCTTCCTTCCCTATTTGTGTGGCAGCAATACCATCCTTTCGTAATTAAAGCTTATTTACTTTCTAAAGCCCTCCTCTGCCTGCTGACACCCTGGCATGGCCATAGCTTTTATGGTAATGGCATCATTACACTTTCCCATGGAGAAAGTGGTCCCCCTTAGACTCTGGCCCTCTAATCTAACAGGGAATGTTTGAGGAGACAAAAGTACACATTATTCCATCAGGTCATTTGTTTGATGCCAAGTGGGGTTCAATACCACTTAACACCTTTATTCTTGGATCTATATGTTGCAAACCTTGGGAACACAGTTTTAGGTTCTGTGGTGAAAATAACATCATCTTAAAAGACAGCATCGCAAACACATAGGGTGTGGTTCCTGCTTTTAGCCGGGCTATTCAGTCTGTCTCTTGTGCTCTCTCTCCCTCTCTTTCCCTTTTTCTCTCTCTCTCCCTCCCTCCCTCTCTCCTTCCATCCCTCACTCCTTCCTCTCGCCTTCCTTTTCTCCCTCCCTCCCTTCCTTCTCTTCTCTTTATTCTCTCTGGCTGGCAGCTTTTCAGTGGATATTATGGACAGGTAGTCTTTTGATAGCTTTTTTTTTGTTGTTCCTTTTATTTTTTTTAAATTGCTATAACAATACTCAAAAAAGGTGATGCAAAGAAAGCAAAGTTTATTTTGTCTCACAGTTTGAGGTACAGTCCATCTTGGTGAAGAGGTGTGTGCTGATAGTGGCCTAGCTAGAGAGGAAAGACCAGCACAGGGTATCTGCAGTTAGGAGGCATAGAGAGAGAGGGGTGCTGGTGATCATTGGGTCTCCCTTGTCCTCATTAATTTAGTCTGGGCATAGATCACATATTTCTAGACAGTCTGCCAGTCTCTGTTAAACTTCTTTAGAAACACTTTTACAGACATGATCAGAAGTATGTCTCTTTATTTTAAAATATTGACAGTAAAGATCAACTACTATGCAGTCTTTGCTACACCTCCATTACTATAAAATAGCTTCTTTCAGCAGATGCAGTGTATAAATTTATATGCAAATGAGCTGCGAAATGATTCTAACAGATGTTGCAGGTGGGGAAGTCAGATTAATAAGCATCAAATTTGGTCAGTTTGGATAACCAGAGAAATGCTATCATGTAATTAACTTAAAACTATGTACCTGTCTAATGACCTCAGGGGACAGTGTTATACTAGAGGGACCAGCATATATACTGCACATCAGGTAGCAGAGGAAGAGATGAGGCCAGCCTTCATGGCTTCATTCTTGTCACCATGCCACTGCATTCATGGCTCATTGTATAAGTAATAAACCTAGTGACCTACTTCTGCCTGCTAGGAATTACCTCCTAAAGTCCCAAGAGCACAGAACCACTACTTGGATAACACATGCCCCACCCATCAATGAATGAAGAACATGAGTCTAGCCACCAATGAATGAATGGACAAAGACAAAGTGTAAATAACCACAGTGGAAGGAGATCTGCATTTTGACAGCATGGATGAACCTTGAGAACACTGTATTGTGTGAAACATCCTAGGCACAAAAAGACAAGCACAATATGATCTCACCTAATTGCAGAATCTTAAAATGTTAAACTTTCAAGACACAGAACAGTGATTACCCTGGGTGGGGAGTTAGGGACACAAGCATGGACCATATAGTTTCAGTCAGATAGGAGAAGATGGCAAAGAGTTTTATTGTGTAACACGCTTGGTAGTACACTGTATACCTGAAAATGACTAAGAGAACAGGTTTGAAAGCATCCTGACCATTGAAAAATTATAAGGCAGAATATTATATTAATTACCTCAACTTAGTAATTTATAATTTCCTATTTATAATAAATATATAGCTATTTTAAAACATTATATAGCATATACTACTTTTATTGATCATTAAAATATTTTTAAATGACTAAAAATAGGAAACTATGAATGTGAGATGAGAGTAAATAAAATAAAGACCCAAATGACAAGGAAATAAAGTAGGTGACTGAGGGTTAGTAAAGGTGTAACTGGGGAGAGAGTCGTAGGATGAGTCAGACTATTCTCATCGTTAGAGAAGTGCTTGTCCACCTTGGGTGCATATTGATTGCTTTTCAGTTGCTGTGATGAAACACTAAAATCCAAAAGGAACTTAAGGAAGATGGAGTTCATTTGGCTAATGGGTTCAGAGGGGGAATCCGTAACAGCAGGGGAGACATGGCAGCAGGCAGAGAAAGAAGCTGAAAGATAATGTTTTCAACAACAAACATGAAACAGAGAAAGTAACCTGGAAGTGGAGTGGAACGAGGCTACAAACTCACAAGGCCCACTCCCAATGACACTTCCTCCATCAAGACTGTACCACCTAGACCTCCTCAAACTACACCACCAACTGAGGACCATGTGTCCAAACCCCTGAATATATGGGGGGCATTTCTCATTCAAACCACCACAGCATGCATTCTGTAAAGTAAAAAACATTAAATTCAAGGATTCACATGTTATACAAATTTTCATTGACATTCCTAGACTAACGACTATGATTTGCAGTGTGGCTTCAACTGGGTCTTGCCAGAGATTGTACACAGCATTGCCACAGACAACTTTAGTACCACTTAATTTCTGAGTCATAGGACCCGCATGCCAGGGTCACTTGCAGCACAGTGCTGAAAAAGTTTTAGACAACATCAATTGCTTTCTGAGAAGACTGATAAACAGGCCATAAAAGAATGACCAAGTATGATATCTAAAATCTGAAAATTCCCACGATACAGCTTTCTTGTCTAACTAGTCAAGGAGACATCCAGTGTGAGCTTATGTGGAAATCTAAAGGTTCAAAAAGAATCGGTGTTGATAGAAAAGAGAATTCATGCGGTTCTGGGTTAGTAGAGAACACTCGTGGTGTTCCCTCGCTTTCCTTCATAGAAAACGTTTCCTTTTTACTCTTGTATTTAGAGGATTGGGGTAAATGCACTTATTATAGATATTTAACTTTGTTTCCAGGGCAAAAAGTTGCATTAATCCATTTCTCAAACACCTGCATCTTGAGCTTCTGTTTGGTTAATTTTATGGCACCCCATTGCCTTTGCCATTACCTAATCATTCAGATAGCAAATATTTAAATTACACTGGGATGTGATGGGACTCACTATTCTTATGACTTTAATGATGGCATCAATTTCTTTGATTACTTCTTATACATGGAATTACTTCTGAGCTAACATTTTGTTTGAGATGGGGAATATAGTTTTAGAGACTTGCAAATGATTACCTTGGAATGTCAGTTCTCATTTCACGAATCAGGAAACCAATGTAGTAGATGCATGCCAGTTGGTAAGTGCGTACATTCTCTGAAAGTAATGTAAACTACATGCAAGGTGATATTGAACTCACTGTTTTATTTACTGTTCTATTGCTATAAAAAGACACCATGACCTAGACAACTTATAGAGAAAAACATTTAATTGGGGGCTTGCCTATAGGGGCCAAGGATTACTTTTATCATCCTGATGGGGAGTGTGGTAGCAGGAAGGCAGATAGACAGGCACGCAGGCAGGCAGGCATGGTGTTGGAGCAGTAGCTGAGAGTTAAACATCCTGATATGCAGGCAGCAGACAGAGAGAGATTGGTCCTGGTATAGGGTTTTGAAAACTCAAATTTCAATCCCAGTGACACACCTCCACCAACATGGCCGCACTCCCTAATCCTTCCTAAAGAGTTCCACTAACTGGTGCCTAAGCATTTAAACATGAGTTTATGGGAGCCATTCTCACTCAAACCATCACATTACACTCCCTGGCCCCCACAAGCTTGTAGCCATACCATAATGCAAAATGCACTCAATTCAACTTTGAAAGTCTCTATTGTCTTTTAGTCTCAAGACTACTCATGTGTCCTTTTTTGAGATTCAAGGCAGTTTATTAACTGTAACCCCCTGTAAAATAAAAAAGTAAATTTCATACTTCTGACCTACAATGGCACAAAGTATACATTACCATTCAAAAATGGAGAAAAGAAGGGCATAGTGAGGATACTAGACTAGAACAAGAACAAAACTCATCAGGGCAAACTTGAAATTCTGTGACTACATGTCTACATGTTTGATATTAAAGGATTTATTAGATGGCTCTTTTTTCCAGCTTTGTTGGCTATATCATACTTCTCTATCTTGGGCTGTTTCCATGCCCCGTTAGTAGCTCTCCTTGGCAGGCATCCCATGATTCTGGCATCTCCAGCATCTGGGGGTTTCCAGTGCAATCCAGGCTTCGCCGTCACAGTTGCACACAGTGCTCTGTGCTTTCTTTCTTTCTTTTTTTTTTTTTCCTTTTTGAAATTTCATTTATTAGTATTACATATATGTGATGTGGTCTGTGTGTGTGTGTGTGTGTGTATGTGTGTGCATGTGCACACACACAAATACAAAACACATGGAGCTCGGGACATAACTGTGGTATCAGTTGTCTCCATCCACCTTTATGTGGAGTCTGGAATGTAGAGCTCATGTCATTAAGCTGAGCTATCTTGATAGCTCCTACACAAGTCTTTAAAACCTCAACACTCCAACTAAAATGTGTGTCCTTTGTCCCATGTCATAAAACCTGTGTACCATCAGATAAGGAGGAAGAAGTGGATTCCCAGAAGATTTTATCTATAAATACACCAGCACCTCAACTTCTGAATTTGTAAGTAAGAAATGAAGAAACACAATGACCCCAGGTAACCATGAATTGATCAGGAACATAGCATCAGGCAGCTATTGTAGATTCTGGTTCCATTTGATAAGTCTGAATTTGTTGCTTTAGGAAAAAAAAATACTTTGAAGTGTGAATCAAATATCTTTTTCTAACATCAATTCATCTGTCTCTCTTAAGTAAATTTTATTACAATCATATACTGATATCTATAATTACTTTAGATACAAAATGTGAGACGTAAAATGCACACTAATAAGTATAAATTTATGCTGCATATCTTATCTCCAGTCCAAAAGTTGTTATCCTACAGCTTTCTAATATCATTTATATATACTACTTATCTACTACTACACAGTTAGGTAAGTACCCCACATTTGCTAGAACACACCAGAATATAGCAGCTATGATATCTGATCTTGTATGTCAGTGACTCTGGGTCAAGAAGTGTCTAGATATATGGTCCAATGTTATTTTAGGGTTGTGTCTATGATGATGTTTCTGGATGAGATTAACATTTGGACTAAATGAACAAAGCAGATGGTTTACTCCAGTGCATGTGGGTCCCATCCAAAAAGTCAAGGCATGCTCTCCTTCTCTCTCTCTCTCTCTCTCTCTCTCTCTCTCTCTCTCTCTCTCTCTCTCTCTCTCCTTTTCTCTCTCCCTCTCTCTCACCATATTCCTATACTCCATTTTATTTATGAATTCAATCTCAAACTGGCTCATATATTATCTCTTCTCTATTTTGCAAGTATTTCAATTCAGACTGCAGCTGTACCACTGACTCCCCTTGGTCTTCAGCTTACAAATTATAGATTTGGGGCCTTCTAAGGCTCCACAAGTTTATAACTACATATACATAAAGATCAAAAAGTACCTGGAGATTGCTTGTGAACAATGACCATATCACTGTCACTGTCCCAGTTGTAATCACAGAGTAAATGTATTTATTCCTCCTGTTTTTAAATATCTGCTTTAAATAAAAGTGCTTACTTAGTGTACGCTGAATTTTGTAGCTGTCCCATAGATGAATTTTATTTTATTTTATTTTTATTTTTTTTATTTTTGATAATTTATTTACATTTCCAATGTTTCCCCTTTTCTGGGTCTCCTCTTTGGAAACTCCCTATCCCCTCCCCTTCCCCGCCTCTATGAGGGAATTCCACCTCCCACCACCCGCCCACCCATCCCTATTCCCACCTTGACATTCCCCTTTACTGGGGCCTCTAACACCCTCAGGCCCAAGGGCCTCTCCTCTCTCCCTGATGGCCAACAAGACCATCCTCTGCCTCATATATGGTCCGAACATGGGTCCATAGATGTGTATTCTTTGGTTGGTGGTCCAAACTCCAGGACGGACGGGGGTGGGAGGGTCAGGCCCATTGATGCTCTTGCTCCCTCCATGGGGCTGCAAACTCCCTCAGCTCCTTCAGACCTTTCTCCAACTCCTCCATCTGGGACCTCACTCTCAGTCCAGAGGTTACTGTAAAGTGAAACTGGTATTCTGAACTTTTGGGCTAATATCCACTAATCAGTGAGTACATACCCTGTTTGTTCTTTTGTGACTGAGTTACCTCGCTCAGGATGATCTTTTCAAGTTCCATCCATTTGCCTGCAAATTTCATTAAGTCATTGTTTTTAATAGCTGAGTAGTACTCCATTGTGTAGATGTACCACATTTTCTGTATCCATTCCTCTGATGAGGGACATCTGGGTTGTATCCAGCTTCTGGCTATTATAAATATGGCTGCTATGAAC
>CM052708.1:45415704-45454174 GCA_028551405.1 Uromys caudimaculatus
AATAGGGGCATGGGTGGGCGGGTGGGTGGGAAGTGGAATTCCCTCATAGAGGTAGGGATAGGGAGGGGATAGGGGGCTTCCAAAGAGGAGACCCAGAAAAGGGGAAACATTGGAAATGTAAATAAAGTATCAAAAATAAAATTAAAAAAAAAAAAGAATTTTAGGGCAGTACTTGTAACAGAGTATTATAAATATTCAGAGATATGTTTTAACCTATTCTCTAGGACTATATTTGGATAGTAAAAGAATCAATGAGAATCATAGTTGATATTTGAGACATAATTATTCAATACTTTTAATCAACGAGTTCTCTCTTTTGGATGACAAAGTAGATATGTTTATACTAAATGCTGGTAAATATTTAACTCAGTGCTGAAGAACATGAAAGCATTTACAATATGTGCTCACCACTTTTCAAGGCAGGCAATGATCACTGTGTTCTTCGCATTGGTTAGTCGGGACCATTAAGGGCCAATAATGGACATTTACTGTCACAGATAGTTTGAAAAGGAAAAAAAAAATAAGGACGAGAAAGAAAAAGAAAGGTTTCACTAACAATCGTAGAAAAACTGATTGCTTGTTTGTAAATGGGGTAATGCTTGCAGCCTTGGGTTTTCAGTGTTGTAATTCTTTATTTTTCAAACGTGATTTTGAAAAGAGTGGTGCTATTGTAAGGACTGACGGAGAGCGAGTCTGTAGGGTGTACATGCAGTGTATTGTAGGCAAGGGAATGATCACTTAGGAAGGTTGTAAGTTGTTCAGAGCAGAAATAGTGAGACCCTGCTTGGCGCAAACAGTGGACCATCCGGAGGATGGACAGGCACAGTGATGTTGAGTGAGGACCCAGGGTTGATGACTGAGTTGTCAGTGACCAAGCGGAAAGTGATACAGACAAAATCTAGTCTTCTCGGGGATCCAGAACAATCCATAGCTAAGAACTGGGGCTCGGGAACTAACCTAGTATACCCTGGTTAACCACTTGCAGTTTCAGCTTAGCTAGAAAGTGCCAGCAGTGATATTTCTTCAGGAATCAAAGAGAATGATGGCCATAAAATATTTATTGCAGCATGTGGTAACTTCTCAGTTTTCTGAGGAGATCATCAGCATTAGTCTTCACATGGTGAAAGATATACAATGCTTATTTATCAACTTTATTTCCTAAGCTCACTGATTTGTAATAAAGTAAGATGTAGTGAGCCTTCTGCCTTCTAATTTGGAGTTACACTTCAGTGTGACATTTCATTTGTGACATGTATTTCTCTGCAGCCTGGCTTGGAATGTGCCTCCTTCTGCCTCTTTCTCCCAAGACCAATATAATAACAACCTTAATGCTGTTGATGTTCTAGTACTGGTCTAATAGAAATCTTTCTGATATTCTTTAACATGAAGCCAAATTATGGGCAAAGGCAGTGTGTGTACAATATTAAAGGCTATAGACTCTGAGGGAGCAGAGAGAGTTCCTTTATAGACCGTTGGGCCTAGTAAGTAGACCACAGCAAATGTAATGAAGGCACAGCTTACAGAAGCTTTGATTGCCTTTCCATCAGGGCTCTCACCATCCACAGGAGTCAGCAGGGCTTTAAGGGGTGCCATTCTAAGAGTAAACCCATGATATGGTTTCAGGACCACAATAATTTCACTAGTTGAACTGTTTTAGCCCCAATGTTCTGTGGGAGTAAAAAAAAAAAATCCTTTAAAATAATGCTTTTGGTTCATCTGTGGCAAAGGAGGTATATTATAATGTTATCAGTAATAAACTTTTGTTTACTAAATTAAAATAGTCAGTAATTCACAGAAGCAAGCAAGCCAAACACTTCCCTGAGTTCAGAGGGAACAGAGCGGTAAATCATGTTGACATGAAAAAGGAGTTTTGGGGTACAGTGGCCCCTCTTAGAATGCAAGAAAGTGGGGCTCAGTTTTCACACAGCTTGTAGCAAGGTCCTTGGTCCATGGTCCTAGAACACAAAGATCACAGGCAAGACTTGGGAAAATGTGAAGGAGGACTGGGTCCACAGGAAATGCTGTCATTGTGCATAATTAGATGAGGTCACTAAAAGACATTCTAAGACAGCATGTCAGTGTGACTGAGATGGAACTGGAACGGTTTTGTAATTCTGAGTTGTCCTTCAGAATAGCAACCTCAGAGTCTCAGTCTCGAGGGTCATGTCATCTCTATACACGATTTATATTCTATTCCTATGTCTTCTGACAGTCAGGACATAAGCATCTCAAAGTGTGTGTGTGTGTGTGTGTGTGTGTGTGTGTGTGTGTGTGTGTGTGTGTGTGTGTGTGTGTGTGTGTCTATGAGTGCGCACTCACGCTTACATGCTTTCATTTGATTATAAACTTTCATGGTAGCAAAGAGATGATTAAATAGCAAGGGGCTTTCAGCAAGATTTTCTTCACTGAATATGTGTTGTCATTTTTTCTATGGGCAGATAAAGCAAGACAGAGTGAGATCATTAGCAAGATAAATCTCAAGTTATCTTTTTTAAAGACAAGAAATAGAATGTCCTGCATTATAGAAGGATCTATTGGTAAGCCAAAAAAGAGAAAGGAACATGATAGAAAAGAAAATTAAGATTTTCTTCATCCTAGAAAAAAATGTGAACTTGACATTTTCATTTTGAAAACCTGTCAGGAGAGATCACTGGAAAGTTAACCTTTGCACTGTGTGGGTGTCCTCAGTGTAAACTGAAAGCAATACCTTCACCACACAGTTTATCTGGAGGTTAACCATATTTGAGCTACTTGAGCTAGTTTCTACAAAATGAATTGCATTTGGCTGAGGAATTAACTGTGATTTAGTATAACACACTGGTTCCTTGTTTTTGTTACCTGAATGAATCTTTTGAGTTGGAACAGCATAGTATGTTTTAGAATCCAGGAATGCTGGAGTCCAGGAATCTTTCCTGCATACATTGACCTTAAGGCCCTGTATAAATCACTTTTAACTCTCTTCCTGTCTTCATATTCAGCCACCACAGAAAGCTGCAGATCAATGAATATTGTTTGTGAATGCACCAAGTATGTATGACAGTACATTAATGAAGCTTGTACATGAGACCATTTGGAGACACCTTAAAAAGTCCATATGAGAAGAACCATCATGACAAATTTCAGAATCCCAAAATGGATATGCATGGTTATTGATCAAGTATTTGAGAGTATAGGCAACATCAGAGGAATTTCAAGTGTTTATTCACAACACAGAGAAACAAAAAGAGGCCTTTTGGAGAATATATAAATTTTTAAACAATATATTAGGTTACTTTATTTTTTTTTGAGTTCACATAGGTATGGTATATGGTTTATCTGGTATTTTTCCTCTTTTGCTGTGAAATTCTTTCTCCAAGTCATTTAAAATTGTACTGTGTCATACATGCAGAGGTATTAGGGGGGAAATAAAACAACAAAAAAAAAACTTTTTCTAAAACAAAATGAACTGATAAAATCTCAGCAGGAATTTAGGGAGGAGATATTTTGATTGATGGTTTTGTCTGGTCTTCAGTATCTCTGTAAATGACCACTGCTTTGTGGTTGTAATGAATCCATATTCTAACCTCTGGATTCCTAACTAGTGACAGTATAAACAGTCAGTCAATTACTCTCTAATTAATACCTATAAATTATACAACCAAGTACTTTTTGGAATTGCCATTAAAGATACTTGGTAGTATATAGTCTTACTAGGAAAATCTCCTTTTAGGGAAGCAAGACTACATTCCACCAAACAAATAGAAACAAGCCTTGGTACAATTCAGCAATAAACTACAGAGGAAAAAAAACATAAGCACATGAGGAGAATGAAGATGGTAAATATCTGATGGGAATCAGATTGGGATCTAAAAAAAAAAAATAGACATTGAATGCATGACGTGACAAGGGACAGGATGTTCAGATGATGTGAAACACCCAGGAGTTACAGTGGCAGCTCACTACAGCCTTTCTGTAAGTAATAACGTGGCCATATGGACTCGCTGGATGATGGAAGCAAGAGAACACATGAGGTGCCAGCTCGGTCGTGTTCCCTTCTCCCCCATGAAGCAGTACTGATAAGGGTCAAACAGATTTAATGCACCCAGGAAACATTGCACTGCTTCAGAAGGCTTCTGCCATGCTGGGAAGAAAGGATGAGGGTGGGGTGGGGTTGGAGTAGAAAGGTTCTGGGTTAGAACAGAAAAAGGAGCCTCAGCCTAGACCAATAAAGAGGACTCTGGGTGGAAAAAATTGGCTAGGAATGGATATTCTTAAGGGTATGGCTGGGTAGAAGGTTAAATAGCGGGGAAAGCCAGCTGGCAGCTGAGTCTTTGCCTACAGTTGCATCTGAGAAACTGCAGTGCATTGTGTGTGGCACACCAGGTCTGGTGTAGAAAAGCATTGTGAGTGACTCCCCCCTCCCCGTGCCTTTTTTTTTACTTGGATATTTTCTTTATTTACATTTCAAATGTTATCCCCTTTCAGGTTCTCCCAACCTGAAACCCTCTATCCATCTCCCCCCCCCCCCCGCTTCTACGAGGGTGCTCCCCCAACCACCTACCCACTGCTGCCTCCCTGCCCTCACATTCCCCTACACTGGGGCATCAAGCCTTCACGGGACCAAGGTCCTCTTCTCCCACTGATGCCCAGACAAGGCCATCCTCTGCTACATATGCAGCTGCAGCCATGGGTGCCTCCATGTGTACTCCTTGGTTGGGTGGTTTAGTCCCTAGGAGCTCTGGAGGATCTGGTTGGTTGATATTGTTGTTTTTCCTATGGGGTTGCAAACCCCTTCAGCGAATGACTTTTTTGGAGGAGACATGAACAGGTATCTGTTTTCATTAAAGAGGAGGCTCCAACAATAGACTAAAGAAATTATTCCACCCAAGTTGGCCTTGGTGGGCCAGTGAGTTTACTGAGGTTACCTATAGGAGTATGGATGAGGGATTTCTTAGAGGAGCGTGGGTAACCCAAAGGCAGGTGTACTACCAAAAGCCTACCCTAGGATGGCTGATGATGACACAAGAGTTGTATCCCTGGAGCTCTAAGCACAACTTGTAGGCAGCTCCTAGAAGCCACTGTTACTTGGAGAGGAGCCTCATGAACCTTGTACATTTCAGAAGCTTCCTGAGCAGCCTAAGTTTCATGTATTTCCTGAGCCTTCTATGCTTACTTACACCCTAAATTTAATGGGCTTCTCCCATGAAACAATGTGTCAATTTAGTAGAATAATCACTAGTGATTTCTCCAGTCTGAGAGGAAATAAACTGAAGAAACTGAGCAAGGTCAGTTTGTTGTCTTCATTACAGATACAGTAGGGGTTTTGATAAATAAGGAAAAGGAAGACTTTGAATTCCATGGTTGATTTATCTCTTAGTAGATAACATAAACACAACTCTTCTATCTCTCTAATAAACACAGACAGATTTTTTTTATCAATAAAATAAGACAACTGCCTATGGATCTGGATTAGATAAATGTATATTGAGAAACAATTGTCCAGTGTCAGAATTGGCATCCCTGAAGGAGGACACAGCACTTTAATGTTAGTGCAGCGAGAAAGCTCTGATTGTCTGAACAATGGATCTCAAAGATTCTCATGTCCTAATTTCTGAAATCCCAGAATAAAGATATGGTTAAGATTCTTGAATTGGGAGTTATTCCGTTTATATCAAGGTAGGCTGTAAATATAATTATTAAGGTTTCCACAAGCAGTAGGCAGGGAGCATTTCACTTCAAGAGAAGAAAAGGCTTCAAGATGACAACAGCAAATACTGTCATAATGAAATCACTGCTCAACAGATTTGAGTAGTTTCATGGGGCTAATATTAATACACGAATCTCTGCTATTAGTTGAGTATCTACATGTGCAGACAACTCAGTTTTTGATAGTGTTACCCTTTAGCTTTTCTCTGTCTCAATTTATGTTTGATACAAAGGGACTATTCTCTCTCTCTCTCTGTCTCTGTCTCTCTCTGTCTCTGTCTCTCTCTTGGTCTCTCTCTCTCTCTATCTCTCTGTCTCTCTCTCTCTCTCTTTGTGTGTGTGTGTGTGTGTGTGTGTGTGTGTGTGTGTGTGTGTGTATGTAACATAAATTTAAAAGAACTCTCTGTTTTCAAGGTGGTATATAGAGTAGTGCATTTCACAAAGTAACATTAAGAACCCATCATAGGCCATGAGGTCTATATGTACAGAAAGAAGTTTATGGTCTGATGTCTAGGTTTGTATAAAGTAGAGAACTCTAGCTTGTCTTTCTTGGATATACAATATTTTGCGGTAAGTGAGAAGATGGAAACAGCAAGGATTGAAAATACTGGAATGTCTCCTAGATCTTGGAAAGTAGTAGAAAGTGCTGGGACCCAAGGGGATGTCAGAAGTATGTGTCCGACCACCACAAGTGTGGTTACGTCCATAGCCCTCCCTTCTCCTGATTGCCTTCCACATGTCTTCCTTCTGCCCATTGCCCAGTTCACCAGCACTCCACCTGATAGGTGTTTTTAGAGAAGAGAAGAAACATGAGTTCTGTAAATCCTTTCTGATAGTTGTCAGCAGATGGTTTGGGAGAGAGAAATCTAAGAATCATATCCTAAAAGAGCTTTGGAATGTTGAAAAGTTGATTTACTTGAGGCAACTGTATTTATCGAGAGCTGAAAACTTAGGGTCTTTCTCATTGGCAACTGGTATTTTTCCTCCATGGGTAGAAACTTGTGATTTCTGTGTGTTTTCTGTAAATGGACAAGAAAGGAGAGGAAGAAAAGGCACAAATGCTTCTGACTTCTGTGAGTTCCTAGTGGTGTGGCTAGTTCTTTTCCTTAGGCCCTTCCATGGAAGTGCTTGTAGATGCTTTCAGTTTATGTTCACTCTCCTGTCATGTGACTGGCATATGGTGGTACCATCACAGGAATCTCTGACTATGGCAGACTGTGTCTCCCTGAGGAACCACTCTAAGGCTCTTTATTTCATATTGTCCTGAATGCCAGCTATGACTTCATTCTCCTCCCTGATTCTAAATTTCCCACAGTTTTAGTATGGGTAGTGGAGGAAGAATTAGATATTTGCATGACCGAATTGGAGATGCTTCTTGGAACTTTTGTTACCCCTTGTTTCTGGAGAACCAACTAAAGCCATTGAGTGGTCATTACAGAGTACATACAGACTTGATACAAGGCATGGTCTTCTAATGGCTGAAATTGGTCAGCCACGAAGCAGGAGGAATGATGTTAAACAGATCAAATCCAAGTTTGGGTGGCCATTTGCTAAGGATGTCTTGGATGGCATTAGTGAGAATGGTAAGCATTAAATTAAATTATGCTCATATCTAACTGGGATTGTTATAAGCCTACACTTTGATTTAATGTAATTTTTAAAATTGGTTTTGATATGTTAATGTGCAAAGTTCAGCTGTTCCTAGAATCTGTAATATTTACCATTCATCCATTTATTCAAACCATCTCATTTTTTGTGCTCTCCCTCTCTCTCTCTCTCTCTCTCTCTCTCTCTCTCTCTCTCTCTCTCTCTTTCTCCCCCCCTCCCCAGGACAAAACAGCAAAATAGGTCACATGAGGGACACCCCATAACATGTCCTTCGACCAACCATTCAGACTCCCTGAGCCTCCCTACCCCTACTCCCTACTCCATATACAAAAAAAAAAATTTTGTTTTGTGTTTTAGAACAGAGTATGAATCTTCAGAATGGAGACTTTGTGTCTAAGCTGTATAATGATATTTCTTTTCATTTCATTACTTTGCTTCAAACTGTAACTTATTTATGAATGCATAGGGTGTATTGGTATATGGCCTTTCACAGAAAACACAATTTTGAAGATTGCTGGCAGTATGAAATCATGTGGTAAGTGAGGTAAGAACATTACTACTGCTTCACAGTGAAGCACCCAGACCAGAGGGACGCCTTGCCATTTGATTTGGCCAGTTGTTTGTGTTTTGGAGGGACCAGGTCTCACGCTCCCTGACACAGAAGGGGTGCTATTGCTTGCTAAAATCGAATTTTGTTTCATAAAATGAACACTAGACACATATTTTTCTCAATCAATACTCATCTACTTTAAACTGAATGCTATCACCCCTTAAATTCTATTGCTTTTATTTTAAATTTTAGATAGGTTAAATTTCCCCTTTTCCTGAACAGTGACATTTTCATATGTTTTAGTAACTTTTGAGTATTTATAAGCCTCCCTTCTCCCTTTATGAGTGTTTCACCTCAGAGTAAAGAGCCACTTGATGTGAATGAGGAGTCAGCCCTGTACACTTAGAATAAACCCAGTTTGTTCATGGTGTGTAATCCCCACATGCTGCTGGATGTGTCTCGAGCAGGTTTACGTCCATGTTTATGAGAAGTCCTGACTGTATCTTTCTGTTACTGCAATGTTTGCCTGGTGTTAGTGTTTGGGTAGTGCTGGTTCCCCCGGATAAGGTAGGGAGTGATTTCTCTAATCTTCTATAAGACATCAATCGTAGAGAGCTGATCCCTTCTTATTTAAATGGTATCACAGTCTACCAGTGAAAGTGTCTTCTCCCTGCACTTCCTCCTTCTTAGCCCTTGTGTGTTTACCTTGTGCAGATGTGAGTCTGTACAGTTGTGTTTTGTGACCGTAGTACACTCTGGAGCCTGTACAGGTTGTTTTGCATCAATCATAGTGCACTATGGTTTTCAATGGATTAGGATGTTTTTTATCTAAGTTATCAAATATGAGCTCTAGTGACCTTTGATGTCCACAGGCTCTGTGGTTAAACTTCCTCCTCACTCACTCCACTGCACTTTGTGTCATCTCTCTCTTCTTGGCTGATAGTTTGGTGAGACTTCATTGATTCTATTGATCTTTTTGAAGAGCCATCTGTTATCCTCATTGATTTTCTCCGTGCTTTTCTCATTGCAATTTCATGGATTTCTAATTTGCATTTTGTACCTCACCTTTGTGAATGTAATCGGCCCGCCTATCATTTGGTGTTAGGGTAGAAGCTCATTACTGATTTTTAGATCTTCCTTGCTCAAATGTACATCAGTGCTATCAATTTTCCTCTGGCTTTAATGGCTGCCTCTGGACCTGTAACCAATGTCTGTTGTTTCAGCCACCCAGCCTGTGGCATTCTTTTTCTCAAGTTTCCTTGATACATTTCCAAAGGTTCTGTTATAGTCTTCCATATCATTACACAGAGACCTTTAAATATTCTCTCTTAAAATAGATTAATTATGATTGTACATGTTTATGGAGTAGAAAATAATGTTTTAATATGTACTTCTAATGATATATTATTAAATCAGAATAATTGCCAAATCTGTCACCTTAGTTATTTATCTCTTTTGTGATAGAATCTATGCTTCAATGGTTTTGAAAGGTCAGACCTGGTGGGGCACACTTTTAATCTCATGTTGCTGGGTTTATAAGCCAGGTAGATCTCTGTAAGTGTGAGATATAGTCTGTCTACACTGTGAGTTTCAAGTGAGACCCTGTCACATAAACAGAAAGAATAAAAACAGCTTTTAATTATAGTGCACCATTATTTATTATGGTGAACACTACAGGATGATTGGGTCACATTCCCCATGTCTCACTGAAACTACACTCTCTGTGATGAGCGTATCCTCCTTTTTTCATTTCCCTTCTTTCTCCACATCTATTCTGCACTTCTTTTTAAAAATGTAAAATTTAAAAATGTAAAAATAGCATTTCTATGTTTTTTTGTGTGTATGTGTTTCTGTGTGAGTGTGAGCATGCCAAGGCTATCACCCATAGGGAGATCAGAGGACAGCTTGCCACAGTCGATTTGCACCTTCTACCAGTAGGCTCTGAGAATGTCACTCAGGATTTTAGGCTTTGGAGGAATTGCTTTTACTCATTAATTCATCTCACTGGACCTCAGTTTTCTACCTTTCAACTTCTAAGGGGCCAATGTTTTAATTTGACTTATAAATGATCATGTGGCTTATCTTTCTATGCATGGCTTATTGCACTTAGCATAATGTCCTTTGGGTTTATTCATGCTTCAACAAATGGCAGAACTTTCCTTCTGTATATGTTGGATGGTGTTCCAACACATATACATGCAAGAGAGAGAGAGAGAGAGAGAGAGAGAGAGAGAGAGAGAGAGAGAGAATTGGTTATTTTTCTGCTGTGTTTAAACAGAAAGAAGCATTTAATTGGGTTTGCAGTTCACGGGGGTTACAGTCCATGATGGTAGAGTAAAGGCATGACTCCAGGAACATCTGAGAGTTCACATCTGACTGCAAGCAGGACAGGAGGCAGACAGATCACACTGAGAATGGCACATTCTTTTGAAAACTCAAAGCCTGTCCCCAGTGACCTACTTCCTCCAATAGGGCCAAATGACCTATTCGCTCTCAATGAGTTCCACCAACTGGGCACCAAGTATTCAAATATGACCCTGTGGGATCCATTCTCATTCAAACCACTACACAGGCTTTGCATCATTCACTACTTTTATGGTTAATGCCTAGGTTACTTCCATATCTTAGGTGTTGTTAAAAGTGGAACACTCAGCATAAGAGTATAATGGTCTCTAAACCATACTGATTTAAATTCCTTTGGGTATATAGCTAGAGGTGGAATTTCTGAGCCTTGTGGTATGTCTATCTCTAGTTGTCTGGGGAACTTCCATACTATTTTCCATACCATAATAACTTCAGTTCCCTCCATCTGTGTGACCTGAGGTTGCATTTTCTCTATGTCCTCACCTATCATCCTTTGCCTTTTTGATAAGCCATTCTAACACATGTGATGCGACAAAGTCATTGTTATTTTAATTTGTTTTTACATGGTAATTAGTGATATTGAACATTTATTCATATATTTATAGACTATGTATACTCTTTTCGGAATTGTTCACTTAACTTTTTTGCCTCTTGTTTACATTTATCTTCCCTTATTTGTGTTTCCTATATAATTTCTTAGCACATATATGAATTCACAGCCAAGTATTGGACTGGGGTCAGGGACTTCTATGGAGGACTTAGGGGAAGGACTGAAGGAACTGAAGGGGATGGCAACCCCATAGGAAGACCAACAGTGTCAATAACCTGAACCCCTGGGAGCTCCCAGAGTCTAAGCCACCAACCAAAGAGCATACATGGGCTTTCTGAGACCCCCAGCACAGATGTAGCAGAAGGCTACCTTGTCTGGCCTCAGTGGGAGAGGAGGTGCCTGATCCTGTAGAGACTTGCTGCTCCAGTGAGGGATGATGACTCAGGGGGGACCTTCTCAGAGACAGAGGATAGGAGATGGAGGGAAGAACTCTGCAAGGGGGAACCGGGAGGGGGCAACATTTGGGATGTAAATAAATAAAATAATTAGTTAATAAGAAGAAGAAAAGAAAGTTAGAAGTGTATGGTGAAAAGAGTAAAATGACAGAGAAGATTAAAAAAATAATGTGCATATGTGGCTAGAGGCATGGGCCAGTGGCTAAGAGCACTTGTTCTTGCAGAGGACCTGGCTTCAGTTCCCAGCACTCGCATGGTGGTTCACAAGCACCTGTAACTCCAATTCATGGGGATAAGGTGCCGTATTACTTAATTCTATGGACACCAGGCACGCGTGTGGTTCATATACATACAGGTAGGCAAAACACTCATAAAATAAATAAATCTAAATAGTAAAAATATTAAAAATATTAAAGTACATAGGCTTGAAATTGAAAGCAAAAAATGACTGAATAACTGACTAAAAATATTAGTGGAGGAAATATTTGAAGAGAAAATATGCAGAAAAGCTGAAAAATAAATACAAGCAGGTAAAACCACTGAAGCAATTCTGAGAAGGGTCGTTTTTATTTTCATAATTGTGAAGAATTTTATGGGCTGTTCCTTAGAGTCACACGCTGTTAGCTGTAAGACAAAGAGGTGGAGTTCTTTGATTATATTTGTGATGCAAATTAGAGACCTTGCTACAGTGTACACTTCAATGTAATGTCGTTTGATAGGGTTTTAATTGAAGCAATAAGTCGCACAGTGGGTGTGATGATTTATGTAAATGTAAATCCAAAATTACAATGTACTCTGATCAGTCTACAATTACTTTTGAAGTCAACATATGAACTGCATTGTCAAGGGAATGAGGCTAATGAAAAAGCTGCGGGAATATTGCTTGTGGTGTTCGTAACAGATAAAGGAATAGATATAAGGTCTGTTTGTTACATGGTTTTATATAAAGTTTATTAACTGAACAAGAATGTGAAGGCTTTTCAGATAGTTGTCTCTGAATTAATAAGAATGTTACAACAGAGTAGATGAAATGATAAAGCAAAACTCCTAAGTATTATTAGCTCATTTAAAAACTTATTAAAACAGGGGTCCAAATTTTTCCTACCTGATCTGTTGCCACAACTATATATTCTTTATATTTGGATGTTATCAATTTCTCTGTTTTTCTCTCATTTGTATTTATTGTATTTCTTTCTATATTTATATATAAGTTCCCTGTGGTTTTAATTTAGAATATGTCTAGATGATGTTTACTGCAATCCCAGAAAGATGGGTCTCATACTTGAATCCCACTGCCACATTTCTCATGGGCTGCATTCCCTGCTCATTTAATCTGCTTCTTACAAGTGAGCATTGGGAAGAGTTCCACTTACAGTGTGAGTAGTAGGTGTGTGATGAGGATTACCATAGGTGTAACTAGGTTTTATGAATTAAAAGTTAACTCCACTTTCATTAATTGATATTTCCAAAGTAACCATCAAAAAGCTAGACTTGAATATGGAAATTATAGCAAGCTATATTTATATAACACTGAGTGTTCCTTCCATCTGGTGATAGATGGAAAGGGGCATTGTCTGCTGGAAGAAACAAAAGACTAGTCCAACTTCTTCCAAATGAACAGCAAGTACTTGCAGAGTAATGTTTTTATTTTATTTTTATTGAATATTTTCTTTATTTACATTTCAAATTGTTATCACCTTTGCTGGTTTTCTCCCTCCTGGAAATCCCCTATCTCATCTCCCTTCCCCTGCTTCTATGAGGGTGTTCCTTCGCCCACCCACTCCGGCTTCTCCACCCTCGGTTCCCCTACATGGTACATCTATCGAGCCTTCATAGGACCAAGGACCTCTCTTCCCATTGATGCCTGACAAGGCCCTCTGCTACATATGCAGCTGGAGCCATGTGTACTCCTTGGTTGGTGGCTTAGTCCCTGGGAGCTCTGGGGGATCTGGTTGGTTGATATTGTTGCTCTTCCTATGGGGTTGCAAAGTCCTTTAGCTACCTCAGTCCTTTCTCTAACTCCTCCATTGGGGACCCTGTACTCAGTCCAATGATTAGCTGCAAGCATGCACCTCTGTTTTTGTGAGGCTCTGGCAGGGCCTCTCGGGAGACAGCTGTATCAGGCTCCTTTCAGCAAGCATTTCTTGGTATCCACAATAGTGTCTCGGTTTGGTGACTATATGGGATGGATCCCCAGGTGGGACAGTCTCTGGATGGCCTTTCCTTCAGTCTCTGCTCTATACTTTGTCTTCACATTTGCTCCACTGAGTATTTTGTTCCCCTTTCTAAGAAGGACTGAAGTACCCACACTTTGGTCTTCCTTCTTCTTGAGCTTCATGTGGTCTGTGAATTGTATCTTGGGTATTCAGAGCTTTTGCGCTAATATCCACTTATCAGTGAGTGCATACCATGTGCGTTCTTTCGTGATTGGGTTACCTCACTCAAGATGATATTTTCTAGTTCCATCCATTTGCCTAAGAATTTCATGAATTCATCGTTTTTAATAGCTGAGTAGTACTCCATTGTGTAAATGTACCACATTTTCTGTATCCTTTCCTCTGTTGAAGGACATCTGGGTTCTTTCCATCTTCTGGCTATTATATATATAAGGCTGCTATGAACACAGTGGAGCATGTGTCCTTGTTATATGTTGGGCCATCTTTTGGGTATATGCCCAGGAGTGGTATAGCTGTGTCCTCAGGTAATACTATGTCCACTTTTCTGAGGAACCGCCAGACTGATTTCCAGAGTGGTTGTACCAGGCTGTAATTCCACCAACAATGGAGGAGTGTTCCTCTTTCTCCACATCCTCAACAGCATCTGCTTTCACTGAGTTTTTGATCATTCTGACTGGTGTGAAATGGAATCTCAGGGTTGGTTTGATTTTCATTTCCATGATAACTTAAGATGTTGAGCATTTCTTTAGGTGCTTCTCAGCCAATCAATATTCCTCAGTTGAAAATTCTTTGTTTACCACTGTACCACATTTTAAAACTAGGGTTATTTGATTCTCTGGTGTCTAACTTCTTGAGTTCCTTGTATATGTTGGATATTAGTCTCAATCAGATGATTGGTAAAGATCTTTACCCAATCTGTTGGTTGCTGTTTTGTCCTATTGACAGTGTCCTTTGCCTGGATGGGTAAAGATCTTTTCCCAATCTGTTGGTTGCTGTTTTGTCCTATTGACAGTGTCCTTTGCCTTATAGAAGCTTTGCAATTTTGTGAGGCCCCATTTGTCGATTCTTGATCTTAGAGCATAATGGCTACTCCAGCTTGTTTCTTGGAACCATTTGCTTGGGAAATTGTTTTCCAACCTTTCACTCTGAGGTAGTGTCTGTCTTTGTTACTGAGGTGTATTTCCTGTATGCAGCAAACTGCTGTGTCCTGTTTACTTATCCAATCTGTTAGTCTATGTCTTTTTATTGGGTAATTGAGTCCATTGATGTTAAGAGATATTGAGGAAAAATGATTGTTACTTCCTGGGTTTTTTTTTGTTGTTAGAGGTAAAATTATGTTTGTGTGGCTATCTTCTTTTGGGATTGTTGAAAGATTACTTTCTTGCTTTTTCTAGAGTGTAGTTTCCCTCCTTGTGTTGGTGTTTTCCATTTATTATCCTTCATAGAGCTGGGTTTGTGGAAAGATAATGTGTAAATTTGGTTTTGTCATGGAATATCTTGTTTTCTCCATTTATGATAATTAAGAGTTTCGCTGGGTATAGTAGCCTGGGCTGGCATTTGTGTTCTCTTAGGGTCTGTATGACATCTGCCCAGGATCTTCTAGCTTTCATAGTCTCTGATGAGAATTCTGGTGAAATTCTGATAGGCCTGCCTTTCTATATTACTTGACCTTTGTCCCTTACTTCTTTTAATATTCTTTCTTTGTTTAGTGCATTTGGTGTTTTGATTATTATGTGACAGGAGGAAATTCTTTTCTGGGCCAGTCTCTTTGGATTTCTATAGGCTTCTTGTATGTTCATATGCATCTCTTTTTTTAGGTTACGGCAGTTTCCTTCTATAATTTTGTAGAAGATATTTACTGGCCCTTTAAGTTGGGAATCTCTACTCTCTTTCATACCTAATATCCTTAGGTTTGGTCTTCCTTTTGTGTCCTGGATTTCCTGGATTAGGTTAGAAGCATTTTGCATTTTCTTTGACTGTTGTGTCAATGTTTTCTATGGTATCTTCCGCACCTGAGATTCTCTCTTCTATATCTTGTATTCTGTTGGTGATGTTTGCATCTATGACTCCTGATCTCTTTCCTAGGTTTTCTAACTCCAGGATTGTTTCCCTTTGTGATGTCTTTATTGTTTCTATTTCCATTTTTAGATCCTGGATGGTTTTGTTCATTTTCTTTGCCTGTTTAATTGTGTTTTCCTGTAATTCTTTAAGGGATTTTTGTGTTTCCTCTTTAAGGGCTTCTAGCTGTTTATCTGTATTCTCCTGTATTTCTTTAAGGGAGTTATTTATATCCTTCTTAAAGTCCTTTATTATCATCATTAGAAGTGATTTTAGATCTAAATCTTGCTTTTCCGGTGTCATGGTGTATCCAGGACTTGCTATGGTGGGAGAACTGGTTTCTGATGATGCCAAGTAACCTTGATTTCTGTTGCTTTTGTTCTTACGCTTGCCTCCTGCCATCTGATTATCTCTAGTGCTACCTGCCCTGGCTATATCTGACTGGAGCCTGTCCTTCCTGTGATCCTAGTTGTGTCAGAACTCTGCAGAAGTGAGCTGTCTCTGTGATCCTGTGATTCTGGGATCCTGTGATCTTGAGATCCTGGGTGTATCAGAGCTCCTGGGAGTCAAGCTGCCTCTGGGACCCTAAGATCCTGGTGTAATCAAGCTCCTGTGCTCCTGTGCTCCTGTGCTCCTGTGCTCCTGGGCTCCTGGGCTCCTGGGCTCCTGGGCTTGTTAGAGTGCCTGGGAGAGGAGCTTCCTCTGGGTGTTGTGGGACTGGCTGAGGAGTTCTCACACAAAAGTCTGCTCAGGGCACTTGTGATCTAGGATCTTGGACATGTTAGAGCACCTGGGAGTGGAGCTTCCTCTGAGTGTTGTGGGTCTGGCTGCAGAGTTTGCGCCCAAGGTCTGCTCAGGTCAGAAGGAACCTGTGCCACTAGTTGGGTGGGGTTCCTGGGTCTTGGATCCTGCTGGTCCCAGTTACTCCAGGTGTTGGGACAGATGCTGTTTCCTCCTCATCTCTGATTCTATGATCCTGGCTGTGTTAGAGCACCTGGGAGTGGAACTTCCTCTGGGTGTTGTGAGACTGGCTGCTGAGTTCATGCCCAAGGTCTGCTCAGGGCACAGGCCCAGACCCCAGAGTAATGTTTTAAGTAAGGTATGTTGGATTTTGAGATGCCATTTTTATCATACATTGAATTTCCATGTAAACTGGATGAGGATCTAAGGTGTGTGGTATACATAGTTAAATCACTGAGTTTTGTTAAGCTTTTTTCTTTGTCTTGGCATTGGCTATCAGCATTGGTTGACAGTCTCTAGGTCATTTATTGACTATGTTTCAGTCATTTTCAGCTGTGTATGTCAGTTTTAACATAATAGAGTGTAATAAAATGATCAAAACAAAAAATTTATTCTAGGTTTCAGAATAGTTGTGAATATTATCACGAGGTCAGCAAGAGGTCTGCAGGTGTCAGAAAGCTGAACTGGTATGTAGAGAGGATGGAAGGGAAAAGTAGTAACATACATGTAACATATGTGTGGGCACATATACAGCCACGCCTATACAAAGGTGCATGAGCAATATCTATTAATGTTTTCTACACAAGTTATGGGATGGTTTTTTGAAAGGAGCAGTGCATGAAGAGAACTTACCTATATGCTTTAGGTATGATCATTGAGGGAATAACCATGAACAACTGTGTGCTGTGTTCATTTTGGGGCAGTGAAATGAAGAACAAACATGCTAACTTTTTAATCATTATAAGTTGTTGAGTTTGGAGTACACTTTTCCTGTGTCAATTAAAATGATCCTATGGGTTTTCTTTATCTTCCTCAATGCTAGATCACATTGATGTATTTTTATTTGTTAGACTCCAAACAGATGATCTCTGAGCAATGGCTGTCTCCAGTTTTCTGCTGAGAATGATGCTCCTACATTCACAAATTCTAGTTTGACTTCTGGCCTTTACTTCATTCGGGTTGACCTTGATGCTGCCTGCATGCCGCAGGGCTGAACTTGTCTCCAACATTTTTATTCTTGCTTCCCTTCGTACTGAGGTTGAGAGTGGCATACTTCACAGCTTCATTGCCAGTAACCAATCTACCTTAAGTCTCTCATTTCATGTTTGCCAGACTTCTCTTCTTTAAACACACAGGACCCTGACCACACATCTCATTTACGTTTCAGAGAACAAACACTTCAGTGAGTCGCACTATCCTGCCTTTCTATTTCAATAATGTTTAACCAAAATATACATATAATATTTTTATATACCCATATGTTTCCATTTTCCATTTTTATATTTATCTGTCATTGCCATGTGTTTGTAGCTGAGCTGTGATTGAGATGCAAACTCAAATATGATAGTTCTTAAAATACAAGGGCAAACCAAAATAAAGTTTCAAAAGCACATGCCATACATATGCTGAATATAACCGTTCCCTTAATATTAGTATGAGATCTAAGTTCTATGAAGTTTAGTCATACTCTGTCACCTCTGGCTTAGTTAAAACTTCTACTCTTGGGTGAAATAACATACATGAGGACAAAATTCCCATACACATTAATAATTTCTTTTAAAGCTGAAGGAAGCAGCAAATGGTAAAACTGAAACTCTCACGCTGCTGGGCACACATCTACACAGAGGTTGTAGGGATCAGTTTTGCACTTTTCACAAATTTAAAGCATGGAGTTACACAGTGTGATCCAGCAATTCCATTCCTAGGAATGTGCTCAAAACCCTGTACACAAAGGCTCATAGCCACATTAGGGGAAGCAAACAACTGGATAAACACAACACGATGCGCACAGTTTATGACATGCTGCCCCTTAACCCAGAGAGTAATGTGAAACATAGAGTACAACATAAATGAAACTCAAAGGCATTGAGGCAAGCAAAAGAAGCTGGACAGAAAAACAATTGCACATCTTATGATTCCACTTGCACCAACTCTCCAAACATGCAAGGCAATAGATGTAGAGGGCATGTGAGTGGCTATCAAGGATGAGAGGCAAATCTATGAACCAGGATCAATAGTCACACAACACTGAAAACACTAAAACACCCATGTGCACCATAGAGTATTTGGAATTGGTAATTTCACTTCTATAGAAACTGAGTAAAATATTAATGTGGGGTGAACTTAAATTATGTACTATGTGGCTATAAAATATTAATATATTTTTTTAATGTTGCTAACTTGAAAAACATGTACATTAACTAAATGTGTAGAATTTAATGTACACTTTAGAAATGAGTCTAGATGCATGCTAGTTAAAGAACACAGATCTAATGTTCGTGGAAATATTACATTCAGACTTTAAAATGAAGTGGTAAAAAAAAATCCACACAAATCAAATATTAACCCAATGAAATCAGTTTGTCAATGTGCTTTCCAGATGAGATGTATTTGAAGATAGAAATCAACCTTGAGGTGGAGAGGTTCATTTATAATGACAAAGCACGGGGGTAGTATCAATATATCTAACAGAAGAAAAAAAAAACAATAAATGGGAAAAGCAACACATTCACTTTAGTATTTCATCTCAGCATCCACTTTCTCCATGTAATATGAAATTAATCTTAAACTAAGAGAGATGTTCAAAGTCAGTGACTTAGTAGTAACTTCTGACAAGCATAGTCGTCATAAGCATACAAACGGCAGAACAAACTCTAGTCTATTTGACTCCAGATTACTGAGCCTCACACATTTCAAGTGAGGGTTTGGGCGAAATTATTGTTCATGCTCTCCTGTGAAAATACTTCCAAGTACCTTTGCCACATATGGCATCAGCTGTCATAGAAAGGTGCCTTGACAGCAGGATCTGCTTATTGTCACTGTGGTTCATGCATATGTGAACCACAGACATGTTTGTTAAACCCTTAATCACAGGTGTTTAGCAAAATGAAGCCTCCTTAGCTGTCTCTCACCACATCTGTTTAGTATTGTAAGAGTGCTGTCATCCTAGAATCCAAAAGCCCTTTTCTAAGTATTAATTAATCAGACTCCTGTTTGAATCATATCTATGGAGGGTCCATGGAATTCCGATTTGAAATCGCCATAGAGAATCTTCTCTTAAAACTAAGGCAAAAATAATTACACGCTCGTAAAGCTGCTAATGGCAGTTACTAATTACTCCATGTCTGCAGTGCTTATTAGACCTGTGAGATTTCACAAATGATAATGCTCTGACAATATTCTAAGTGCTTCAGGTGGACTATCTAGCTTAATCTTGCAAAAGCTTATGAAGTTGGCATTATGCTTTTGCTCAATAATGTCCCATAATAATTGGAAATCCACACTCAAGAAATTTAAGCATATCCAAGGTTACAAGCCTAATCAATGGTGTTATGGAGATTTAAACTAAGCTGTGATTTGAGTTCAGGCTGCCATCCCATCCACCGTTATGAACGTCTCATTCTGTTTCTTCCTCAGTGTCTCATTAATTTCCTGTTACATGTGAGGCAAGTCTTGTTCAAGAAGAGCAAAGAATTTTCTGGAGATTGCAGAGTTAGTCAGTAGCAGAAAAACCCTTGGAGATCCACTTGGTCTAACTGTGCTTCTGCTCATCTCTTTAGACACAGCCACACTAAGTAAGACATCCCTGCTCTAGCTGTAGAGAGAAGCATAATTTCTGACAAAACCCTTGCCCATAAGGGCAAAGTTTTCTACTAAAATACAAGCCTTTTCCTTAGCTATCATTTCAAGCAGGCAATAGGTTAGCCTTAATCAGATGAAACCACCTCATGTCATTGTGGATTGATCCTCCATGATAGAGTTATGGAGAAGATTGTAAAACTAGTAAATCTGGACTCTGCCCCTAAAGAATTTGATCTCAGGGTTGCAAGAGAACCTATGTCAGGAGTTTTCAAAGGCTCCCAGGTGACTTTAGTGTGTTGTCAACATCTGACCAGCCACATAGAAACTCATGTTCAAAGGATGTCACTGAATGCCAATGAAGAAACATGGAGCCACCCCAATGAGCCAGGGGTCTTCATATTAAAAAGAAGTATGCCTCTCCTATAGAAGCCCGATCCTATGACTAATGCACATTTGAATGATCTCTGAAGTCAGTTACATAGCAGCTTCTCATCCATATTCTTATCTTGAGACTGGCTGCTGCAGTGCACATACAAAGCCTGTGACTTGAGTCGGGCCCTGCATGCCCCTGTCTGCCTCAGGAGTGCCAGCATCACCTGCTTTCTTGAGGACAGGATGTCAAGAGGAAACACAGCTGTACCAGAGGGTGTTTCAGATAGTCTTGGCTCATTTTCTCTGAGGAGCAACCATGGGATTTTTTTCTACTCTTTCTGGGAATAGATGAAATGATGACTAATAATTTGTGACCCCAAACCCCATATTGCCTTATGGTTCTAATTGTTTGCAGTGGGGGTGAAGAAATGCCACCTTCCCTGCTGTCTGGGAATATCTTGTCCATCCTTGACAGGGCTGTAGGGAAGGGGATACTAATGCTTGATGATGCTTTCTAAGGCTAATTCAAAATCACCAGCCTTTCTTCCCCAAGGCTTTTCTTTTGGTTGTCTTAGGAAAGCTCAGCTTGGGCTACCCTTTCTACAGCGAGAGACTGGTGTGGATGAAGATGGTGTGCCAGGCATCCTACCCAACTTCCCTACACTGTTCCTCTGGTGGTGGCAGTTCTCATTCATCTGGTGGGAAAAGATCTGATGCTCAACACCGAGTGTTGTTGAGTGAAAATAGGTGAACATAGTCTTCCTTTGCTTCAGAGGGATTTTGCATTTGACTCCACTGCCCTAACACTTCAATAGAAGACAAGAATCCTGTCTGTAGTTTAGCCAGGGTCATGGTGTCTTGAGCTGGGGCAGAACTGGATCTTGTGAAAACTAAGAATTACTTTATAGTCTGGCCAGCCAGTGCCAGGCCATGTTCTCCCCTCTAGTACTTTGCAAGAAGTGTGATAAGTTCACCAATGGCTTCTGTTATTTCTAAGTTTCTTAGCTTGAAATAGCTCCTTAATACAATCTTAGTCATGCTACTATGAAGACAATATGTTTATTAAGTCAATGATAACAATCTGGGTATGCATTATATACCTGTTTTCTCACTACTGTGACACTATTGGCTTGAACATACTAACTGCTCAATAATTAATAGTCAATGAAATTTTTGAATGTGTAACTGATTAGAAATGTTGCTAATTACTCTGTTGCCATGATGATGATGATGATGATGATGATGATGAGGAGGAGGAGGAGGAGGAGGAGGAGGAGGAGGAGGAGGAGGAGGAGGACGAGGAGGAGGACGAGGACGAGGACGAGGATGAGGACGAGGAGAAAGAAGAGGAGAAAGAAGAGGAGGAGGAGGATATTGTGAGGCTGGAGCACTGAGCCAATAATGTCTCTTCCTCACATATCCAAGATTTAGCTGGTAGGTAAGTGAGCAAGAACTCTGAGCAGTTAGATTTTATAGGCCAAACAATCACACTGACAACTATTTACATGTAGACTAAGTACTTTCTAAATATTCCAAGCAGCTTTATCCTGTAGTTTCTTGGATACCTGGAGGAGTATGGTAAATAATTTTTGAACATATGACATGCATATTGACCCTATGAAGCTCAAAATAATCATGTTTTGTATGCAAGCTTTCTCTTTATACATGAGTGATGCCTCAGCATGTCTTCATCTCATTCTAAAACAACCAAGAGGGAGAATTTTGGATGGATTTTGGGTTGTTGTTGGTGTGACATTCAAGTTTAGAACGGCGGCTCAGTATATGTTAGCATTGTCTCCTCTGCTGTTTTGCTTCTTCTGGCAGTTAAGTATTTGTTCCACATTACTGGACCCAAATTCCTGGAAGTTTCTCTTATTCTTAGGCATGTCCAACTTTTTGCCATTAAGGTGTCATCTACAAAACCCATGCTTGAGAACCACACAGAATAGAAAATAATCACAAAACTCATGTTTTGAATGAGTTTATGCTTTTTTGCTGGGGCATGTTCATTGCTATGCTGAGCTGCACGAGGCCAGTGGCCAGTGGTTGGACATCTCCACTCCCCAGCATTCTCCTCCTCTTCTGCCTTCCCCATTATAATTCTCCATCAGGAATTTAATAAATGTTGACACATTGTCCTGGAAATTAATACTTTTCAAATGTAGTGTGATGCTCTCCTTATAATTCTTTTGTGCTACATGATGAGTGTCTTTCCATTGAGGAGATAATTGAGTGGAATTTGCCTGAGTCAGTGGCCTGGTGAAAGTTCATTGGGAGCAGAGTTAAAAGCCATGCATGGTGACTTTGAGCGGTGAAGTTTACATATAATATCAACCATAGAGCTAGGCCAGTCCGCAGTGTTGACCCTGTATTAACCCACCCTGGAGCTTACCCACCTTACACTTTATCTTTTGGAACCAGTTCACAGAACCATTAAATGCATAACTTTGAAAAATATGAGCTGTTGGGTTTTAAATATGAGCATATATCTTCTAGCTCTTTAGGCAGATAACATAGGTTTCCCTTGTGTTAGCATTTTGTCTATAAAATATAACCTATGTTTAATGAAGATGTGCCTATTTAAAGGCACATGCTCAAAAGTCTCAGCTCTGTAACTCCAATGCTGTAAAGAGCCCAAAGAATAAATCCAGGGTGACCTCTGGGCTTCTAAGACCTGATATGAAGAGTTTTGAGGCAGGACGAGGTGAATAATGCTATGTAAAGGTGAGTAGGTACCAGAAGAACTAGAGGATCTCAAGTGAACTGAGCTCCTTAGAAGAGAGGCAGACTGAAAGAGGGAAAGGACAAGCGGTATCATACTGTCTGTGGCTTCAATCCAAACTTCTGACTCACTGGTTTGTCTCTTTAGGTGCTTGGATTATAAGAGCAGTGCAAACACTGTCATTAAAAATAGAAAGTTATATTGTAAATTAAATGTCCCCACTGGGGAGGTAACATTTCTGAGCTATTTGCAGTTGGCAGACACTAAAATAAGATACCCACTCTGCAGTGGATTCTGTTTTCTTCCTGTGTCTTTAATTGGTCTGCTAGGACACACGTCATCTTCAAGTGTATTTACCTACCCAAAATCAAGAAAGTGAGTTTCTAGAAGCACACAGACAAGTTGAACAAGCAAGTCTTCCCTAGAATTGCACTGTATTGATTTGGTGTTAAAACAACAGGAAAGAATCCCTCTGAAACATTTCTACTTAACCTCCACAGAAGAGGCCTGAGAAGGGAACTGAGGTCTGCTGAGTTCTTCTCTTTAAACCAAAGGGCTCTATTTGCAGTTTGAAGTACTCTGCTGTGTAGTAAAATTTTGGTTAGCTGAGATTCCTTGTGCCCGTCTCTTGCAGAACAATCACAAGAGAGATGTAGCAAACACAAGGACTCCCAGGAAACCTGAAAGCAATACAGATGCTGTGAAGCCTCATCTACATCTCCAGGGTTTGCTCCTGAAAGCTAGAAAGCCTGAAGGTTAGAAGAGTTCCCAGCGACGGACAAGTGCTCCATAAGGCAAGAGAATTCACTTTTGTTTTTAATACTCTCCTAGACAGAAATGTAGACCAGTAAATTAAAAGATTTTTTTTCCAGAAAGTAATGAAATTTCTTTTTCTATTGGAATTTGTCTATTCAGTTTATTAATAGCCCTACTCTGAGTTTTCTGATTGCCTATTTTAGTATTCTTGCAAGAGATAAAGGAAGAATGCAAGCATTCAACAGGGCTACGCTTAGAAAGATCTTCATGGGAGACACTGGTGTATATTTATTTGGTGTTTGGTTTGGTCATGTTTGCTTTTCTTTTTAGGAGTTGTTATTTGGAGCATTTCAGGGCAGCTTTATTTGCATTGTGATATATTTACCAGCAATACAGAACAGAACTAGGTATGTGGGAGACAGGGTTCCTCCTCATGGGGGTCAGGAGAAATGACAGATTTCAGTACTATTTTAGATGTGCAGGGTTCTCACTCACTTCCAGCACTGATTTAGAAAGACAGTAAAGATGCTTCTGAACATATATACCCTGTTAGTGAATGTGTAAGGCCAGGGCAGGGGTGGAGGCAGGGAAATGTGGCAGCTCAGGCTTGGTGTAGGCGATGGTTATAGAGAACCCTTAGATTGGCACAGGAGTCAACCCAGATTATTAGTCAAAAGAATTCAGGGTAGAGATCACATTTGCCCACCATGTCCTCAGTTACATGATTTGTCTTGTGACCAGGTTCCACTTCTCCGCCATCAACCTCCAGTTTTGCTTGTATTATCCTTAGTCTCACAGTTGGAAATCTCTTTCATGAATGTATGACCTAGATACACAGATATTCCCTAAACAAACAAAATACCTAACAATATTTATGTTGATCCCCTGGGGAGAAAACCCAATGTGAAACATTTACTTCTGAGTTTTGAATGTGTATCTTTGGAAACAGACAATTTGGATATCAGATTGCAATGAAGTAACTAAATTGCACCCAAAGAGGAAATGTTCCTGCTTCTAAGAATCTCTTAGAGTCCTTCTGTCTAATACTAAGATGCTCACCTCTGGAAGAAGATTAGGTTTTCCTCTTTTCCATCTGCTTTACCTGATTGCTGCTTGTCTGTCTCAGACCTATCTTTGGAGATGTATGACGGTATGTAAGTAGTTGTTGTTTAGGCACTGGTAACTTTCTTTTCCACCTAGTCTTACATAACTTTTCCAAAGATGCAAGAGCTAATGGACCTCATTGTATTAGGTACATTTGTGTACAAAGAATTCAGACCAGACATATTAGTTGGCTTAGTGAGGGTGGCCTTTATTTTGGGCATTATTATTAGACATCTCACCTCTTTGATCAGAAAGGAACTTTGAGACTATTTTGTAAAATTACTTCTGTTCCTAGATAAAAATGTTATAGGTTAGGGGATTACATATCTAATTGATGACAAGGTTAAGACTAGGATGGGGTATGTGGTCCATACTTTCTCTCTCTCTCTCTCTCTCTCTCTCTCTCTCTCTCTCTCTCTCTCTCTCTCTCTCAGACACACACACACACACACACACACACACACACACACACGCACACACCCACACGTGTATTAGATATATCTCATATATAAATTTATATATCTGAGATAAATATATATCACACATATATTTATATATGATATATATCTCAGATCTGTATCTTAGAAATGCTTCTAACAGTGTTCTTCTTGTATTAGCTTTCTTCTTCAAGTATACAATGAGTTTTTGTGACATTTTCATACACGTATATATTATGTTTATGAATATTCACCCCTTCATCACCTTCTCATTTTCCCCTCCCCTTTCCCCTTGTCCCTTACCTCTCTCCCTAAATAGTCTCTTTTCTGATTTTATGTCTCATACATCTGTTCCACATATGGGAGAAGATAGTTAATGTGTTTCTTCCAGATTCTAACAAGAAAGAGATCTTCATTCACTCTTCTTTCAGGGTAGAGTGAGGGGAGAGCAGGATGGCTGACTTAGAGAAATAACTCAGGCATTGATATGGGGAGCTATCTTTGCATCTGTACAGGACTTGTTGCCTGGGCAGAAGCAGCCTTCTTGCCATCATGAAGAGCCATACCTGAAATGAATGGCTAGCATGAAGTCCAAAACACCCAGAACAGCCTGAATGGTTGACAGTATTTTCCAGCTACTGAGTTAATGTCTGATCTGTAGATTTCATGTATTGTGATGTGCTATTGTTGGGAATTGTGGTGGGAATTGATTGAGCAGCCCTCCCAAGTTCTATTCAGTAACTGTTAAGAGCTTGTTACTATCAATGGTGGACATATATACTTACTAGAAATGGCAAATATCACATGTACCAGTGTTCAACTGGATAGAACTCAATTTTTTAATGCACATTGAGTTGTATGGTCTGACACAACGGAGAAATTAATTGCTATTGCAGCATGGCCTTGATGTACTAAAATACTGTACTTAAACATAGCTCAAATAGTCAGAGAGTGAGTCACCATTAGACTCTAGATGGCTGCTGTTATGGAACATGTTTCAGTTAAGGACATGTCTCTCATTGCTATCAGAGAAAACATACAGTTATCTCTTTACACTGGGACCTTCTACTCACTATTGGCCTAATGGCTTCAGATTTGGGGAACAGAGTTTTTGGTGAATGCTCCAGTATGTCTTTGGTGGTTGTGTAAAAAGATAATAAGAGAAGAGAATTATGTTGGAAAGAGTTCTTTGGGCTCAGTGGCATCCCAAGGGCAGTGTCCCTCAGAAGGCAAGATTTCTAGAAGTATAACACTGAGGAGAAGAAAATTCAGAAGTCATAGGTTTTGAGTAAAAGACAAAACATCCTAAAAGTCCTTCATGACTGGCCCACTGTACAAATCACACTGGCTTTCAATTCCCAATGCACAGACTGCATTGTGCTTCTCCTATTCTGTGAGATCTGTAAATGACAGTGAATACAGGAGGGGGCATGGAGAATGAAACATAAATAGGTTAAGAGTGAGATGAGCTTCAGTAGAGAATTCTGCTCTTGTTTGTCTTGCCTTATATGACTCATTTCAATTCCTGGCTTGTTTCCTATATTTTAAAATAAAGGTGGTAGACTAGCATTTAAAATAATCCTTTAATTTGTGAAACTGTGTCATAGAGATGATATCCATATGATTCCATACAGAAACATGTTCATTCATTTCTTCAGTGATATATAGTGAATATGCTGATTGCATAATGTGTTATGACTTAGACATGTTAAAGATACGTACCATGAGAACTGCACCTGTGACCTCATTTGCAAAAAGGTTACAATAATACAGAACAGGTGGGTTTTCAGAAATGAGCAATGAGATTATTTCTCCTATTTCATAGTTATAAAATCTTATAAAGAGGAATGTTACTATTAAAATTCATGGAGACTTTCAGTCATTTGGGAAACATCTACTCTTATACCTCATATTTTTATGTAAATCTTGCTCACTTCCTTTTATCAAGAATGTTCCACTGCATATGGGTCTAAATGGATGGTAGTTATTGGTGCCAGCTAAAGATCATAGCTTGTCTCTCTGCTCTACTTATGAAATTGGATAGAACCTGGCTGGCCAAACATCCTCATTTAGAGGGCTGTCTCAAACTTAGCAAGTGATTCAAGATAGTTGTATTAGTTACTTTGGCACTGCTGTGACTGGCAGAAACAATTTAATGAAGGAAATCTTTATTTTGGCTCATGGGTTCAGAGGGGTTCAGTCCATCATAGTAGGAACATGGCGGTGGAAGTGTGTGACAAGAGAGACTCTCTGAATCACCACAGTACACCAGAGAACAACAGTAGAAGCATGGATAGGTATAATCGTCAAAGGTCCACTCCAAGCACCTACTCTTTCCTTTAGGTCTCACCTTCCAAATGCTCCACAATCTCGCAAAGCAGCAGCATTAGTGAAAAAAATATCTTGTGATGTAGAGGGAGACATTTCAAGTCCCAAGCAAACAATAGTCATGGATACTTAGAAGTGAGGCCTCTGTGGGCATCTACAGGATCTTGACTCTGTCCCACACCCATGACTGTGGTTCCTAATGTTTGCTATCTAAAGCTCCTCTACTATTTTTGAATTTCCCTCCGTTACAGTTTGCATTTACTCAGGAGGAGATAAAAGGTTTCATAACTGTTCCCTTCCCTCTCAAGATATGGTTCCTTACCTTGAGACTTTTATGTCTACCTAACTTTAGAAATAAAATAGACACTGCAAAAGAAGACAAACATGAAATTACTGGGAACAATCAGTGGAACTAATAATAAATGCTTTTAGACAGTTTAATTCATACATTAAGCTCAACGCTAAGAAGGAAATTACTACTTACTACTGCCAGGTTCTGTGAGCCACTGAGAAGAGCCTGCAGCTTCTGCCATTGTAAGTATGAGAAGACACCATGGACACACTAAAATGACACAAGACTAGTTCTGTATATACCACAAGAGTATGATGCTTCTGTTTATGAAATAGCAAGCAGGTAGAGATGGGAGACAAACTGTTTTTGCCAGGCTCTTCTACAGGCATTACCAATAGGCTATAATGGATATGAAGTTTTAAAAGTAACTTAGGGTACCTAAATACAGAGTTTGAATTCTTATCTGTGATTCTTGCAGGGGGGTGATGGGGGTGGGCTTTTGTTCTGTCCTTTAGCTGCAAAGGTGAGTTACCTGTCTTTCCTAAGCATGTTCAATTAATTGGTTGGTCAATGCCATTTATAAATTGTGCCAAAATGGCATTTTTTATATTAAATTTTTGGTGTAAAAGACATAGTACTATTTATCCACGGGTAGTATGACAAATTATATTTAATTTTACATTATTTATTTCTAACCTTTCTCTATCTTTTTAGAATTTGAGAAGGAATGTACCGTGTGGGGAGGGGTTGGGTAGCTGTCATCATCACACAGTCGTAAGTTCTCCTTTAAGGGATCTTCTCATTCAAAATAATATAAAGACAAAACATATTTGGAAAGCACCACATATGAGGTGGTCATTCTGACCATTGCATGTCTTATCTAGTTCTGACAACAGTTCTGTGAGTTTGGCATGATTTTAATCTAAAACGTATAGATAAATGATTAAAGTGTGAAAAGATCAAGAGAGCCCTTCACTATCACAGTGATACTACTTAGGTTATATTGCTCCAAAACCTGTGCCCTAACATGCTGGTGGCCAGAGCCTGCCTGTTTCTTCATTTGAGAGGGTGAATAGTAATTTCTTTGGTTGTCAGATACTATACTGTAACCCTGACTGCTAAGCTCTAGGGACCAGGGTTTTCTTTTTGTAGAAATTTCATAGAGGAGTGCAATGTAGCTAGATCATACTCAGACTAATCCCTCCTTTTAGTCCCTCTAAATCCCTAATCCTTCATTTTCACTTTCAAGTCCTCCTTTGTTCTTGGAAGTTACTGAGTCCAGTAAGTGCTGCCAACAGGCACAGGAATGTGAGGAAATCCACTGAGAGCTTGGCCAACATTCAGGAGCCACACCCCAGAAGGAAATTTCTCCTCACCTAGAAGTCATTACTTGCCAATAGCTCTCACCTAGAAGTCATTACTTGCCAATAGCTCTGAAGCTTGGGCTAGTGTCTCATCAGCCTCCCTCCCATCAATGCTAGATGGCTGATTGGTTTGATCAATGCAGGGCTGTTGCAGCTGGTATGGGTTCATGAGTCCCATGACCATGGCATGTCTAGAAGACAGCATTTCACAGCATGCTCCCACATCTTCCGACTCATTACACTCTTTCTAACCCCTCTTCTTTGACATTCCCTGGACCTTTCAGGGGTTCATATACATGTCCTATTTAGGGCTGAGCACCCAACAGTTACTTATTCTCAGTACTTTGATGATTATGAGTCTTGGGTACAAAGCTTTCAAATGGCTGTTTTCCCTTTAACAATTTATGGTTACAGAGAACAAAGAGAGCAGGGGTCTTTTAAAGGTTCACCCCTCCCTCATGCAGCCTCACTACACAGAGGGACCACAAAGGTACTATACACAGAGCCACTAGAAATTCTTGAGGCATATTGTGATGAAGTGTGTGAAAAGTATTGTAGGAAATGCCTGGTTTTTCCTTATACTACATTCCTTCAGATTTTTCAGTATGTGACCTTTGACCCGTTATAGTACATATTAAAGAATACTTACCTAGCCACTCAATAGGAAGTAAAGAGCTAGAAAGCACATGGAGAAAACTAGTGTTTCATTTCTCTAGTATCCCTTTTATTTAGAAACAAGGTAATACATGCAAGTTACACAGTAGGCTTTACATATGCCACTATAGCATTTTAAAAATGATGCTACATTGTGAAATCATATAACCACAAAATTCTTCATTTATTTGTTTACACATTTCATTACTTCTTCTGAGACAGGATCTCACTATATAGCTCTATATGGCCTGAAACTGGCTTTGTAGAAGAGGTTGACTTTGAACTCACCTAGATCTGCTTGCTTTTTCCCTACCCTCTCCACCCCAGTATTGGAATTAAGAGTGTGTGCCACCACACCCAGCCCCAAATTCATTCATTCATATACATAATCTCTCTTTCTGTTAAAATACTGAGTTTATTTCACATGTACATTTTTGTCTCGCTACCATTTATATGTCTGATCACTGCCATTACTATGACCTATCATGACATTCTATACATACGGTCAAAACCAAATACAAAGTGGAGTTCCATCCATGAACACTAAGCAGGCATCTAGACAGCACACTCTTGGCAGTGGAACCTGGGCAATATTTATCAAACACTTTATGGAAAGGTTTCACACTGTATAATAAAAGAAGTTTCTCTGATGCGGGTTGGCTGATGCGCTCATCTACCGTATAATGTTAAGCCATTAGGGCTTGCTTTAGTAGTACATCCATTTAGCAGAATAATAGTAGTAGGTTCTCCTCTATGACCTATGACAAGTCAAACAATAGAATCTAGGCCTGATAATAGTGTTAGATATGAAATGGGACTCAAATCCAATCACATGGTGGTTGCTAACTTCTATGATATTTGTGCCACAATCGTACACATAGGCATACCTTTCCAGGCCAGACATTATTGTAGCTTTCAGAGTTCATAACTGGGTATGATTTCTGATTACTTTTCTCCTCTCATAGTTGCACAGAAACTTCTAGCATCATGAAGCCTAGCCAATTGGGATGAGGCTTCAAGTCCGAGCTGACTTGATGCTCCATGTTTTGTGGCTTAAGTATATAATGTCTTCAGCAGTAGAGTCGTACTGTTATGTTCTAGAGGGTAATGAATAATTTCAGCAATAGTCTATAATGTTTAGGGGAGGAAATAGAATACTTCATTTGACAAGAGAGCCCAAAGAGGAAGGAACCCATCGCTGGTACTGAGAATCTGGTTTGTTGGGGGTTAAAATTAGGGTTAGGGTATGATTCAATTTAAGCTCTTTACACACACACACACACATGCTTATATGTGGAAGCTTCCATAATAGCAGAATTCCACATGACTTTTATTGGAAGCTTTATACTGTTTTGTCTTTCCAACCCATATTCTTTCCTTTACCCTGCCCTCTGCTCCCTCCACAGAGTTTAACTTTACTGATGCAGTATTGCTTAATGTTTTATACCAGTGATCTTCCTTTCCTCCCTTGAAAGAACCTCCCCAGTACAATTTAGCAATTCCCTGACCTCCATGGGTATTCCAAATGAAACATAAATATTTGAAGATAAAAAACTAGCATCCACAGATGAGATAAAACATTTGATGTTTGTCTTTCTGGGTCTGGGCTACATCAATAAGAATGGCTGTTTCCATCTCTATCCATTTATCTGCAAATTTGCTTTTCAAATAATATTCCATTGTGTAAATATACCATATTTTCATTGTCTATTCATCAGTTGATGAGCAGTTAAGCTGTTTCCATTTCCTGGCTACTATGAGTAGAGCAGCAGTGACCATGGCTTAGCAGATATCTGTATTGTAGGAAGCAGAGTTCTGTGGGTATATACCAACTCATGGGATAGCTAAATCATGTGGGACATCTAATTTTAGCTGGATGTGGAACTTCCAAACTGATTTTCACTTGGGCCACACCAGTTTGCATCCCATTCATCAGTGAATTAGTGTTCCCCTTTCACCAGATCCAGACCAAACTGAAACACAAAATAGCTAAGGAACATTTAAAGAAATGTTTAACATCTTTGGGCATCAGGGAAATGCATATTAAATTAACCTACTTTGAAACTTTATCTTACCCAAGTTAGAAGGGCTAAAGTCAAAAGAACAAATGACAACAAATGCTAAAGCGAACATATTTTTAATTCTCTTGAGTATAGAGTTAGGCATAAAGTTTGTGGGTCATGCAGTAGCATGATTTTTACCTTTTAAGGAGATGTCAGACTGTTTTCTAAAAGGACTACCGTATTTCATCTTCCAACTTGCAGGATCAGAGTTTCAGTTGGCTCACATTTACTGCAGTCTCTACTGTGGATATCCACTCTGGTCCTACTTCTCTTTCTCCCAGTAGCATTGATTTGCATATCTAACATGGCTGTTGATTATAAGTGTCCTTCATGCATCCTGTACTTTTCTTCATATAACTACTTTTTAAAGAAATGCCTATTCAAATTGTCTTCCAAAATTATGAATTATGTTGTCCTTTATCCATGAGTTGAAAGATGTGTGTGTATGTGTGTGTGTGTGTGTGTGTGTGTGTGTGTGTGTGTGTGTGTGTGTGTGTGCGTGGTGTAAGTTCCTTACCATGACTTGTAAATGTTTACTATCCTTCTCTTTTGTACCCATGACAGCATTTTTGAAGACAGATCTCAGCTTTGAAATTTGGTTGAAGTCACTCTGCCTCTCATGCTTTCTGTTTCATAGACAAGAACAGTTGCCTCTTTCAGAGTCATGAATGGTTTTGTTTTCTTCTATGGGATTAATAGCTCCATATCTTACATACAGGTCTATGATCAAGTTTCAATTAATTTCACATATGGAGTGGGGTAGGATCCAATTTCATTTTTTCCGTGGTTGTCCAAGTATTTCAAATAGTTATTAAAACCTACCTTCCAAATAGAACTGTATTTGTTTCCTAATGACCCAAAGGTACGCTCATCTGCATTGTCGGGGGTTAGAAGTCTGGAAGGGAAGTCATGGTGGGGGCACACTCTCCTCCGAGTCTTAGAACCATTCCTTCTCTAGCTCCTGGCCTGTGCTGGCATCATTGTTTCATGGCTTGCCAACTCCTCAGCCACTCTCTGCTGTCAAGTGACCCTTTTCCTTGTGCACCACTAATCTCTTCCCGTGAGGACACCCACCTATCAGAGAGCCCACTGTACACTGGCATGACTTTCATATGAACTAATCACATGTTGGATGACCCAGCTTTTAAATAAGGTAACATTCTGAGATAGTGTGTCAGAATGTCAACATGTCCTTTTAGGGGGACACAGATTAATTAACCTTTGTCTCTACTCTAGCTTTCTACATTTTATGTGCTTGCCTAAGAAAACGAGACACTCGCAAGAATATTAAACATTCCAGTAACAACACTAACTCTAAAATAGACATAGTTATCATCAATTCAAAGTCTTTACTCTTTTCTAAGTCATTTAAGTCAGTCCTGATGATCCTCATGGTAGGATTTATTCCTGGGGCAAAATTTCCCTCCATTTGCGAGTACGGGAAATGCAGCCAAATCTTCTCTGCTCTGAAGTCCAATGGTAATAGCAGTTTAGGGTAGGCGTTCCCATTCCGAAAGGGAATATTGGAGAGGGAAACTGTGTTATGTAACAAGTCTGAAGCCTACCCCAAGATCCAAGAACATCCTTCAGTCTCAGTGCTCTGTCCAATTCAACTGCAGGGTCGGTATCCTAGCCTCTCGACTCAGGTGAAAATTCCACCCTCTCCATCCAGGAGACTCTTTCAGATAGGCCTCTTTGGTTCTTTTCTTAAAGCAGTTATTTTTTGTTGTACATTGACTCAGTCTCTTTCTTGCCAGGCCAGCAAATTTCTGTTAGCATACAATCCTAAGACACTTGGATGTTGCTCAGGTGATACAGGAGTTGAAGCCACCAGGCAAGAGAGTTCCCTGCACACTTCCCTTCTGCATTCTGTGGAGCTTCCTCCAAAACTCCCTGGTCCTAGACTACATCATCTGGGTAGTTGTAAAATCTTCCAAATCATTAAATATTGGTTCATACTCACCAAATGATGCATCCCTCAGTTATCTCTTCCCTCTCATTTTTTTTTCAGAACAGTAAGGAGAAACCATCAGAGTCACCGCAGTTTGTTTAGTCCTCTCTACTAAATGTCCAAATTAATCACTTTACAAATTTTACCTTCTCCTCTGACAGAAAGCATTAATTCTGCCAAACTCTTTGCTCTTCTGTAATAAAGATAACCTTTCTTTCAGTGTTATGTGCTTTATGTACCTGTCTGAGATACATCTAAGAGCACTGGAAATAGCCATGTTTTCTAAGATGATAAATGCATCTAGGTTATCTCTTTCTTTTGTGTTTGGTTTTCAAATCTGAGTAAAGTTTCTAGGTGTAGGTCTTTTTATTTCCTTGCTTCAGGGTCACATACAATATGTAGCTCAGTTTATCCTTGAACTCATAATAGTCCTGACTCTGCTTCCTCAATGCTGGGATTACAGGTTTGTGTTTCATGTCTGGCTTAGGTGTATATCTTTTTTGTGTATATTCTACTTAGAGTTCATTGAAGATGTGTGTGTGTGTGTGTGTGTGTGTGTGTGTGTGTGTGTGTGTGTGTTTGTGTGTGTGTGTTACTAAGTTTTTCAAAAATAATTTTGGGAAAATTTCTTTTTTATTTTATTTTATTAATTGTTTGAGAATATCAAAGAATGTATTTGAATCATGTTAACCTCCCCAATTCCTCTCAGATTGACCCCGCCTCCCTACCCAACCCAATTTCATATTCTACCTCCCACATCTCTCTCATTAAGTCCAATTTGTGTTGCCTAAATACTCTTTGATGTGGGGCCTGTCCTGGAGTATGGTCAACTTACCAGGGTTACACCCTTAAAGAAAACTGATCCTTTTCCTAGCAGCCATTAAATGCCATAAGTCCTCAGCTTTGGCGGTGGGGGAGCTTTGTGTCTACCTCTTCTTGTCCATGATGAGGTTTTGTTTGGCTTGACCTACTTATGCTTGCTGTCATAGATCTGTGGGTTTATGTGTTTAATTTCTAGATTGTATCTGAAAATACTGTTTCCTTGTAACCCTCCATTACTTCTGACTCTTGTAGTCTTCCCAGGCCTTTTCCTATAAAATCTCTCAGCTTTGAGGGAAGATGTGTGAGACAGACATCTCGCTTAGGTCTGAGGACTCCACAGCATCTCTCTGTACCTTACCTAGCTGTAGGTCACTGTTAAATAACAAATAAAACAAATATAAGCTTTTCTGCTGAAGTTTAGGAGATATATTAGTTTATACATGTAATCATAAGTCATTAGGATTCAGTCTCACATTATATTTATTTATCAACATAACAGTAGCTTCCCCATTAGGACCTAGGACCAGTCTAGTCACAAGTTCTTGGTTGATAATGATCCCAGATATGGAGTTCATCTTGTGGCGTGGAACCTAAAATCCAGTCAGAATGTACCTGTTACTTCCAAGATGCTCTTCCCACTATTGTACCAGTGGGCATGTCTTGTACCATTTGCTAGCAAGTTCAAACCTCAGTACCAGAAAGGTTGCCTTTTATTTGAGTGATTGGCCTGTAGGACCCCATAGACCTTCAAATTACTCCTGTAAGTACTGTTTCTAGCACTTTCTCTTACGATCTCATTCACATTTCTCCCTATACATTGTAATATATCCAGTATCCCACAGATTAATATTCATTTTTTTCAGGTCCTCGAGTTGAATATTAAATGAACTTATCTGTCTGTTTACTGCCTTTCTTTTTTCTTTCTTTTTTTCTGCCTGATTAAATGTTCTCTTATCCCAGGCTGGCAGTTCTTTTCTTTAATCTCAGATAGAGTTTGACTTGTGGGATTTCTGTTTGGTTATCTTAAAAATGTATTCTGTCTTTTGATGCTGTTACATGTGGACACCGCCCACCCTTGAGTTATTCCGTGCTCCTTGCTTGGTTCACTGGCTAAAGAGCTAATTCAGAAACTGGGTTCCATGAATCCATGTAGCTGCTTCCTCAGAGAGACTATTTTCTACTTTTTCCTTTTAACAGGATGTATTTTCTTGCTTTTTGGCACATTTCATATGTTTGTTGTTGATAATAAATCATGTTACAACCCCATCTTTCCCATCTTAGAGCATGCTGCTTCACTGCTATTATTATTACTTCTGTCGTTTATTTTGTGACTTCAATGGACTAACTCCATAGTCTGCATTCTTTGCTAACCATTTACCTTAGTGGTCAGATAATGAATGAACTGAGATTGCCTTCAGAAGAACCCTTAACAAGTGATCCCCAAGGTTTTACTGAGGGGCTGTGTGTTGGTTTTGTGTCAATACCACTTTCAACAGTTCAAAATACTGCCTACCTTTCACTTCCTGCGTATGCCGAAACCCAAGATGGGCAGGAAGTGACAGGTCATGATCTATCTTAGCCATAAGGCTTTTCCTGGACTCACACAGGATCTGTGATAGATCCTACTATCTACACTTTGCAAAAAAAAAAAAAAAATCTGTCTATATCATTCCCAGCATTTGCCTTTAAAGTTTACATTTTTAAAATAAAGTCATTATTTTTATGAGTTATCCTTGTTCTTGTTTATAACTCACCAAAAGAACTAGCCAGCATTCATTTTACAAATGCCGTTTTTCAAAAAAATAACAAATGTTACTAGCACTGAAGTAAATCATAGCAACAAAATAACGTGTTTTCCTGACATTATATGCTAATTGCTAATAATTTTCCAACTCTTGGTGTATTTGTTAAAAAGAAACACTCTACTTATCTGAAAACTCACACCTGATTATGGCAATGAATTAACATCCTTCAACAAAGTTCAAAGATGAAGATGAATAACACCTGTAAGAATTCTTGTGTTCATTTCTAGTTTGCCAAAATTCTTTTTTTTTTTTTTTGGAGGCGGATTTCTTTTTTTTTTTTTATTAATTTTTTAAAATTTTTGATACTTTATTTATATTTCCAATGTTTCCCCTTTTCTGGGTCTCCTCTTTGGAAACCCCCTAACCCCACCCCAACCCACCTCTATGAGGAAATTCCACCTCCCACACACCTGCCGACCAATCACCATATTCCCGCCTTGACATTCCCCTTATTGGGGTCTCTAACATCCTCAGGCCCAAGGGCCTCTCCTCTCTCCCTGATGGCCATCAAGGTCATCCTCTGCCACATATGTGGTCCAAACCATGAGACCATAGATGTGTATTCTATGGTTGGTGGTCCAAACTTCAGGATGATGGGGGGGGGGGGTCAGGCCCATTGACACTCTTGCTCCCTCCATGAGACTGCAAATTCACTCAGCTCCTTCAGACTTTCCTCCAACTCCTCCATCTGGGAACTCACTCTCAGTCCAGCAGTTACTGTTAAGTGAAACTTGGGCATTTGGAACTTTTGGGCTAATATCCGCTTATCAGTGAGTACATACCATGCTCCTTCTTTTGTGACTGAGTTACCTCGCTCAGGATGATATTTTCAAGTTCCATCCATTTGCCTGCAAATTCGTTAAGTCATTGTTTTTAATAGCTGAGTAGTACTCCATTGTGTAGATGTACCACATTTTCTGTATCCATTCCTCTGCTGAGGGACATCTGGGTTGTTTCCAGCTTCTGGCTATTATAAATATGGCTGCTATGAACATAGTGGAGCATGTGTCTTTATTACATGTTGGAGCTTCTTCTGGGTATATGCCCAGAGTCCTCAGGTAGTATTATGTCCATTTTTCTGAAGGTCCGTCAAACTGATTTCCAGAGTGGTTGTACCAGCTTGCAGTCCCACCAACAATGGAGGAGTGTTCCTCTTTCTCCACATCCTCACCAGCATCTGCTGTCACCTGAGTTTTTGATCTTAGCCATTCTGACAGGTGTGAAGTGGAATCTCAGACTTGTTTTGATTTGCATTTCTCTGATGACTAGGGATGTTGAGCATTTCTTTAGGTGCTTCTCAGCCTTGTGAATTTCCTCAGTTGAGAATTCTCTGTTTAGCTCTGTTCCCCATTTATTTGATGGGGTTATTTGGTTTTTTGGAGTCTAACTTCTTGACTTCTTTGTATATATTGGATATTAGCCCTCTATCAGATGTTGGATTGGTTAAGATCGTTTCCCAATTTGTTGGTTGCCGTTTTGTCCTATTGACAGTGTCCTTTGCCTTACAGAAGCTTTGCAATTTCATGAGGTCCCATTAGTATATTCTTGATCTTAGAGCATAAGCCACTGGTGTTCTGTTCAGGAACTTTTCCCCCCGTACCCAGGTGATCGAGAGTTTTCCCCACTTTCTCTTCTATTAGATTCAGTGTAACTGGTTTTATGTGGAGGTCTTTGATCCACTTGGACTTGAGCTTTGTACAAGGAGATAGGAATGGATCAATTTGCATTCTTCTACATGTAGACCACCAGTTGAACCAGCACCATTTGTTGAAAATGCTGTCTTTTTTCCACTGAGTGGTTTTAGGTTCTTT
>CM052708.1:45454674-45487035 GCA_028551405.1 Uromys caudimaculatus
ATTCTTAAATGGATTTCTGTGTTTCCTCTTTAAGGGCTTCTAGTTCTTTACCTCTGTTCTCTTGTGTTTCTTTAAGGGTGTTAATTTCTTTCTTAACATCTTCTATCATCATCATGAGAAATGATTTTAAATCTGAGTCTTGCTTTTCTGGAGTATTGAGGACTCCAGGGCTTGCTGTGGTGGGAGAGCTGGGTTCTGATGATGCCAAGTGGCCTTGGTTTCTGTTCCTTAGGTTCTTGCCCTTGCCTTTTGCCATCTTGTTAACTCTGATGTTAGCTGATCTTACTTTCTGGCTATGGCTTTTCTCACCTGTAGGCCTCTGTATCAATACTCCTTGAAGACCAGCTCTCTCTGAGAGGTGTTTTTTCCATGCTCCTGGCTGAGTAACTGTCTCCTGGCGCTGCTTGGGTATGGAACCCTGGTGGCCCAGGCAGAGGTCTCCTGTTGCAGCTGCTGATGGGATCCAGGGGTTTCTATGCCCGCCTACTTCAGTCCCTGTGTCTTGCAGGTTCGGGGCAGTTCCTGGTGAGCTGTGGAGCTTGTCTTGGCCCCACTCCCGGCTTTTCCAGGCTCCTGGGAGGGTATCTTTCTCCCGGCGCTAATTGGCTATGGAGCTGTGTGGCCCAAGCTGAGGTCCCTAGCCACCAATGGAGGCCGGATGTTCCTGTCCCTCAGTCTCTGTCACCCATGGAAACCGGAATTGGTGAGCACTGGGGCTCGTTTTGCCCCCACTCGGGGCTTTTCCACGCTCCTGGGAAAGTAACTTTCTTCTGGTGCTGCTTGACTATGGAACCCTGGTGGCCCAGGCAGAGGTCTCCTGCCGCCACCGCTGTGGGGATCCAGGGGGTTTCTATGCCCGCCTACCTCAGTCCCTGTGTCTTGCAGGTTCAGGGCAGTTCTTGGTGAGCTGTGGAGCTTGTCTTGGCCCCACTCCCGGCTTTTTCAGGCTCCTGGGAGGGTATCTTTCTCCCGGCGCTAATTGGCTATGGAGCTGTGTGGCCCAAGCTGAGGTCCCCAGCCGCCAAATGTATATTGGCATCTTTATTTATTTAGTCTTTATTTGAATTATTTTATAATTCATTCCATTTATTTCTGTCCTTTTTGTTGAATAGTCATAGCCATTCTCTGCTGATAATTCATCTAATTCACTTCCCTTAGAATTAATTACTATGACAGTATGCTGCCTTAGGAGTGTCTCTTGTGCTTTTACGTGTATGTTTGGGATTGTCTGGCTTTTTAAGACTCATATCTTTTTCAGTTGAAGTTTTCACAGTAGTCTGTTAGGACTAGTCTGTAATATGGTTAAGATACTGTTCTTTTCCTCTGGACTGGGAATGTAGTTCCCTACATAATCCTGGGAGAGCCAACAGGCTCTGAACACTGGATATAATCTACAGCAATAACCACCATGATTATTATTTGCAGAAACAACCACAGATGATTGATGGACCTACTGTGAAAATATAATAATGGTTAGAAGGAGTTTTCCCTATGCTTTTAGTAACCTTGAGGGAACACAGGTTATGAATGGAATAGTATTATTGTATGCCCTATGTAGTAATGCTATGACACTGTCAGAATAGAAATAAAGTATTAAAGGAGCAATAGAGAAATAATAGATCAAGGACAGTTAAATAAATGATGGAGTTCGGATAAGATTAAAGACTATTAAAATTGTAGAAAATTATAAATTAAATATATGGAGGAGATGGGATAGAGAAAAGGAAAATGAACCAGGAATGAGAGGGAGTATATATGTTCTTAGTAAGAAAAGGGGCCCAGATACTACATAGAATAAATATAGATATAAAAGCATAGCAATCATATTACCTAGCTGAGCAATGTAAAAGTGAAGTACAATAAAATATATCATCAATTAGATCTCTTTTTTATAGCGGCAGAAAATATTCCCTCCTGGGAGTTTTGTTTTTTTCTTTCTGAATTTAACTTTGTAAGTGCTAAAGCAGCCATCTGTGTCTACAGTTCAAAACAGCTTGACCAAACTGATAGACTTGTTGATATCATCTCAGTGCAAATCAAATAGTTGGCCTATAAGGTTGAATGTCTGCCTTGGCATCGACCCAGCCACAGATTGGGACATTACTTCTGAAAATTTGCCACCTGGCTGGATGGGTTTTTTCTAAGTGTTCTGGAGTTTCTAGATTGCTCTCCTTGGATTTCAATGTCCTGGGGTCCTATCCCTGTTTACATTTGCCTTCCCAAATGGAAACTTCCTCTCACCAGGTCTGAGACTATGTTCTTAACCTGAGAATGCTTGCTTCCTTGAGTTATAGTACAGGTCACCTTCTATAGGGTGCCCACATAGTTCTATAGTTCTCTGATGAGTGATGGAATGTTGGGGACAACACAACTATGCAGTGTTCTGCACTCTTCTGGTGTGAGTAGTGTGACTGCTCAGCTTGTCTAAGGGTGTCCACATCCTCTTTGTTGTGCCCATGCCCGATGTAATTAGTGATGTAGAACAGAACTCATACAGCTGATTGGCTTGGTGTTCAGGTTTTTCTTTTTTTCTTTGCTTCTAGAAGTTTTACTTTTTCCAAAAGATTGTGGATCAGATATGGGGACCAGGGGAGGAGAGCTCATCTTTCCTATGACTTTTATTTGAGATTCCATGTTACAGTCTAGATTTTTTTTCTTTATTCATCAAATAGCCATTGTTCTGTGTTGTCTCACAGTCTGCTATTTATGGTGACCTTTGTTTGCCTTTCCACATTTCTTAACTCCCTTTTAAGCCACAAAAGACGACTTTTTTTCTAGATTCGTGAGGTTGCAGGAAAGTGTTTCTTGCCTTTATCCTACCTCCCACTTTCAGAAATCTTCATAGTAGTTTTGAATCTGGGTTTTCGCATTCATTAGTCATGTATATCTATTTTTAGAGGTGTCTATACAGATCATTTTCCCATTTTATTGCATTATTTATTTTTAAAATTATTTTGAAGTGCTTTACATATTTTAGATGTTAATCCTATATCAGATGAGTAAAACATAAACATTTTCTCCTACTCAGTAAATGGTCTCTGTTCCCTGTTTCTCAAAGCTTCAAGTTTACTATTCAGGTCTTTGGTCTGTTTTGAGTTTATGATTGTACAGATTGAGAGCTAGAGTTCAAGCCTCAATACTTGAACATGCAGATTCCAGTTTTCACACTGAATCTCAAGTCCCCTTTTAGGGTTGTAGTCTGATTTAAAACAACAACAACAACAACAATATCAACATCATCAAAAACATAAACAGAGTCAGAAAGTAGCTCAAGAACTTCATTAGCTTTTGAGAAAAAAAAAAAAAAAAAAAAGAACAGTATAGGAACAGATGAAATCCCAGTAGTTACAAAGACAGGGGAGATGGAGCAAAGTGTAGATAAAATTCTGGAGTTTGGGTTTCTTTAAAAAAACAAAGAAGTATTATAAGAATGTGTTTTCATTTTAATCCCAGGTATTGGGCTGTAGGGCTGCTTTGGACTGTCTGCAACAGCTGACTATGATTTGCCTCATGCTCTAGCATAAGTGTGGTTTTGCCAGCTACATATAGTTTCTGCAATTGTGTGATGTTTGGAATTCTTCTGGGAACTTTTCAGAAGGTATATAAATACTAGATCCCCAATAGGTAGGGTTCATGGTTGTTGGTCATTCAGGGACGTTGGTTGTAGGCTGTTAGTAGTAGTGTTCAAAGAAGAAACTAAAGAAGAAAGAAATTAGATTCAGGGACCTCTCTCTCTCCCCCTCTGTCCTTTCTCTCATATCTAGTGATAGGGTTAAAACCAGGAGTAGGGATAAAGGGAGGGAAAAAGAAGAACCCACAAAGTAGCAAAGACCAGCTACAGAAAATTACTTCTAAATTGACTTTTAAATTAATGGTGAGATAAAGAAACAATGTAAAAAGATCAGATTGTCAGAAAAATATATGTGTAGGAGTTCCCAGCCACAGATCTGACTTTAAAGGTCATGATATATACACACAAACCCACAAAACCATGTAGTTTTCCATGAAAAAAAAAATCATAAATGCAGTTCTATTCACTACAGCTTCTACCAAATGAAATAAAATGTCTAGAAATAAATTTAACAAAAGGGAAATAGCTTCATAAAATACTGATAAAAGTGAAATATTCAGGTATTATTTTTCTATACATAATTTGTTCAGGGATTTTTTTTTTTCTTTTTTGGTTTTTTGGTTTTTCGAGACAGGGTTTCTCTATGTAGCCCTAGCTGTCCTGGGACTCACTCTGTAGACCAAGCTGGCCTTGAACTCAGAAATCCACCTGCCTCTGCCTCCCAAATGCTGGGATTAAAGGCATGCACCACCACTGCCCATTCAGGGATTTTTTAAAATGAAAATATGTTGACTTTTATATTTTTCTGCAAATACTGAGTTGATTATATTGTTCATCCTTCATACTGCCTCTGTGATATATTACATTTATTGCTTTGTGAATATTGAAACCGTCTTATAGTTTTTGGATGAAACAAAATTCTTGTGGTGTATAATCCTTTAGATATTTTGGTGAGTTTGACTTGCTAGTCTTTTGTTGGGAGTCTTTGCAACTCTATTGTTGTGTGACTGCTGCTGGGAAGATACAAGCAAATGTCTGCTCATTAAAATTAAAGTACTATGTACAGACCAAGAAATGTTCCACCCAAGTCTAGTTTAGTAATCAAGAGTCCATTGGGGTTACTCGTGAGAAACCAAGGGTAACTAAAGACAACTGCATCGTTGAAAAGCTCATGCCAACACAGGTGATGACTCACAGGCAAAAGTACTGAGCCCCTGAGGATCTTTGTTAGACTTGTAGGCAGTTGCATTAAAATCTTTTTCTTCTCTAGCAATTGTTTACTGCTTATGTAACCTGAGGGCCTTGGCATCTTGTACCTTTCCTAACTTCTGAATTTTTAGTTTCCTAAATCTCATGGGTTTTGGCCCTTCCTTAAGGAAGGGAAGTTTTAGTTCAGAGGAAATAACTATGAAACATATATTATCAGAAACATCCATCTTTCTTTCTTCCTTCCTTCCTTTCTTTCTTTCTTGGTAGCATTTTGTTAGATATTGTCTCCTTCAGTAAGTCTGTGCCATTTAGTCCATTAATATTTAAGGTTACTCTTGATACATAGAAGAAAAATGACAAAGTAATAAGAAGTTCTTGTTTGGTCTTGAGATTCCTGACTCCTCTTCTGTTTGTGGTTTGGCTTTTCTCTGTACATTTGTTCTTCTAATGAGTTTTATATTTTCACATGTTAAATGATTGCAATTATTTTTATTTCTGGATGTAAAACATTCTAAAGTGTGTGTGTGTGTGTGTGTGTGTGTGTGTGTGTGTGTGTGTGTGTGTGAAGCTGATCAGGTGATCATAAATTCCTTCATTAAAAAAGTCATGTTGGAAGGGCATGTCTTTAACTCTAAAGGATAACACTGTTGTAACAGTTTTGGTTGAGAGTTTAGGACTTGGGCTACAATATCCCATTCTTTCCTAACTCGCAGCATTCCCTTGGAGAAATCCACTAAGTTTGTGTGGTGGGGGTCTATGAAACATGACTTTAAAAGTCTTTTTTTTTTTTTTTTTAACTGGGTCGTTTCTACTGTTAATCTATGATATGCTGTGGCATAGATCTTTTAGTCATATCAATTTGGGATCCCATAAGTTTCATGCACTTGGATATGCACATCATTCTGAAGATTAAAGAATGTTTATGCTATTATTCCACTGAGCAGTTTTTCTGTACTTTTGACTTTTCTCTTTTGGGTATTCGAAACTGGAAAATTGATTCAATTAATCATGTCCCCTGAGTCTTGAATGTTATCTTCATTCTTGTGTTCTTTTGGAATTCATAAATTACCTTTGTGCCATATTAACTGGTGCCTCTGGTGGCTCCTATAATTATACCTCTTTTACCTCTTTTATGGGGAGACCATTTTAGTAGGACCAAACTTAGTAGGAGTTTCTTTTGCAGTGTTGGTTCTGTTTCTAGCTAATACCACGGTATCATCTCCCTCTCCCATCCCTTCCCTGGTTATGACTAATGACCTGTCACAGTACACATTGTAGTAGAGTTGAAGGAACCCACTGCTTCTGCAGGTCATGAAAGAGTGATGACAACAGAGGCTCAGACATGTGTTATGAAGACAGCAGTCAGAGTGCAGTACTCACTATGTGGCTAGTACCATAACTGGATTAGTGGCCATGAATATTTTCTTGTGTACCACTAATGATATTTTGCTACTTCTGAAGGCCCCTAGAGCAGATGCCTATGGTCATGTGTGGTGCTGCAATGGAAACTGGCCATAACAGCTGTGGACCTGGGGATGAGGTGGTGGTAGCCAGTATTATTTATATATCCTTTTAAAATATTTGTTTTCTTAAAGCTTTGTATAAATATATGAAGTTCATGTGGATGTTTTGCCTACATCTATATTTATACATCACATTCATGACTGGTATCCTTGGAGACTAGACAAGGGAGTCAAATCCCTTAGAACTGGAGCAGATGGTTGTGAGCCATGTGAGTGCTGGGAATTAAACCTGTGTTCTCTGCAAGAGTGGCCAGTGCTTGTTACTACTGTATCATCTCTCAACTCTTGTTTAAATATTATTTTTTTTGTCCCCGTCCCTTCCTCATGCATCCGGTGACAAAGTTACATGTATATTTAGCTACTTGAAATTGAGTCAGAATTCACTGATAACTGTGTTCATTTTTTAATGGAGTCATTTTTCTCTGTAGGTGCTTTGTATAATTTTTATTGCTGTGTTTCAAGTTTACCTATCTATCCTCTAATGTATGATATCTCTTTAATCTTATTAAGTGCAATTTCATTTTTCTATCTTCGGTTTGGGTCCCTGTAACAGCTTCAGTGTTGCTATTTAACATGTGCTTGACTGAAGCTCTTGGAGTTAACGGGTTTCCTACCTACCAGTTCAATCAGGCGTGTAGTCACATCTGGGTTACATCCTGCTGCTGACTGACGTCTTTTCATCCCCATTTGGGTTGGTTTTTGGTACTTTTCTGTACGCCTGGGAATTTTAATTTTATGAGAGGCAGATAAAATGAGTTTTATCTTGTTTGGTGCTAGGTTTCTTTTATTCTTGGAATTAGTTTTGATCATTGCTCTTAATGTGATTTAGTTATTTGGGAAACTTCAATCTTTTGGGTATTGCTTTTATTAGACAAGATTTGAGCTACATCTGAGGTTAATTTTTCCCCACTGACGAATTCCCATCCTGAGTGCTATGATCAGCATGAAACAGCCCCCTCCTTAGCACCCCAGATCTTAGCACAATTGATACCATGTTAAAAGCACTATTCTGAATTTAAAACTGAGCACATCCTAACAGTAGCCATAATGGGACCGAAGACCTAGACCATGGTTCTAGGAAAAACGCCAAATGTACTAACCTTCCTTTTTGGCTCCTGTATTTCTGTTTCTTTCTAGCTAACTGTAGTTCTTCTGCTTAGAAGACAAAGGGCAGCCGGGCAGTGGTGGTGCACGCCTTTAATCCCAGCACTTGGGAGGCAGAGGCAGGCGGATTTCTGAATTTGAGGCCAGCCTGGTCTACAGAGTGAGTTTCAGGACAGCCAGGGCTACACAGAGAAACCCTGTCTCAAACAAACAAACAAACAAACAAACAAACAAACAAACAAAAAGAAGACAAAGGGCTGTAAGGCTTGGGGGTACATGATTTGGGCAAGTTCACCATGCTGCCTGCTGCCCTCAGCCATCAATAATGTCTTCAGTAGTGTCAATGTGGTGGGCTCTGGTGGGCTTTTCTCACAGTAGGTGACCCCCTGGGGAATGTTTCCTTCTGTTCCAACTGATTAGAGCAAAAAATATTCCTTTCCCTCAGCAACCTGTCGACATTTTTAGTTATTGTCCTTGTTTTGCTTGATCATAGGCTCAGATGCTTTCTTTCTTCACACATATGCATTACTCCTCTCCTTATGAATGCTCAAGGTGGACCCCTGCAGACATTTGGGGTATTTGGGGTGCATTCATTATGCCTGCCTCTCTCCTCCCTCCCTCCCTGCCCTGGCTAGTCTAGATTCCTTTAACGATGCAGTCCAGGAGTCTCTGCCTGGTTCCTCTTCCCTATGGCACACAGTTTAGAAATTCACCCAGGCAGAAAGATGTCCCTCTTGGGGTGTGTGAATGTTCCCTGTTTCACACTTCTTATGTATAACTACCTGGTGGCGACTTAAACATACTGACTTACGTTTTTAAAAATTACTTATTTTTTCAAACATAGATCAATGTAGGATCCTTGATGTTTCTCTTTATCTTCTTTGTTTTTGCTTTAAGTCCATAATATTTACTCTTCATTCAAGAAGATACTAGCCATAAATAATTTAGGTCTCATAACACCTCTGAGGTGAATGTTATGCCAATTTATGCATGGAGGATCTGAAGAGGCTAAGAGAGTCAGGTGAGTCAGATAAGAGTAGGAACCCGAACACCATAGTGTGATAAATGTCTACTGCGTCTTTCCTGAGGTCCTGCCTCTCTTCCTAGAATGTCAACCAGCCATTCATTTATGGGGTTCTTCATCCTTCTGATATTTAATTCAATCCTAATACTGCCCTGGTAAGGACCATACAGATAAATATCTGGGCTTTCTGTGACTTTGTGGTCTCCACGGTGTCTTCCACTGAGTCACAGTCACCTTGAATACCCAGCAAAGTCTTTTCAGTCCTAGTAGTCAAAAACTTCTCAGGTTTGTTCTGTCCTTAAGCCTTATTTACTTGTGACAGTGTTGGGGGGGAGGGCAGGGTTAGTAGACAGAAAGAGTTCAGAGAACATCGTGCCTTTTAGCAGTCTTTGCTGGCATGAAAATGTGCTCATTTCACTGGTACAAATTTTATCTTTTGAGGGTAGTGTCTGGGGAAAAAATGGCAATGTGTGGTTGGTTATCACCATCTACATTTTGCCTTGTAGATAATCTTGAGAGTATCACCAGCTGTTCCACATAACTGCGTGAAGCTCCCAGTCCTCCAGGGAAAGAAAAAGCATAAGGACACAGTCTTATACGCTCTGAAGGAAATGCAAATGTCTGGAACCTGGGGGTGGAGAGAAAGGGAGAGCAAGCCCTGCATTTGTTACAGCTTTTGTGTGTGACCATGTGCTGGTAGGACAAAAGAAATGTATGCAAATTCACAATATAAAGTCATGGAACTTGTATGTGTGTTTGGCTGATTGGAAAATGTCATCACATTGAGTACTCAAAACATCCCACCCACGTTGCAGAAAAGACGTGTAAACACAGAACACTAGGGTGCTGGGTATAGCCTGAAAGAGGTACATGTATTTTTAGCTTCCAGATTTAACATAAAAAAATGACTATGCACGTGTGTGTTTGTTTAAATATAAAGCCAGAGCTTTTCTACCAAACTTCTAGAAAAATAACTGGCCTTTTTTATAGAGAGCATTAATACTCTGAAATGCAGATCAATGAGGGATCAAAGTAAGTGTAGGAGTTGGGGTACACAGCTATAATCTTAGTACTTAAAAGGGAGAGGCAGAAGGATTGGGAGCCTGTGACCATCTAAGCTATGTGAGAGCCCATCTTAACAAACTCCAGAAATGAAGCTTAGTTTCTCTGATAGAAGTTGAAGGATGTGAAACACAGTGATCATTTAGTATGCTTTTGCTCCAGGCTTCCCAAGGGCAAAGGAACTGAACTGCTGCAGTCACAGAACTGCTGAAACTAGCTTCAGCCAGGGCTTTATCTGTTGACAGGCTTCTAGACTGTTAAGTGGGCATGCTCTGAGAGTACTATTGAGCCTGGCAAAAGATTCCACCTCACACCAACCAGTCAGAATGGCTCAGATCAAAAACTCAGGTGACAGCAGATGCTGGTGAGGATGTGGAGAAAGAGGAACACTCCTCCATTGTTGGTGGGATTGCAAGCTGGTACAACCACTCTGGAAATCAGTTTGGTGGACCCTCAGAAAAATGGACATAATACTACCTGAGGACCCAGCTATTCCACTCCTGTGGATATACCCAGAAGATGCTCCAACATGTAATAAAGACACATGCTCCACTATGTTCATAGCAGCCATATTTATAATAGCCAGAAGCTGGAAACAACCCAGATGTCCCTCATCAGAGGAATGTATACAGAAAATGTGGTACAGCTACACAATGGAGTACTACTCAGCTATTAAAAACAATGACTTCATGAAATTTGCAGGCAAATAGACAGAACTTTAAAATATCATCCTGAGCAAGGTAACTCAGTCACAAAAGAACGAACATGTTATGTACTTACTGATGAGTGGATATTAGCCCAAACGTTCAGAGTACCCAAGTTTCACTTTACAGTAACTGCTGAACTGAGAGTGAGATTCCAGATGGAGGAGCTGGAGAAGGGACTGAAGGAGCTGAGGGAGTCTGCAGCCCCATGGAGGGAGGGAGCAACAGTGTCAACTGGCTTGACCCCCCACCCCCAGTCCTCCTGGAGGCTGGACCACCAACCAAAGAATACACATGGAGGGACCTATGGTTCGGACCACATATGTGGCAGAGAAAGGCCTTGTTGGCCATCAGGGGGAGGAGAGGCCCCAGTAAAAGGAAATGTCAAGGTGGGAATATGGGAGTGGATGGGCGAGGGGATAGGTGGTTTCCAAAGAGGAGATCTAGAGAGGGGGAAACATTGGAAATGTAAATAAAGTATCAAAAAATAAAAATAAAAATAAATTATTTATTTACTCTCCCCCCAAAAAAAGAATCTAAGTGACCCTCATTTAAAAGGAACCTCTCTATAGTCCTTAGGATAATTTCCGTGTCACTGCTCAGCCTTTGCAAGCCTAATAAAAATTTGTTTTCTTTCTAATTAAATAGGGTCTTATAAAATCTGAAGATTTATAATTATATCTGTAATAGGAATTGTTTCAAAATCAACAAAGGTGCTAATAGGGGCCTAATCAGTTAATAAATTATAATTTTTCAGAGATTCTCCTATAATTATCTTTATTGTTAAATGTATATGGACAATTTAAATTCATTCTATCTGTTTATATAGTGCTAGATTCTGACAATAAGAAGGAACTTGGATAGTCACGATCACACCCCTTCTTTCAGGTCCTGAGTCCCAGATGTGAACTTGGTTTTACACACTCAAACCTCCTTTGATCTTTACCCAGTAATAAGGAATATTTAAGGTCACTGATAAATTTTAATGACTGTATTTCAATTTTCTGTGATATACCTCACTACTATTTCGTGATTAATACACACACGCACACACTAATGAGTTTAGTATGTAAAAGTATAAGAATATCCCTACACTAGAGGAATTACAAGTTCATGAAGCCAGAAACATATTCATCATCTCCACACTCAGAGTCCTCACTGATTCTGAGTTTATGATCTGAGAGTCCCAATGTCTGAATTAGCCTAAACATGTTCCTAGAATAAGATCTCTTTTTCTTCTAAATTGCCCATAGCATTTAGATGTTTGTTAAAGTATTTACATTTGCAACAAACTCTTCAATGAGACATCAGCCATGGCTCTTTCATGCCAAAGACTCTATTCTGGCAATAATCAAAGCCATGCCAACCACCGCTGTTTATGAATAACTGTGCATGAGTCACATGCATCTCATTTATCTTGAAAGAATGCTGTGACATAGATGTTGTGACAGTTATTTCACAGGTGAGACAATGGAGGATTAGTGAAACTATGTAACCTGCCCAGTGTCACATAGTTGGAAGGAGGAAGTGCGAGATTTCAAACTCAGGCCATTAGTCTTCAAGGCCCGTATAGTAAACACATATTCATACCACCTACAATATGCCAGATATTCTTTATTTTCCCTTGCCTTCACCGGTGCACTAATCAGAGACTGCGGATGAATTCCCGTGGCTCATTTAGTTGAATGAAGACAGAACATGACATAATGGTGATTGTCTGCACCGATGCAGTGGAGTAACCTGCAATAAAGGAGGGTGGGTGGGGCTCTGCAGGAGCACAATTCTGATCTCTTATAGTAATACATTTATCATAGACTGGGTAATTTAAAATGATTTGAAATGTATTTACTCACAGTTCCAGATACTTGGAAGTCCAAGATCCAGGAACTATGATGTAGTGTATGTGTGTGTGTGGGGGGGGGTGAGGGTCTTGTCACATCATCCCATGGTGGAAAGACAAGGAAAGGATGAGAGACATGGTAGCTTTAATCCATCTGTGAGGGTAGGGCCTCCATCACCCCTTGGCATGATATACAGAAACCACAGTGTTGATCCTTTGGGCTTACGGGAAAAATCCTGTATTTATCTCGGGTTTCTTGACCTCTTCCAATTTTCCTGTGGTAGTTTTCACTTTTCAGTAGTGATCCCAGTACCAGCTACAGGTCAGATCTTTAAGCATACAATCTGGTTATTGTATTAGGTCTGAAGAATTAACTTAAGTAAACTTAAGGATAAGGCTCTTGCTTATCCCTCACAGAAAAAAAATAAGTTTTTAAAATTATAGTTTTAGAAAACTAATTCATCCTATTTATTTATCCAGTTGATCTATTTATTCATTCACTTACTCAAACTCATTTTTTTCAACAACTCATTTTTTTTCTTTTTTAAGTTTATACAATTTCAACCTTCAAGGTGTTCACATTCAATAACAACAACCAGCAGGCAACTCAGTGATTAACGTAAATACTGACCTTGAACACTGGCTGTCCTAGTGTGCAACAGCCCTGGGATTTCCTAAGATGTGGGACTAACATGGCTCAAACTGGGACAGTCCCTGACAGATGAGATAGTTGGTTATTCAAAACTCATGACCCAAGCTGTAAGGACAAGGTGACATTTCCCAGCAGAAATGGTTCTTACGCTAGAACTTCAGTTCAGACAGACGTGGAACTCAGTTTCACAGCATGTGGCACTCTGTTCTCTGTGGTACTGACAGATCTAAGCGCAGTGATGCACAAGAGAGAAAGAACAGTGACTCCAGGGCAGTCACAGCTTTGGCCTTTCTGAGGGAACACTAAACTCCCTTTAGAAATCGGCTCCTTTCCATTTTCTAAAGGGCCATCTTCCATTCCCCACTCATTTCTGCATTCATAGCCTGATCCCCACTGCAGCGCATCTGGGGCAGAAAGCTCTGTAGAATCTTAAATCAGCTACACCTCACCCTGCAGACATCCAAGGATGAACTCTCTGGGGCAGCAAAGAGCAGCTAAGTATGCAACAGCCTTGTTTGCTGAGTGACACTTAGCCACTGGGGATAAGTTCTGGGTGTGGCTGAGACAGTGCTACAGCTCTCTGGTTGACATGGGCTGGAAGCTCGGCTGAGGATGGACATTCTTTGTTCCCAAGGCAGAACTTGATCTCTGGAGGCTTGCAATGGAAGACTACTGCAGAACTGCCAGAAAGCATAATAATTGCTGTGATTATGATTATGAGTGCCTTGGAACTGCTGCTCCATCATGCCAAGTATCTTGGGAAGGAAAGAGGGAAGGCCTTATGAATAAATGATCACTTAAATATTTAAGCAGATGATTATAATATACAACTTGAAATTCTCTGGTTTTATATTACCCTTGAAGGCAAATGCTACATGCAAAGTCTGGACAATTTGAATAGGCTTCCCAGTTCAGACATCTGGTAGTCTGAAATATGTGTGTATTGAAGGTTCTTGTATAAGTCTGAGTAATAGATGAATTAGAAAGTAATTATATACCACAAATATTTAGGTTGCTTATTTCAGAAGTATGCTGTGGGGCAGTGATCTGTGACAGGCAATTTGGCACCTGGTTGAGCACAGGCGTAAAATCTGGGTGACCCAGTGGAACAATCCACAAGGGACCGAAAAACATAATGCCAATGCTCCCAGGAGGCTTTTGGCTCCAGTCATGGTCACGTACCACCCCTCCGCAGGTAGAGGCGTGGCCACACAGCTCCAAGCCATCCCCATGTTAATGAGACACCTAGAGGCTTAGGCACGCCCCTTTCCAGTTACTATATCTGCCTCGCATCTCCCAGAGGCCACAAGTATAATTCCATCCATGCCACTGTCCACACAATGACAATAAACGTCTTAGAATTATGGACTGTTTCTTAATCTAGACCCGAAGTGGGAAGTGAGGGATCCGCCCCTTGATTAAGGAGCTGTATCTAATCTCTCGCCGAGGGCTTCCCAGTGCTTCCAGATGGTACACATTCACCCAAGCCTAAGCGGCTAGCCCAGCACCCCAAGCGTCCAAAACCGGTCTCAGCCGGAACCCCAGCTGCTAGTCTGTCTGCGGCACACTGCAGCAACTGTGGCATCCCAGGCTAGAGAACCCATGGAGATGGCTGCTGCGCATTCCCAAGAATGGCCCCCTCCCCCACCCATGGGCAGGGCTCGCAAAGGCTTCCCACAGCCCCCACCTGCCCTTCGGACTGTGTGGGAAGACTCGAGGCCACTTCCCGTGTGTCTCCTGTCCCACCCAGAGCTGCAGCACCAGGGACAGACACGTGGGGTTTCTTTCCACTGCGCCAGGCTTGTTTCAACAGTGTGCTATAAAATATATTGAATGTTCTATCTTTAACCTATTTCCAATAGAAAATGGAACATCACACACACACACACACACACACACACACACACACACACACACACAGAGAGAGAGAGAGAGAGAGAGAGAGAGAGAGAGAGAGAGAGAGAGAGAGAGAATTTTTTAATTTCTTGCACCTTCCACTATATGACTAAGCAGCTCTAGTGAAACACTGTGAAGAAGTTCAGTAAAGCATAGTTTGAAAGAGCCATCAAACAGAAACATAAGACCTTTATCTGAGAGGAAAACATGCTGTTTAGAGGTGATGCTGCCAGAATGGGCAAGCGGCACTGTGTGTTTCTAAAATCAGGCACCCACTACCCATATCACTGGACCTTAGTAGATTCCAAGAGAAAGCCAACTAGGTTGAGAGGGAAGAACCCCTGAGCTGTCACTTTGTTTCTAGATGAACATGGTCTGGAGGCCATAAAGCTCTAGCAGGCATGAGCTTCATGCAGCTAAGGATATCCAAATGCAAACCTGAAAACATACTTAGAATATTAAAAAAAAAAAAAAAAAAAAAGAACCCTCACTCCACTGCACAGTATTCAAGCAAGCACTTCATAATTAATAACTCTCTTTCATGTATCAGTGCCCTAAGTTTGGACATCTAAGTTTGTGACCACAGAGTAGGGGGATTTTCTCTATCTGAAAAGGAGACACCAGTCTACAGTGTCCCATAGACCCCCAAGGCCATGGCAGATAACCAAGGACTTGCCAAATCCCCTGCAGGCAAACTGAGAGCTGCTCAAGGTCAGAAGGAAAACAGCACAGGGTAACACTGTGATGTTTATATAAATGCAACTTGCTGAATCTGTTTAGTGTTGCTTGTATGTATATGTTTTTGGAGCAGATCACTTGATTGTGGAAAGTTTGTAAGAGCCAAAGGACAGAGGTTTATTTCCTGCTCATGTGACTTATGAGTGGGCAGAGGACAAAGCTCAACATCCCTTAGAGACCCAGGCAGAGGGAGCCTTCACCATTTTGGAGACATACCAAATGAACCCTGCAACCATTGAGGTCATTATAAAATTATTTTCAAATTTTAGCTATGCTGATAGATTAATACTAATGGTGGTATAACATATTCCCCTAATGGAAAATGATACCAGACAACTTTACACAATCTTATTTGGCATTTAGCAATTGTTCTTATGATTATTTGCCTCTTACATATGGTCTTTGTTAAGATGCCTGCTCACTAGATAGGCAAAGAGCCCACCAGACCCCAAACACTTAATTTCCATGCCCCAGTCTTCCCAGCTCCCATTATAATAAACAAGTAAATGGTCTCAAATCAGTGAGGAGTCTCTGAATCTGAAATCCCTACTGGCATTTCCTCAGTTCCTCCCAGCCCTTGGTGTTTATAGGCAAGCCATTCCCAGACTGTCAGTTTCAGGCCCACACTCCTACTGAAACAACTAACTCCAAATATGTGAATTTCAGTGCAAAAACAGAAAGAGCAGAAAAATCAAAGACAGTGTCTCCTTCTCAAAGGGATAATACAGCAACATACACCCTCCCAAAGATGAGCAGGAGAATCTAACTTAATTAAAACAAAATTCTACTCATTGCAAAATCACTTATTAATCCAGTATTGTGATAATGGGTGATTTCAATACGTTACTGTAATCAATAGACAGGTGAGCTGGACATAAGTAAAGAGAGAATGGTGGAGCTAAATTACACAGTAAGTCAAATGGACACAACAGACATCTATAGAACATTCTAACAAAACACCTGTATACTCAGTTTTTAAAAAAGCTCTTGGAATGCTCTCCCAAATGATCACATATTTGGTAATAAAGGAAGCCTCAACAAACATAGGATTGAAGCAACATTCTGCATTCCACAAGCCCACAATGGATAAAGCTGGGTTTCAAGACCAGTGCACAAACTCATGCATACTAAATAGCATACTACTCGATTATAATTTGATCCAGGAAGAAATCAAGAAAGTGATACAAATTTTCAATGAAAATTAAAATGAACATACAAAAATATGTGGGTCACAATGAAGGCACTCCTAAAATGTATATATGCCAGTACCTACATCAAAAATTTGCAAGTGCTCAGATTGATAACTTATGGATAAACGTAAAGTCCTTAGAAAAGACAAGAATGAAAAGCACCAACAAAAGTAAATAGGAAAACATGAAAATGAAAAAATGATAAAAAGAATTAATGAAGCTGAGTGTTGGTTCTATGAGAAGATTAATATGATTGACAGACCTTTAGCCAAATCAACCTAAAAGGACAGACAACCCACACTGATGAAGTTAGAAATGAAAGGAAGAGATATTGCGACAGGCACTGAGGAAATTCAGAGAATATTAGGAACGTACATTAAAAATGTATATTTCATTAAACTAGAAAACCTGAAATTTAAACAGACCCATAGCAACCAGTGAGAGGAAGCAGTAATGAAAACTCCTGCAATTAAAAAAGCTAGGGCCAGATGGATTCAGCAGTGATTTCTACTATATCTTTAAAGAACAAACACCAATAATCCTCAAAGACATCTGTACAATAAAAGGGAAATATGTTTTTTACAAAGTACAAAAATAAACAAACGAAAACCAGATAAAGACACAACAAAAGAGATCTTCCTGAAGAAAACATATATACACGTGGTGCAAAATACTTGCAAACTGAACTCATAAACACATCCAAAAAATTATCCACCATAATCAAGTAGACTTCATCGTACAAATGCAGGGATGGCTTAAAATACATACATCAGTAAGTATAATCAACAATATAAATAAAAAACAGAAACCATAATACCATCTCATAGATGTAGAGAAAGCCTTTATCAAAATCCAATATCTACTCATCATAACACTCTTGGAGAGTCTACCTATCCAGGGGGCCTATCTCAACACAAGGCACTATACAATAAGCCCACAGCCAATATCCAGTATTGTGTTAAATGAAGAGAAGCTTAGAGCATTTCCACTAAAACCAAGAACAAAGAAAGGATATTCATTCTATCCAGTATATCCAGTATTCAATATAGTGTGTGAAGTAGTAACTAGAGCAATAAGACAAGGGAAGCAGACAAAGGGGATACAAATAGGAAGGGAGAGGTAAACATACCCTTATTTGTACATCATATGATTCAATACACAAAAGACTTTCAAGACTCCACCAGAAACCCACAGCTTATAAACTCATTCAGCAAAATAGTAGGACATAAAGTTAATACACAAAACCGAGAAGCTTTCTTTATACAATAAACACACCGAGAATGAAAGCATTTAATGATCCATTGCTTATGTATAAGACATTCTTGCCCTTTTATATTAACCTCATACACTGACATTTCTGTAATTGCTTATTAAAGAAGTACATTGTAATTTTTGAGAGTTTTAAATAATCATGTGTATTCATAGAAATTTTCTTTTTTCTAGGCTACCCAATTCATTAATACAGTCATTTGTTGTAGTCCTTCATAAGTTTTTTATGTTTCTGTGATAACAGTAGTCATGTCTTTTCTTTCATTAACATTTCGCATCTCCAACAAATTTGATTGGTTTATTTTGTGTGGGTTTTGGTTTTGGTGTGAAATTGAAAGAAAGATCTATGAAATAAAGCATCTATATTGTAGCTTTATAAAAAATTTAAACTTGTATTCTACAAAAGACACAAAGAATACAAAATGTCATGTCAGAGACCAGGGGAGAATATCTGAAAATCATGTATCTGAAAAAGGATTTACATCCAGAGTATAGATATAGTTCTAAAATGAAATAAAAAAAAACCAACCCAATTTAAAATGAATAAAAGATCTTTACATATAGTAGATGAGTAGATAAAAACATAAAGATATATTTGATCTCACTCCTGGCTAAATGCAGTTGAATGATATGTATCTGTATACCTATTGGAATTTCTTTATTTAAAACATAAAAGTGATGTTATAAAATCTTGCCAACAATATAAACAGCCCAATTTCACACATTATTGATAATGAAGAATGATCCAACAACCATGCAAAAGAAATTTTAGGCAGTTTCTTACAAATTTAGACAAAGACTTATGTTACCCAACAATCATACTCTTAAGTATTTACCCAAAGTAAATGAAAACAGAGCTCCCAGAACACTGTATAAACCTTTGGTCTTTATTGTCCCCAACTGGGGCTGGAGAGATAGCTCAACTATTAATACACTGGTCATGCAAACATGAGGATTGGAGTTCAATTCTCAACACCCACACATAGATAGGCCTAGAGTGGCAGCCCACACTTGAATTCCCAGCAGGGGAGAGGTGGATTCATTGGCCAGCCAATGGGACAAGATCAGTGCATCCCAGATCACAGTTACAGGCACTGTCTGTGAAAAAAATAATGGCTAACTCCTAAAGAACAACACTTAAGGCTAAACTCTGGCCTACACACATGCACACATACACACATGCACATGCCCTAAACTGGAAACAAATGTCTCTATTAACATGTCACATAAGTCAGTTTCTGTGACTTTCTTAGAAAACCCTCTTTAGACTAAGTCAGTGATCTTCAGTGTCTCAAGTGGTCTAGAGGAATTTTGAGGATAATTAAAATTTTCTTCTGTCATTATGGTGGAAATGGCTTATAAGACTCTATAAACATGAATTAACAACCATAGAATTATACACCATATAAGTGAAATTTTACTGTATAAATAATTAAAATTTTTATTTTAAAATGCTAAAAGAGAAGTGAGAATAGCATTAAAATATTTTCTATGCTATAGGAGAAAAGTAACATTTGGCACCATTTCTTTTTGAAAAGCCAAGGAAAGCTATTTATTTGTAACAAAAAATGTGAGATTAAGAGCTCATAAAATTAATTGCCTCAAGACTAATATCATAAGAAGTTTGTAAGTCATTTTTGGCCAAAGGATAATGAGCTCAGACTAAAAGATTTGGAGAGAGAAACCATGTGCCTATCAACAACAGAGAGGAAAACTTAAGGAATGGCCACACAACAGAAATACAGTGACATAAACAAAAATTTGCCACACTCAACGACCTTGACAAACTTCATTGATACAGCACTGAGGTAAAGAAGTCAGCAGACATAGTGTACACTGCACAATCCCATTTACAGAGTGTCTGCATTAGGTAATGTTGTATTGCTGTGACAAAAGAACCCAGGAACAGGCTCTAGTAATGGGGAAGAACTTGTTTGCTCACAGGCTTGAGTCCAGAACTTCTTGCCTTTGTGTACTTGGGTCCAATATGGCAGCAGGCATGCATCATGGAGGATGCCCATTCCTGACTAACCAGGAAGCAGAGAGCATGACAGGCACAGACAGACTCTCACCAGCTAGACTCCACAGCATTCCAAAACTGATGCCACTGACTCAAAGCAAAAAAAAATGTGAGTCTGTAGGGAACTAAAATGGTTAATAATAGCTGCCAGCTTCACAGGGTTTAGAATCACCTAGCAACAGCAAAAGGAACTAAGGAGAGAGATGGCATACTCAAGCCACAGTAGTGTCTCATTGTCCCACTTGTAGTGCTGAAGGTCCAGGCCACAAGGAACCCCTCAGATCATGACAACCTCATCTCAGACCTAGCCACACAGCCATATAGAGTTTAACCATAATGGAGACAGGAGACTAATGACTTCTGGTGTACAGTTTGCATTTAAACTTAGAGTTAGGGAAGAAAAAAGCCAACATCCTTATTGAACCCTGACTCTGCTATATAAAGGGGAGTAAGAAGTTACTTTCTGCAGGGTAAAAATTCTATCTTGAGCTAAAATCTGTATGTAAAGGTTTCTCAGCTATACATTGAAAAGCAACAGGGTTATAAATATTGCCCCCAAAAGAAATGGCAAACCTAAGACCTTCTGCTCTACTTACTGACTACATGGCCTTAGCTATTTCTTTAAATGGTTTGAGTTGAGCTTTCTCACATGTGCAAGCACAATCGTGGAAGTGAAGTCTGTGAGTGTGGGTGATTTGTGTAAAGTGCCCAGCACAGAGTAAATATATGAATAGATTTTTTTTTTGCATCATATCCTAACAAACCTGAGGAGAAAGGCCATGGTCAGGGGGAGCTTTTCTGTTGGTGGAATTTCACTTCTTAGACCTTAAGTCCTGTTTAAGCTTGTGACAAGTTCTTTCCTTTCATGTTTCTTCCTGGTAGTCATACCCAGTGATAAAATCAAAGTAGATAGCTACAATCCACAGGGAAAGGTAATGGCCAGCAATCTTTTGAATACATTGCCTTGAGGTCCTGCGTGTACCGACTCCACCCCCTTACTTCTGTGCCTTATGGAATAAAATGTTCAGATCTCTTTTATGTCCAATTCTTGAGCATCCAACAAAATCTAGGAACCTGACTAGGAATTCTTGTGACTTCTGGAAGCAGATGGCAAAGGGCCCACATCTGACACCGTACAGTATTCTTGATTCACCATCTGTAAATCTTTGTACCATTTCTGGGAAAAGCTTATAGCATAATTAAATATGCACAAGCATATTCTTTATAGAATAATTCTGAATTTGATTCTGTAAGCATTAAAATTATACAGAAAAGATCAAAAACAAGTGGTTTTTTATTAACAGCTTAAATTTATTTCAACTAACATATACAAATCATAAAAATTCTATGTATTTATGGAGTACTATGAAGTACGTTATGAAACATGTATATATTGTATAGTGTTCAAACTGGAGTAAGTATATCAATGGTGGCAATTTAACATATCTTTATGGTTGAAACATCTAAATATTTCCATGTAAATACATAAATGCAAAATGTGAAACACCATCATATGCTATAGTAACTTGACTGAACCACAGCATACCAGAAGTTATTGATCCCATCTGAGCAAACTAAGCTCTCCTAACTAACCTTTCTCCATCTCTCCAACCCTCCCCAGCCTTTGTTAACCACCATGCTGTCAACTTCTTTATGTCTAACATGAATAAGCTGAGGTGATATTATGGTCTCTAGATTCTTTTCCTTGACATAGTAATCTCCAGTTCTACCTGTGTAACAAATGATAGGGTCTCATTGTGCTTTGAGATATATCTGTGTAGTGTTCTTCTATGATTTAACAATCCTAGTCTCCACACTCATGTGAACTTAGAATTTAAAACCTGATTTGGAATCTAGCCTTTCTCCATAAAACCATAGCCTTGGCCAAGTTATATAACTTTATCTGATCATTGGGAATAAATTTTACTTAAAAGTCCCAAGATATTCATGAAAACACCCAGACAGCTAATCAACTGACCAGCTAATCTATGGTCAGTGTGTAAGCTATGGAAAACTATGCTTTCTTTCTCATTTAAGTGCTGTGAGAAGCCATTCAACAATGTTCACCTTGATTTGAGAGAGTGAAACTAGGGTGAAATGGAAATATTCTTACCTCATCCTCTATAACCAGTCTAGACACATATGCATGTCTGGGGTCCACGCTAATGTTTCCTCTTGTGTTTTGGCTTTGATGGAGTTCTTTACCACTGGGGAAGACTGCACATTTAGAGCATGAGCCCTTGAGAATGCTAAATAACAGAGCCATTAATTGCCTCAAGGAATTCGCTAGCTCTTGCTTGCTTCTGGGAAAACCAATAGGTTCTTGCCAAGTTTCTGAAATTAAGCAACTGAACCTTACAGAGCACTGAAGATTAAGGCCTGACATCCCCCACCCCCAACGCTTCTGTATCTTTATGTCTCAAGAAAGAAATGAGTACAGATTAGAGATCCTGGTTCAGAGCAAGATAGTCTGGTGTGTTATACTAAAAAGAAGTTTAGTCCCATGCTTTAGTACTTTGACTTCTGTTTGTGACAGTCTACTGACTTGATTCTGAAAGTGACAGAAAACTTCAGTTTTGGGGGGCTTTTAAAACCTCCATCAACTTTTGAATTGTTCTAAAACGTTTTATTCATTCAATTACGTAATTGTCTAGAACACCCACTAGTAGACCACTATTTCAGTGGTCAGCACTATTGTTACCTGACACCCCTATCTTTCTAGATGTCAACAAGGTAGAAGATAATTTAGAGCTAAGAGCTATACATTGTGGTATGATTCGATATCTTCTACAATGCCTAGCACTCTAAGGTCCTAAACCTTCCTTCCTCATAATGAGTGACTCTGACTCACTGTCCCCTCTGTTCTAGGTTCTCAATGCCAGTGCTATGATTTAAGTGTTAAAGATTCCCCAACAGGTCTCTGTGTTTGAACACTTGATCTACGGTTGTTTGGATGGTTGTAGAGCCTTAGGCCTCATAGGCCATAGCCTGGCTCTTCTTTGCACCTAAATTGGCTCCCTGCTTCCTGACCTGCTCAGATATGAGCATGATTCCTTTGCCATGCCTTCCCCACCTTGATGGAGTGCATCACCATGGTGGAGACTCAAATAGAACTCTTATTCCTTAAGCTGTTCCTCATCAGGTGCTTAGTTCCTTTTCTTCTAGCTGTTGCCAACATCACCAGTAAGCCCTCTCCTCTCACTGATGCTAATGTTAGAACAATAGCAACAATCAGTTGAAGATGTCCTAACACTGTGACTTCCTGTCTAAGCAGGAGTTTTCATCATTGTTCAGTAGCACCAGCCTCTCTACCTCTGGAAGAGATTAATCCTTTTATATGCCAGTCACATTCAATTTCATGTATTTTTTAGAAGCAAATCCAGCCAAAATTGCTCACTATACTCTGTCCAAGGAACACCCCTGACTTCAGCGGCCAGTGCCATTTCCTCTTCAGAGCCACACTGTCATCAATTAGATGCTGTCCTTCCACAGGGCAGACAGTGGACTGTGCACAAGGCAGGTGCAATCAAAACCTTTACCACCAACGAGTCAGAGTCTTTTCATTCTCACAGGTTTACAAGGACACAAATGATTACGTGGTCCTGCCTATTTTATTTCTTAGATTGACCTGCCTCTTTCCTTAGGACTTTATTACCCGTGAAGTGCCACTGGAAATTACTCATGTCCTTTGTTTTCTTGAGATTGCTGTTCTTGTCCTTTTATCCTTTGGACCACATCATCCCTTGACAATTCTTCTCATTCCTTGTTCTCTGGTAATTCTGTGAGACTTTATTAGTTACAGTGTAAGTAGAAATGGGTAATACATGTGTTATGCATAATTACAAATGGACTTATCAGAGGAGATTTGGCATAATCATTACTGTGTTAAGAATTAAAGGCTGACTACATCAATATTTTGACTTTTGGAGGTAGGGTTGGAGTGGGAGTTGGAATCAGAGACTAACACTGAAGACTGGACATATTGGAAAAAACTAGAAAAACAAATATTTAGAGAAGTTATATCCATTAAAATGTGGCCTTGGATTTTAATTAAATTGTTTGACAAGTATACCTTCCCCCCCCCTGCATATATGACTAAATGTCAAATATAGGTGACTAGTTAGAGGTGAAGAAGAAATGGCACTTTAGGAAGGCAGTACTAACAGAACAGAGATGAAACTTCCATGTTATTTTTTTTTTTAAGAAAATTAACTGCTAGTATTTGCTTTAATGAGCAAAGTATGCTTGTACTTTTCCTGCATGGAGAAAGGACTTGGACCCAAGATTCTATGTGGCCTTTGAAGGGCAGTGTTAAGTAGATGAGTACTTGCAGGTTTAACTTCTTCAGATTAAGTAGGTCAGTTTGATTATAATCAATTGTTATTTCAGTTCAATATTTAATGTTTCAAAGGAACCTACATTGACTTCCTATTAAAGTGTTTCTGATCCTTGTTTAGAGTTCTCAAAGGATTTGTTTTCAGTAAGGCACTCCTGAATACACCTCCAATATCAGTTCAGGCATAAGACTGCATGGAGTCTCAAACAACCACAGACTGGCCTACAAAAGGCCACATATTTTCATTCTTCTTTAGTGATGCTGATGAATTGAAAATGACTCTTAAGAGTGTTCTATAAAATCAAAGATGACACAAGTTCCTGAGTGAATTCAAAGAGAATTCAAATAAACAGCATGGTGACAACTGCAATACAGCACAGGACCTTAATGGACTAGAGGACAGGAAGAGAAATTTAATGAAGAAATTGAAATACTGAAAATAACAAATTGAGATTGAAAGGAATTGAAAAGTTCAATAAATAAAATGGGGGAAAAAACCCTCCCCAGAAGCCTCAGCAATAGAATGGATCAAGGAGAAGACAGATAATTAAAACATTCAGAGAGTGAAAATAACACACTGAGAGTTTGACCAGAAAATGTGAGCTGTACAGAACGCCATTAAAAGAAGGCGTGTATGAATTACAAATGAAGTAGAAGCTGGTGGCCTAAACTGAGCAAACAAAACCATAATAGGAAATTCTGCCAATCCCAGGAGAGGGTATCAGATACAGGAGGACTTTAGAATGGCAAACTGAAACAAACAGCAGCAACAACAACCACAACCACCTCCCCCAAACCAAACTTAACAGATGAGACAAGAATCTCTGTCCACTTTACTGTTTAAAGAGTAACTAAATAAAACAATCTTCAAAAACATGAGAGGGAAGCACAAAGTCACATATAAAGGAAAACCTTTGAAAATAATAGCAGTTACCAACCAATAGTCTAAACTGTAGGAAACCATAGAACAATATTATTTTACTCTTTGAAACAGAACTTCCATTCCTTATTTCTGTGTTGAGCAAGGATGAAGATGTCCATAATATATATAAAGAAAAGAAAAATAAATACATAAATATAAAGAATAAAAAACCTTACATAATAAACACAAGATAAAGGAAGTCATAACCACTGAGCCCCAGCACTACATAATACTGGAAAGAATCTCACACACTAAATAGGTCATAAAAAGGAGTAAAACCACAGCAGAATAGTTCATTAGCAAGTGAGCATTAAAGGAGTACCAAACATTACAAAATGATAGGAATTAATATATACCTTTCAATAACAATCATGAATGTAAGTGTCATAATTCTTCAATCAAGACACAGAACAGATTAAATTTAAGAATCTAGGATGGATATATATATATCAGTAGCCAAGGCAAAAACTGCTTTCAGGTATGGGAAAGCACATTTCAAACAAACAGAACCAGAAACAAGCAGACATAGCCATGCTAATAATAAGGATAAAACTACTCCAAACCAAAATTTGTCAGAAGAGAGATAAGGAAGGTAGCATCATATTGATCAAGAGCATAGTTACACTTATAAATATGCATACATTGAACATTGGTTCAACTAATTTTATAAAACAAACCACAGTATTGTACACAAGGCACAGATTAGCCACAACCTAGTAACAGACAGAGGCTTCAATTCCTCAGTCTCATTAGTATGTAAGTCATCCAGAGGAAAGGAGTCAACAAATGAATATCAGAGCTAAATGACACTACAGATAAAATGGATAAGATGGCATCTAGAGAATACTCTACTCCACAACTATAGAATACATGGTTTTTTTAAAAAGAGGCCCATGGAATGTTCTCCACATAATCTACATTTTAACAAAGTGCAAGAAAATGGAAATAGCTTCTTATATTCTATTTCATCACAATGGAACAAAAACAGATATCAACAGAAAAAAACAACAACCCACAACCACAAAGGTAAATTAAGTTCACAATGCTGAATGATAAGTGAATTAAGGGAAATTTAAAAATTCCTAGAATTGAATGAAAATGACAGTACAAGCTACTAGAATCTACAGGATACAATTTACAAGCAGATTTCATAACTATAAATGCTTATATTAAAAAGGATTAGTGAGGTGGTGGCTAGAAAAATGGTTTAGCAGTTAAGAGTACTTGTTGTTCTTGTACAGGACCTGGGCATGGTTTCTAGCACCCAAATGATGACTTACAATTACCCCAAACTCCAGTTCCAGGAGACCTGGTACCCTCTTCTCACCTCTGTGGGAACCAGGCACATATGTGGTGCACATACATATATGCAGGCAAAAGGCTCATATACATAAAATAAAATGTAAAAATCAGCATATACTACAGAAGGTATAGAGAAGCCACTTACACCATTTTTGGGAGTGTAAATGGGCTCAGCTATTATGGAGGATAATAGGACAGGTTTTGGAAAATTAAAAAGCAGAACTATTTTATGTCCCAGTAATCCCACTCTGGAATATATATTGAAAGGAAATGAAATTGATATGAGCAAGAGAAACCTGCACTTTCCTTATTGCAGCGCTATTCAATGGCGCCCAGAAATGGAAATAATCAGAGTGTTCTTCAACCAGTGAATGAGTAGTGACAATAAAATGCATACATGATGGAAGAGACTTCAGCAGCAAAAGGAGCGAAACCCTGTCGTGTTCACCAACATGGGCGGAGCTTGTGGCAATTCTGAGTGCCTATAATAAAACATCAAGAAAACAAGAGTCTTGTGACAGTTTCTTCAAAACACAAAATTGTTCTTGAGTGTTTCCATGTTCCTCTCATGTGTAGCAGATAGGAGGGATTTTACTTCAGATTACTCATTATTACTTGTTTTTGTTATTCACTTCTTTCTCCATGGAAAAATGTTTTTATCACGTGTAGCTTATCCTTTTCTTAACCATTGAGCTAAGATTTATTTACCTTATTTTATGTGTATGAGTAATTTGTCTGAATGTGTGTCTGTTATACCATCTGTGTGCCTGGTGCCTGTGGAGGTACAAAGAGGGCATCAGATCTCCCCTGGAACTGGAGTTACAGATGTTTGTGAGTACTAGGTGGGTTGAGGGAGTTGAACCTGGGTCCTCTGGAAGTACGGCCAGATCTCTTAACTAGAGAGTTATTCCCACCTCATTTTATACTTTACTCATGAGATTCTTCTGGGCCTTTAGAGTATATATTGTCTTATGTTCTAGATAAAAAAGACTATTGCAGGAGACTCTAGTCTGCCTTACCTATCAGCTCCATTCTCCTAGGTCCCACTGCCTCTCAAGAGGTAATCAGATATTAATTTGTTAAGTGAAATATGCCAGGCATCAAAAGCACTACATGATCCTTCTCATATGCTGAACTGAGAAATGTTGGTCTAGTCCAGTGGTTCTCAACCTATGGGTTGTGACCCCTTTGGGGATTGAATAAACCTTTCATAGGAGTTGCCTAATATCATCTGCATACCAGATATTTACATTGCAGTTCATAACAGTAGCAAATTTCAGTTATGAAATAGCAATGAAAATAATTTTATGGTTGGGTGGATTCATCACTACGAGGAACTGTATTATGGGGTCACAGCATTAGGAAGGTTGAGAAGCGCTGCTCTAGAAGATGAGAATAGAGTGGGGCTACCAGAGACTAAGGAGGAGGAGGGGCAGAGGAGATAGAGGGGAGAAAGGTGAAAGGTTGGCCAGAAGCAGTAAATTACAGCTAACTAAGGAAGGTCAGTGTTGGGCCAGCAAGGCATAAAACTCTCTTTATACCTTTTCTCACTAACATAGTTAACTATAAGCTCAAAATGGTAGTGAAAAGGAGACACTGGACAGGAAGGAGAGAAAAGTTATGAGCTAGAGGTCTACAAATGTTACCAAGAGGAAAGCTGGGAAAATACAGAGGTGCTCAGGACCGCTCTGCTTGACAATTGAAATGAACAATCATAGATTCAAAGTGGATGATACAGGGTCCCACCACAGCCATGGTAACTCACTGGAGAAATAGAGAATTGGGGGAGTCATGGGGCAAGAAATAGATAATGAAGCTGTTATGCCAATAGATTAAAAGTTTGGGTGGCAGAAAAAAAAAAAAAAGTGAGGGGTAGTGTCTAAGAAAGATTTGTAAGCCAGAAAGGGAAGTGTGGTCTTTGCAGAGCTGAAAAGCTTCAAGTGATATATAAGATAAAGCAGTGGAAATGGGGGGCTGAGACTCAGTAGAATATAATTTTAGTTTAAGAGGTTGGGAAATTCAGAGAATAGAGCAATAAAAGAAGTGGCCTTGCACATGATTTTTAAAAGGCAATCTGGAATTATAATACGGGTTATTTAGGACAAGATGATGGTCTGGGACTGTGAAAGACAAATTTGAAATGGAGCTATGGTGACACTTGGATTTAGAAAGAACAAGAAAAAGAAGAGTCAGGGCTTTGTGTTCAGCATTAGCTTGTATCAAGGACAGAAGTCTAGGGCATTCAACATTTTGAGAGAGTCATTGAAAAGCCAGGCTATGTGACAGAGTAAGCACAGTCAGAGAAATTGGATGAGACCCAACTGGTAGAGAGCATGCAATTTCTTCCAATTTATTTATTCCTTCCCCTTCCAAACACGTCTCTCTTTTATCATGTTCAAGGATGGAGGTCACTTCCTTACTCAAGCAATAGAAGCAATGGACTGTTAGCAGGTGTCATGCATGCCACATCAAAGCAAAACCTTTAATTAGCATGCACAGAATGGTCCTGTTCCTTTTGTTCCCGTCCTCCACTACGAGGGCAGTCTGGGCCAGACATCGTCTAGTCCTTCCTTGTGGGTATCAAACTGGGAAGTCAGGTGGAGCCCTGCCAAAGCTGTAGCAAGAACTAAATATGGGTTTGGTAAGCCATTGATTTTGGGAGGTTATTTGCAGCTGTTACAAAAGTTAACTAATTCTGTGATTGTAAGGGAATTATAGGGACAAGGTACTTAAAAGGGAGAAGTTATAATGCATAGGAATTTTGTGTAACATGGAGATTGAGTAAGTGGAAACTCAAGGTTTGTGAGCATTATGAAACTCCTGGTATGCATATAAGTTCAGGGTTACTGTGGGCATGGAATGACCTATCTGTTGGACACATGTCCTCCTTTTTTACTCGTTCTTTCATTTTCTCTTCGGCTGCTATCTGGAAACAGGAAACAGAACTGTGTTATCAGTTACCTGTTCTTTGCATGGGGTCCTTGGGAGACTCGAGAGATTTTGAGATAAAAAAATTCATATTCCAGAAGCATGCTAATGCCCACATATGGCGATCTATCTGGAAGGGAAGAAATCTTGTACCTTGACTTCTTAAGCCTTTTTCTAACTTGACTTCAAAATAGTACAAAATCTCAGTGGTAAACTTAAGTCTACATATAATTTCTAGATGCATAAAATGAAGCCAGTGCCAAGTCCTCAAGTAGAACTTGCCATATTGAATGACTCTGCCTTCTCCCACAGGAGAAGTTGTGAGCTTCGGAGTTCATACTCAGCCTTCGTGTATTTCTAGATCTGCAAACTTACATACATGACTTAATTCCAACCTTAGTTTTCTTTTTTAACACAGAAAAAGGATAATATATTTTGTGTCTTGACAGTATTTGAGTCAAAAAAAATGCTGAGGAAGCACTTGGCTTCCATAAATACTAATTGTTATTGTACTTACAATGTTATGACTACTATCTCACTTCTTAAATTCCTTTGTATACACAACAGAAGTTTAAATTCTTAACTGGGATTTAGCTGTGTTTGGACACAAAGTAGGAGGACTGCTACAAAATCAAGGTTGAGGGAGGATTTGGAGTGAAAGGGGATGAGAAACCACATTTCTGAGCTGACACTGGATTAAGGAAGGCAATTTGGTGTCCTTCCCAGAGAAGATGTATCTCATAGGCCCAGCTCAGCCAAATTCATCTGATTCAGCTCCAATCACACAAATAGAAGGCTACAGAGCAAAGACTGTGCCATATATATGTGTCAATCCTACAAAGATCTGCTTCTCCAATTGTTCTCCTGGAAATGGAGCAAAGTGCTGTTCACATGAGAACCCAGCTCACAGAGTCGGACAGTCTTTCCATTCTTCTAGTGGAGCATATAACTAAGAGCAGACACTAGGGGTTCACTTGAGGTACTTGGTCAGCATTCTTGCCATGAATGCTCGAGTTTTCAGAATGATGAGGGCTAGAACTGGGAGTTGTTTCAGGTGGCCTCTTAACCAACAGACACCAGTGATGAGGCTCAAAGCAGAAAAGTGTGGGAAGTCTGCTGGAGAATCATTAAGTTTTTAACTTTCTGAATACCTGGAGATGATTTCCAGAGATTTAGGAAAGGGTGTTGGCAAGTGTGGCTCATAGTAAATAGAATGTGCATATATGTCATTATTCTGTAGTTCACTTAAATGCCTTGTCTGGTGTTATCTGGCATCAGAGGACACTGTCTTAGAGCCATATAGAGGGTTGAACTTTCAAAAGTGCTATATATTCTCCTGGTAACTTTAAACTGATGAATTCCCAAACACCTATCCATTTTCTCTTCCTCTCTCTGCGTGTGTTAAAGTTCACATAACAAATTTACAAGCCTTTATTTGTGAGTTTCAAAATCATTTACCCCTGAGAAATGAAGCATTCTACTATCTTTTGTAATGCAAAGAAATTAGTAAAAGAAGGTTCTGGAGAGGTAGCAGCTGTGCAGAGCATGAAGGCATACATTTAGTGTTTGGAGTAAGTTTTAGAGAAGTGCTGAGAGCAGGAAGATAAGAGGCAGAAAAAAAAGGTTGTGGTCATGGAGCCAAATATTATCATCTTTACAGCTCAGTTTAGGACCTGTACTAGCTCTCAATTTAATCTAACTCATAGGGACTATAAAGTTTTTATGTGTTGAGCATGTCCAAAGATTGTGTTTGTATGTGAGGGTGGGCAGAGGGAGAGGAGAGAGTGAGTCCTGATATCCAGGTAAACCCTGAACACTATGCTCCTCTGTATTAAAGATTCTCTGCTGAGCCTAGATTTGTTTAATCTTTATGTTTGAGGATGCCCTGGGGAGATGCATTCCTTTCAATAAACTGATTTCCATCTGTCAGTCATGCTTTCAGAGGTTATATATTGCAGATAATCCCTCCCCAGAGAGAAGCCTCACCTATGGTTCCTTCCTAGAATGACCCACTTCCATTAACTAACATAGGAGCCAATTTGGTCCAGCATAAGCTAGCTCTGATGGGATGTTTTGAGTTCATGGGCAGTCTGTAGAGCAGCCAAGGCTGTCAATCAGGCCTGCTTTCTATCTTAATTTTGCCTCTCTTAGAAGATTTGTCTCAAGGACTCCTTCATAAACATCCAATTGTTCTTATATTGTTGAAAATAGTTTTTGCTATCCTGGGTTTTTGTTACGCCGAATGAATTTGAGAATTACTCTAAGTCTATGAAGAACTGAGTTGGAATTTTGATGGGGATTGCATTGAATCTGTAGATTGTTTTCTGCAAGATGGCCATTTTTACTATATTAAACCTGCCAATCCACAAGAATGGGAGATCTTTCCAACTTCTGTGGTCTTCTTTGATTTCTTTCTTCATAGACTTGAAGTTCTTTTTTTTTAATTAATTAATTAATTTATTTTTGATACTTTATTTACATTTCCAATGTTTCCCCTTTTCTGGGTCTCCTCTTTGGAGACCCCCTATACCCTCCCACTCCCCGCCTCTGTGAGGGAATTCCTCCTCCCACCTACCCGCCCACCCATCCCCATATTCCCACCTTGACATTCCCCTTTACTGGGGCCTCTAGGACCCTCAGGCCCAAGGGCCTCTCCTTTCTCCCTAGTGGCCATGGAGGTCATCCTCTGCCACATATGTAGTCCGAACCATGGGTCAATAGATGTGTATTCTTTGGTTGGTGGTCGAAAATCCAGGATGACCGGGGGGGGGGGTGTTCAGGCCCATTGACGCTCTTGCTCCCTCCATGGGGCTACAAATACCCTCAGCTCCTTCAGACCTTTCTCCAACCCCTCCATCTGGGACCTCACTCTCAGTCCAGCGGTTACTGTTAAGTGAAACTTGGACATTCTGAACTTTTGGGCTAATATTCGCTTATCAGTGAGTACATACCATGTTCATTCTTTTGTGACTGAGTTACCTCGCTCAGGATGATATTTTCAAGTTCCATCCATTTGCCTGCAAATTTCATTAAGTCATTGTTTTTAATAGCTGAGTAGTACTCCATTGTGT
>CM052708.1:45487535-45497535 GCA_028551405.1 Uromys caudimaculatus
ATCCAAGAACACATCAAAATGATCATTCATCATGATCAAGTAGGCTTCATCCCAGGGATGCAGGGATGGTTCAATACCTGGAAATCCATCAATGTAATTCACTATATAAACAAACTCAAAGAAAAAAAACCACATGGTCATCTCCTTAGATGCTGAAAAAGCATTTGACAAAATTCAACATCCCTTCATGATAAAAGTCTTGGAATGATCAGGAATTCAAGGCCCATACCTAAACATAGTAAAAGCAATATACAGCAAGCCAGCAGCCAACATCAAACTAAATGGAGAGAAACTTGAAGCAATCCCACTAAGATCAGGGACTAAACATGGCTGCCATCTCTCCCCCTATCAATATAGTAATTGAAGTTCTAGCTAGAGCAATTAGACAACAAAAAACTTGAAGTTCTTGTCATACAGATCTTTCACTTGTTTGGTTAGAGTCACCCCAAGATACTTTATATTGTTTGTGACAATTGTGAAGGGTGTCATTTCCCTAATTTTTTTCTTAGCCTGTTTATCCTTTGAGTATAGGAAGGCTACTGATTTGTTTGAGTTAATTTTTTATACAGCCACTTTGCTGAAGTTGTTTATCAGGTGCAGCAGTTCTCTGGTGGAGTTTTTGGGGTCACTTAAGTATACGATCATATGATCTGCAAATAGTGATATTTTGATATCTTCCTTTCCAATTTGCATCCCTTTGACCTCATAGTGTCAATTGGCCAGGCCTCCTGGAGCTCCCAGAGACTGGACCCAACCAAAGAATACACATGGAGAGACCCATGGTGCTGGCCACATCTGTGGCAGAGGGTGGCCTTGTTGGACATCAGTGGGAGGAGAGTCCCTTGGGCCTGAGGGTGTTAGATGCCTCAGTGTAAGGGAATACTAGGGAGGGAAGATCAGAGTGGGTGGGTGGGGGAGCACCCTCATACAGTCAGGGGGAAGAGAGATGGGATAGGGAGTTTCCAAAGGGGAGACCTGGAAAGGGGGAAAACATTTGAAATGTAAATAAAGTAAATATCCAATAAATAAGTAAATATTTAAAAATAAACATCCAGCCATGAGTCGACTTAGAATAGAACTCATCTTAGAAACTGAAAATTGCAGAAAACAATGGGAAAAGACAGGGTTTGTTCTGGAAGAACACCTCCTTGCCAGTGCATCGTCAGCTAAGAGCTCCAACTACTCAAGACCTCCAGTTCTTCATCTTAGGAAGAACCACTTAGAAGTACTGCACAGCTCACACAAGCTTATGTACTCTACTCAAATTCACATAACTTTTTCACTCCTGAGGAAAGCATACAATTTTATCTTTTACTTCAGGTCAACAGGGCTGTTGCTCTCTCTCTCTCTCTCTCTCTCTCTCTCCCTCCCTCCCTCCCCCCCTCTATGTATATGTCTTTCTCCATCTCCATGTCTCTGTGTCTCCATTTCCTCCCTCTCGGCCTTCCCTTCCCATCCCCTCCTCTCTCTGGGGGTGGGTGGGTGGGTGGGTTAGGAATTTATCTTAAGGAAGCTCAGAAAAATATTAGCAAAAAATTATAAGCAAGTTCATAATTGTAATCCTTATGTAATCCTTTTACATTTCCTGTTGACATCACCTACACTTTTTAATTGTCTTTGCCATGGAAACTCTTGTTTACTTTTTCATTTATATTTTATCATGTTATTGTGTTTCTACTGAAAATTGCTTCATATTCTTTCTTCGGATGAGTCAGAATATATGCAAATGAGTCAATAAATTAGTAAATGTCATGATTCTGTATTCCATAGCTTCCTGTTATAAACCTTCCTATTATGATGGAGCATCATTATGGGAGTGCAACTGACCAATTAGAGAACAAACCGACACAGGATATAAATGACACGCAAGGTACCTGTTCATAGCTACTGCCTAGTACATCTTCTGATTTCCAAATAGGAAATGGCAGTGTGATTGATAAAACATTTTTAGAGGATAGGCACCTATTTAGCAGATAAAATGTCATCATTCTCCAAAGAACTGTCTTTTATCCTGGGTGGTGACTCATCTGTTATAATTGTGTTTTGTCGTTAACAGCACTTTGGTTTGAGGACGTCATAGCACACAGCAAGCTGAAGTAGAGAGCAGCAGCAGCAGCATCCTTTTCGGAGGGTTTTTTTCTATTAAATTCTCTACTGGATGTAGAACAGTAGTTTCAATATAAGATTTTAGGGTTTTCTAAAGCAATTACAAGTGTATTTTCTGTCTTTGTTTCTGTTGATTTTGTTACAGTGATTTTGCCATGAACTGCATAGAGTTAACATTATTATTCAGTACCTAATAATCCCAGTTCCTCATCATTGTTCTTGCCTTCAGAATGTTTCTGACCACTCTTGTTTTATTTACATCTTCAAATGAATTATAGTTGCCTTGTCTAATTGCAATAACAGAAATATGTAGGTCTGAATATTGAAACAGTGTTAGACCTAGAGACTGATTTTGGAGGAATTACCCTATTCTGATATTTCATATTATTATTTCCACTTGTGTTTGACTGATTTTACCTTTCTAAAGAGCATTCCAGTTTCAGTATATAGGGTTAATATATTTTTTGTTTTTCAGTTAGTTTTCCTGGACATTTCAGAGCATTCCCTGACATCTCTAATTAGTGATAAAAATACATCCTCTTTAAAATGTCTGCTCATAAATGCCATTGTGCTAGAGCTGAAAATGAAAGTGTACCAGTGAAGGAAACCATCATCAGAGAGAAGAGACAAAAGAGAATGAGAAGCAAATCTTGGCCAACTCTATAATGGATGTAGGACAAATATCTAAAATATATAAGAAACGGTAGAATTCAAACAACAAAGCCTGAATTTTATAATCAATAAGTAGGTATGGTGTCAAGAATTTGAGGAAGCTTGTAACAGTTTCCCTGTAGTCAAGGAGCAGAGAGACATGAATGCTGGTGTTCTGAGTGCTTTCTCCCTTGACTGAGATGATAGCCCACAGGACGGGGAAGTCCACATTTAGCCCCTCAGCTAACTCAGTCTAGAATCTCCCTCACAGACATGCTCAGAGATTTGTCAGTCAGGTGATCCTAAATGTTATCAAACTACTACCAGTAAATGTTCACCATCGCAGAAGAGGGAACTTCAGGAAAGAGGTAAATAAGCGCAAAATAGTTTCATATGTAGATAAAGATGCTGTAGTCAATTACATTATTTTCAATGCTTCCTGAAAATAATTCTATATTCTTTGCTTCTGTGACTAGCTTTGTTTGGTTCCTATTCTTTGATACTGAAAGTTGAATGTAGGACCATATGCTTCATGGGCGAGCATTCTACCACTAAGCCATGTCCCTGCCTTTTGTTCTTTTCATATACACTAAACATCTCCAAAGTAACAGCTTGCTCCAGCTGTTTCCTCTCCTGAGAATGCTCTGCCATGAATGTTTTACCATGCTGTCTCATTCTTGTCATTTAGGTGTCAGCTTAAGCATAATCTATCTAGACAGTGTGCTTCCTGTACCAACACGGGAAGGCCTGTCTAGAGATCCTGTGCTTATAATTTCTTATAACTTCTGATATTTTGAAAATGGATTTGATCATAGTGTTTTTCATGTAATAACATACTGGTAAATCTCTCTAGTGTCTAGGAAACTGCAGTTTGTTAAATTTAAATGACAGCCATTCCTTTTATCTCTTGTGAATTTATCTTCCTTTCTAATTCCTGACGTCAAAGCTGCTACCATCTCCTCAGTTTAGTAGCACCTAATCATGCCAATAAGTCTGAGCTTCTCTGGCTTGCAGGAGGACAAGGAAGAGGGACTGATATCCACAATCCTACTGCAGTTGCTTCCCCAGTTATCTGTCACTGGGAGGGGAGCCTGCTATTCTCAATGTCCCAGAGTGGGCAGGTTCTGCTTCTTCTTGTATAAGCTGCCTGAAGGAAACAATTCAATCTATCCCTCTAAGTAGCTGTGACTACTTTGGAGTAGCTCAGAGGCTACTTTTCATTGCCAGTTTGATAGGATTTAAAATCACCATGGAAACAAGCCTCCAGGTGTATATATATATGGGGTAGTTCCAAAGAAGTTTATCTTGCAAGGAAGACACACCTTGAATCTCGGCAGTATTTCCTGTGGGCTGGGTCTTGGACTGAAGGAAAAGGAGAAAGTGAACTGAGTGCCAACATTCATCTTTCTACTTCTTGGTTACAGGGACGATATGACCAGATGACTCAGGGTTCTGCAGCCCGGATTTCCTCAGCATGGTGGACTGCACCCTCAAACTGTGAGTCAGATTAAACCCTTCTTTAAGTTGTTCTTGTCAGGTATTTTCTCACAGCAGTAAGTAATTGATATAGAGGCTCAAAGGGATTATAACAGGAACTGGCACATGGTCTCATAGCCTGGGGATTTTGCTTAATTCTTCATGTAGCTTCTTGCCCACCCATTCCTACATCACTGTAGCCTCTTGCTCATCCATTCCTACTTGTCTTTATTCTTCACAGCAGATTCTGTAGGCTGCTGATAGGATGTAACCTGCCTCCGTATTTCCTTTTGAATAACAGTCACTTAAAGGGGGTCTTTTTCCTGTGGGCTTATCTAATTTTTATTAGCCTAGGTTGAGTCACACGTGTATGCCTGACCCGATTACCACAGTACAGAAATCTCTGACTGGTTACATACAGCCTGTTCTCCTTCCCTTGCTGGCAATGGTGGCTTTTCCAATGGTGCTGCGTTTCAGTACAGAAGAAATGAATGAACAAGTGGGAAGTATATGTCAAAGTATCTCAAAGGCAGGCATTCAGTTTTAGAACTGAAGATTTCTGTCATTTGCATATTCTTTAAAATATCCCATACATGAATTCTGAACTACAAAGGAAGATACTCAAGTAATAGTTGCAGTTTTTGTTTTGATATGCCTGTTTTCGTTTTAACACTTTTTATTTTTATGTTCATGGTGTTTTGAGGGTTTGATAAAGAATTTATGATGTTTACCTTTACTCATGTATTTGTCTCTCTGTTATTACAGTTATAAAGTGTTTAATGCATTTGTTACTTTCCTGGAGGGATTGGCTCTGTATGGATGAAGTCTAGTGATCTTTTGGTCATTCGGAACTCTTGAGACTATTCCAGGGCAGGTTGCTGGGAGAGGTTATAGAGGAGAGCCATTTAATCATTCTCAATTCTTAAATTCCATCTGCAGAACCAAACTATAGAGAAAAACTGACCAAAAACTTTGATAAGCAATTTGGAGAAACACTTTAGATGGGCCCTTCTGAAGACTACCTGCTGTTTTCTGTAAGACTTTTTGAGAAAGCATATAAATTCATCAGAACCTCACATTATCTTTGTCCAGTGAAGACTTTCAAGGTCAATTGCACAGAATTGGGGGAATTATATATATGCAGGTCCACTCACAAACAAAAAGTACTAAAGAATGATATTTTTAATGATAATAGCATTCAAGTTACTTTAAATCAAACAAAATAGATTATTTTTAAAACCTCCATCATGAACACATAAAGGTCTACAAAATGTCAACTTCTACTAGGGTCAGAGATACTTTGTACATTGTTGCCTCAGAATCTAATTTCATTAGAGAAAAAAATAACATATACAATTTGATAAATGCAGAGTACCTCCTAGATGCTTTGTAATGTGTGAGGAGCTGTTATTGAGTCACAGGGCCAGTGAGTAAGGACCTAAGTGGCAGAGAGGAGAAGCAAGGGAATAGAAGTGGCCTGAAACCATCAGATCTTGGGGGGCATAAAGGCTACATCTGAAAGCAGGCTTCAGCAGGAGATCAGAGAGTCAGAACAGCATTTGGAACCATTTCTACCATGCGCGTGCTGCTTCCAAAGTTGTGACCAATCACAGGCAAACACAAAGAACTGAATAAGGAAAGAGTGAGTTGGAACTGGGCTGGCTCCACTGTCTCAGGGGTGCATGAACCGTCAACTACTTCCAGACTTTTCTGGGTGGAATTTGTTCCCCATGGCCACCATAACAACCATAGACTAAATAACTTAAAACAAAGTGAATTTTTAATTTTAATCTGTGAATGTCAAAAGTCCAAAGTTGATATGAGTGGACTAAAATCATGGGGCTGGCAGACCTGGTTCTTTCTGGAGGCTGTACATTCTTTGACGTCACATAAAACTTACTTTCTATAGCCTGGATAGAGATAGAGATGGAGATGGAGATAGTGGAAATGGAGATGGAGAGATGATTAGATATAGATATAGATATAGATATAGATATAGATATAGATATAGATATAGATATAGATATAGATATAGATATAGATAGATATAACCTAACCCCTACTCTGCTTCTACCATTCTACTCTATGTTTATGTAAGTTCATATTTGAAAGAATAGTTCACATGAGATCATGTGGGGTTTCTTCTGTGCCTGATTTATTTAACTTAAAATAATTATCTTTATTCTTTTACAAGTGACAGTTAATGGTCACTTTGGCTGGTTCTATTTCTGGGCTATTATACAGAAGATTCCATTAGATAGAAGTAGAATGTTCAAACGTATGTATAATAGCCTACTTGAGTATACATGGGATTTTATCCAGGCTAGTGCAGACATGAGGTTAGAACAAGTCTTAATACTTTTAAGACAACTGAAATAATTTCAAATGGCTTTTCTTTTCTTTCTTTTTTTTTTTCTTTCTTTTTTTCTTTTTTTTTTTTTTTTGGTTTTTCAAGACAGGGTTTCTCTGTGTAGCCCTGGCTGTCCTGGATCTCACTCTGTAGACCAGGTTGGCCCCGAACTCAGAAATCCACCTGCCTCTGCCTCCCGAGTGCTGGGATTAAAGGCGTGTGCCACCACCGCCTGGCTCAAATGACTTTTCTAACTACAATGGTATGCAACTAGAAAAAAAAAATCAGGTGATGTTCTGGAAAATTAATTGATATATGAAAATTCCAATGCTCTGTTAATTTTTTTAGGGAGCAGGAAAAAACTTATTATTCACAAAAAGCAAACATATTTGATAAATGGACATTGGCTAAGGAGTCAGGAAATAAAAAGTCCACTGTTCTTACTCAGATTCCTTCTGAAACCTTCTAGGCAGATGGTCTTCCAGTCACTTATAACAGAAACTGATATTTGAGTATTTCATTTACTACCAAGAGACCTACAAAAATGAAAACAGACTCTAAAAGGCACTGAGCAATTTCTGGCAACAGATGCTGCACTAGGTATATTTAGTAGGTGGATTTGTTTTCTGTGTTATCTTGCTAAATGTAGTGTTGTGGTTAATGCTGCCCATGAGTTTCGATAGCTGATACTGGTTAAGCCACTTTGACTGAAGACAGAACAAAGGAGAGTTAATGTGTTACTACAGCAATAGATTCTTGTGGAAGAAGAAATTCCACAAGAATTAGATAGATAGCAAGGCACTGTTTTTCTTCCACTACTATGTTCTCATATGCAGTTCCTTCTTTCATCCCGTTGTGCTGGCCTTAATTTGTTTAGTGGTCATGACGTGAAGCTTTAATTGCAGGGTGGCTGGCTGTGTCTACATCAAAGAGACATAAAAACAGACCTCAGAGCAATCAGCCAGAAATTGCTCTCTGAGGTGATGGCCAGTAAAGCAAAACACAGGTGCTAAGCAATTACCTGGTAATAAGATCAATGAAGACAGCTAAACCAGATAATGTACTCTCTGCTCCCCAATCTCCCTTTCCAATTTTAGACCACAATTGCCAGTGAAAGCTTGGCTTGATGTTACTCTTCCAGCATGTGTGCTGGTCAGGCCTACTCACACCTAGCTATCTGCCCTGGTTGTGTTGACCAAGACACATCTCAACATCAGTGCTAAAGGGATTGTTGTTCTCATTTTAATCAGGAGCAGCAGAACATTTTGGCTGAAAACTATTTAGGATTTGTCCAAATGACTATTAAACATGTTCCGCTGCACATCTAAGACATGGTTGTGTGTTTAATAGAACAGTCCGTCAGAACACCTACTGTTACAGCTAAGACTCCCCCAACCCAAAACTGGATAAAAGCAGTACTTAGGGTCTCTAATGAAGCTGGTCAGTTAGCCAGTAACAATGAAAGTCACCTCACAGCAAACCAAGATGGGGCAAGACACTTAGAGAAGAAGAAGCATGTTGGGCTGGGAAGACTGTTAGCAGCAAGGCAATTAATGTCTATAGGATCAATAAAGGAGAAATCATGAGGGGACACTAGGGAGATGACTTACAAAGGCTGGAGCTTACTGAAAGGGGAAACGGGCCTCATTTCCTAACTGTTTTCTTAGTAGCTACTCAAAGTGCTGCACTTACCTATGACCTGCGTGCAACCTAGTGGGGTGCATCAGGGAGAACGTTGTAGCCGCAATGTGGTTAAAGGAGCTTGTGTGGAGCACAACTTGAGGTCCTCAGTCTCTGCTCATACTGGAGATAGGCAGGAGTGCAACACCCCCTTGCTGTGGTTTCTTCCTCTGGGCAAAGGGTAGTCTTGTCATGGGTCTTCTGGAGTTTTTGAGTATTCTTCTCCAAGACAAGAAACCTGCTGAATCCACAGGCTTCAAGGCATCTGAGGGATCTCTGGTCACCCAGTGAAAGTAAGTGCAGGGAGGGATCCATTGACTTTAGCATATAAACCCAATGTATTAGTCAGGGTTCTCGAACATGGAGTTGGCAGAAAAAAGCAACCTATAGGCTGTATTGTCTCTTGAACTTAATGAAGAACTAGACATCCAAGAAGATATGATATAATATATGGCAAATATATATGAATGTAACATCTAAAGCATGCATGTAGTCACATCTAAAAAGTACCTTCATAGAAATATTTAGACTAATATGTGACTAAAGTCAAGTTGACATAAAGTTAAGGATAATAAGAGTGATATTGGAAAACAAAGATAAAACCTCTTTAGCTAAGTTTACTTTATAAACTAATAGACATCTGAAATAAGTAAAAAGACATGAAAAGATTCAAAAATTCAACTCTTCTAGCTTCTGTGGTTGCCTATCAGCACAAATATGCTTATCAGCACAAGTGTTGATTTGTATCTTCATGAAACAAAAAGAATAACCAATAATTACATGTTTTCTTGTGACTATCTCCTTCAGAGACCTGAACTATAGGACACTGTGGAAATACAGAGCCTTATGTGTTTTATGTTCACAGGAGCAACACTGAATCAGACTGTACATCGTAGGGTAAAGCACTGTAAGAGGGTTGCTATAGGTCACTGAAAATCTAGAATTTTTGTGGTGATAGTGGTGGTGAGGAAGAGGAATAATGCAGAAGATGAAGGACTTAGAGGGAGCAGCAACAATAGATGGGCAAACAATAATAAGAACAAAAAAATTTGAATGAACTCAGATCTTTCAGGGTTTCAATTATATGTAAAGAATCTCAAGTAAAAATAGGCTTTTAATTTTAATCCTGAGAAAAAAATACCTAATTAAATATTGGACAAGTTGCATGACACCAGTGTATCTAGGAAGTTTACAGTATATGAGAACACAAGTTTCTGTGTGTGTGTGTGTGTGTGTGTGTGTGTGTGTGTGTGTGTGTGTGTGTGTGTGTGTATGTGTGTGTGTGTTGCTGAGAAAAAGAACCACAGCTGACAGACTAGTCAAGGTGGCTTCTCTAAGCTGGTAGCCCCTCTTTTGTGAACCAGGGTTGAGATGCTCTTTAGAAGCACTCTTGCTAATACAAGCTTTGGTGATCACCTGTCTATCATTTTTATGATCACTAATGTCCAAGTCGCCTTCCACTGTGTGAACTTGATGTCTTCATTGTTCACAGGCTTCAGTAGCTATTTAAGAAGGGTAGTTAAAAAGCAATCTCAACACCTGTAGATCCCAGGGGCCAAATTCAGTGAACTGTTAAATAATTACTAAATGTATCTATCACATGGAAGAATACACACTTTATTTCTATAAACCAAAGGCCATTCCACAAGGAGGCTGTGTCAAACCATTGTTTCTCAATATATTTATACCAAAACATCTTATTACTCTTTCATTCCAAATCATTCTGAAACTTCTCTT
>CM052708.1:45500035-45540655 GCA_028551405.1 Uromys caudimaculatus
TAACAGAGTGTTAAAGTTAGTTTTAACCAAGATAGAAGTGCAGTGGCCTAGAATTTCCAGATCTAGATCAGTATGTACACATAGGCCATCTTCTTCAATTCTCAGCTGGATCAATTATATTAACATTTAGCAGAATGGAAGACTTGTGCAGAGGTCTGGGTGGAAGGGCAGTTGTAATGCAAGAACCCACCTCCACCCCAGGGTAGGGAGATTATTAAGCTCCTGGGAGGAGGCTGTCCCCCCTCTGCCATAGTTCTGCTGAGAAGGCGGTACTTAGTATGAATGGATAACTCCTCATCTGTTTATCATTTATTGTGACCTCTTCTATCTAGGACTCAGAGAACATAAGGAAAACGAATAACATTTACTGTGTTACAACAAGGTCGCAGCTGTTCCAGAAATGGCGATGAACAGAAATGACAGCAAAACAGATCAGAATAAAACCTGCCTCTCCAATGAATGATAGTGTATGAGCCCAGAATTTGTAACATCACTTTCAGGAATTAAAGAGGAAAGGGTACCTGGCCATAGAGATAGAAGTGACTCCATTTCTGAAGCTCTGTAGAGTTTATTTGACCAAACAATTCATGAGTTAGGATGCCCTAAAGTGAAAAGGATTAAGGTACTCATTTGAAGAAACACAATGTGTTGAATTTGTCTTAGTTGTAGAAAGAGAATTCCTGCTGTGTTTCAGGTTTAAGGTTGCCTTATTTGCTCTATTCTGCTAGAAAGTCCCTAGCCATGTAATTATAAGCTTGTTGGCTGCCTTGAATAGGCAGATATTTGGTTCGGTTTTCCTTTAACATAGGCATTTATAAGAAAGAGTACAAGTTAAGTTTATCATGTTTGCAAAACAAAATTAAGGTCATTTGTGAGACTGAAGTGGTTCTGTCTGTTTCAGGCTTCCTTAAGTTTGGTCTTCATTTTCTTTGACATGTACAATCAGGCCTGAATCAGACAGAGAGGCTCTGTCACAGATTGAGGAAGCTTTGATTTGACATGGGAAAAGAGTCACCACTCTGAGCCCATGTGAAGGTCCCAAGCAGCACTTCTGGCCCTCTTTCAAGATTCTTTACAGCTCCCAGTTTTCTTTTCCCCTTAATAGGTTATAGAATCCTATTCCTGATTCTTCGTTCACTTCTGCAAAGCCTTTACTGCTACTATTTTGACCTTTGTAATGGTTAGTAATTGAATTGTTGGCTGGTATGTTTCCATGTCTGACTTAAAGCAGAGCCTTCCACAGGACTAAATGGGACCTGAGAGGCCCTGTAAAGCAGCACTCTGAAACTCATTCAGTTGTCTCTCAATTTTTAGTCTTCTGTTCCTTTTGCTGAGCTACAGAACAAAACAAAACTTCTGTGGAAGGCCCTTTGCTCTGTGTTATCCAGGGCCACAGTTAGGAACCATGCCAGAACTGACTGTGGCCCAACTTGACCCTTGAGTCTGCATGAGGTGTCTCCTATTCTTGGAAGACTATTAGCTCTCCTTGAATGCTGAATATTCTACCCGTCTGCTGATCTCTATCTTACCTTGAGCTTTGTGGCTTTACTAACAAAAGCCACCATTAATTGAATGACCCTTTTTATTCCTGGCCCACAATTGAGAGGACACCTTGATTATTAAGAAAGTGGATTTTAATCACTGCCGTGTGCCACTTACATACCAGTACCAGGACTCTTTCTATGTCATTCTTTGGGCTCCCTGGACACTAAGGACTTTACTTTCTTGCTTTCCAAGCTACACTATCAAAACTGTCAAATGAAAATCAGTGAAGCCTTACCATAGAGAAGCCATGGATAGATGGCTATTAAATGTGCAGCAAATTCTGGACGACAGATTGCCTTGTTCTTTAGCTCAAGGAAAGAATTTAACATTTCCTAGCTTTCAAGATTCTCTTTTGACCATATAAAGACTCTATTAGACATCCTGTATTAGCTGTGTATTTGGGTGAGGTGACAAATGCTTTACAGATTCAACTTAAGAGATGAATTGCTTAGTCTACACCATGGCTTAAGGCATACAGCCCATTATGGGAAGGAGAGCATGACAACTAGGGTCCTGGTGGCTGAAGCTTGGAGCCTTCTTGTTTTATCTTAGACCAGGAAGCAAAGGAAGAGATAGTCTCCCAGCTCTGACGTATGGCTCTACTTCTCCCACCTATGCCCTAAGCCCAAAAGGTTCCAAAATTTGCCAAAGTAAGTCGCTGGCATCCAGCTGGAGCCCAAGGGTTCTAATACATGAGCCAGCGAGGGATGCATTTCATATTCAAACCAGGCCATGGGTATAATGTATTTTAACTTTTCAAAGTGCTCAGAGAATTTTTCTGAAAGTAAACATGAGATGACAGAACAGTGGCCTGGAAGTTCGTGTTGCTTATAGTGATGGGGCTGGGAGGGATTTCCTTCTTGGATGCTTAGAGAGATGCTTCTTTGCTTGCTCACTCCTGGTGTGGTCATTAGAATTCAGGGCCCTCCCACTGAGCAACACCCCCAGGACCAAGATCCTGAATTCCCATCCCTTCTTAATTCTGCATCATTTCTCTAAGTTGCATTTGGAGGATGAAGGACACAAATAATCCCTCAAAACATGTTCTTTCATTGTGCAAATTAAAATAAGATGTATGCATAAATTGAAACAAGAGTGAAAAGCACGAACTACTTGGGTATCATTTGATAACTTTTTTGCTTAATTTTCTACAGTTCTTATTAATTACTGCTAAATTTAACTTTAGTCTTCTGTATCCCGATTTTAAAAAAAGAACATTTACATTTCTCAAGTGATTAACCAACGTTCACTGGTGTTCCCATTTGCTTGCTGCAGCCTGCTTAACTGGAGCTTACTTTGCCCCACAAGCTACACCCCCATCTTTAACTGCCTGCTTTAAATTTAGCAAAAAAGAAAACACTAAGTTCATCTCCAATGTTCCCAATCTCTTAGGACACCGATTTCCCACTTGCCTCTGCATCTCAGTTCACCCAGGAAAGTCCCTGTTTCCCTTCCCAGCTCCTCAGTGCCAGTATGCCTGATGAGGCAACCAACCACAAACAGAAACAGGTAAATAGACTGTGATCAAATCTGGAAGTGAGACTCTGCTTGACAGCATCCTTCCAGTTCTCCTAACAAACATGCATACTTATTATTTAGTATGAGTTTAGTGACTAGTCTGTGTGGACAAGAATCACCGGGGACTACTGAAAACAGAGAGGAGTGAGCTGATTCCCAGAGACCCTGAGCCAGGGGCTCCTGAGAGAAGCAAGGAGCAGCCACCAGAAATAGCTAGGCATGTAATTCTAAGGCTTGTGCTCTTTATGAGTCTTTAGAATCAGTGATTTTTTTTACCCACATCATTTTACATTTTGATGTTTATCTACTAGTAAATGATGTCAAATACATGTGTGTAGATGTCAGACATTAAAACTATTAAGAAGTATTAAGTGGTATGTTAGGTGCTAGTGGCAAAGCTGAGCTTTGCAGGCTATCACACGTTTTCCCTATGACTATGCAGTTGTCTGAGCATTTCTTTTAGATAAGTTGGTTTGTAGTTAGCTTTTGGTAACATGGATTTGTGTTTTTAACTGTCCCTATTCTCTATCTCTCCTGTGCCATCTTTCTTTGTTAAGAACAGATATGAGAGGTCATAGGATACCAGTACTTACACTGAGTAACTCCATGCACACTTGAATCAGTGTCCAGTGAAACCAATGAGATAGAAGATCATTCACATGTACTAAAAAAATGAAGCAATTTTATTCCTTTATTCTTAATTCTATTTGATAGTGTCAACTACAGGTTTTGTGTAGACTTATTATGTATTCAAGTTTAGCATTATTAGTCAAAAAGAGAAAAGGAACTAGGGAGAAACAGAAACCATTGAAAGACAGAGGGAGTGAATGAAAGATTGAAATAATCCAGCAATCCAATAAAACCCTCCTGGATTGAACTGTTAGAGACTTTAGCTGCTGCTGGTTGTCTTGGGGATGCACACAGTATACTGAGCACTGGCTGGTTCTGCCTCAAGAGTGAGATTGTTAGATGATCTTGGCTTCAGAACAGGATTATAAGCCAGTGACAAAAGACTTTTCTGTTCCCTTAAAACTGTTTCATGAATCATATTTAAACTTTACCCTGAACCCCACTTTACACTGCTAAATATACCAAGAATAACAACCAATGCCATATCAAGCTATATCTCTTTGGCTAAATTTATTGTATAAAATAAATGATCAGAAAAATGTTAGAAAGTTTTATATTTTGAAATTAATTAATACAAATGGGGGATTGTTTGCTTATAATTCAGGAAGGTCTCCACAGGCTTATAAAGTGCACAGTGATGTGCTTTCCATGGTAGCCCTAAGTTAGTAACTTCTGTGTTAATTCTATTATTCATATTCTGAGTATTGTACCCACAGAAGCCAGAAGTGGGGCTCATATCCATTGAAAGTGGAATTGTCGGCGATTGTGAGCCACCCAACTTGAGTAATGGGAACCAAAATTGAGTCCTTTGCAACAGCAATATACATTCTTAACTGCTGAGCCTTCTCTCCAGCCCTAACATTATCATGGTGCTTTATTTTGGAGTTTTACACTTTTGTAAACTAAGTGTTCCTGCTGCCTAAAGAATGCCTTGCTCTAGCTATTTCTCAAAAGTTCAGGAAGCTACTTGTGAAACTGTCATCTCTAAACATTACCCAGAATTCATGAATCACGATCTTTTTGGATAGGGCCCAGGAATCTGCTCATGTATCCCATGTGTATTTTCCAGCTGTAGGCACTATTGAAGATTCAGTGCTGAGTACGCTGACTTCCGTTTGTCACAGTGGTGGTTTTCTCCAACCCCATTTTACTGAAGCCCTCTCCCAAATACCCATTTGTGGTAGTTTAAATGAGAATTGCTCCTATAGGAATATCTGTTTGAATACTTGGTCCCCAGTTGGTGGAACTACTTGGGAAGGAGGAGGAGGTATGGCCTTAGAGGAGGTGTGTCACTTGGAGTTGGCTTTAAGGTTTCAAAAAACTGCCCTGCCACCATCTCTCTCTCTCTCTCTCTCTCTCTCTCTCTCTCTCTCTCTCTCTCTCTCTCTCTCTCTCTATCCCTCTCATGATGTGAGCTCTCAGCTGTTCATACTACCCTATCTTCACTCCACCTTCATTTACTCTCTGAAACCACAAGTCCAATTAAATGTTATCTTTTATAAGTTGCCTTAAAGGTGTTTTAATACAGAAATAAAAAAGTAACTAATACACCACTGCTATCCCACTCTGTGGTAAATCCTTATGCCAAGATGAAGGTGAGTATGGAGCTACCCATAATGTCCTCCTCTTTGTTCCCCACAATAGTACATTTAGAATGCCTAGCACCATGAAACACTAAGTCTTCTTACCCCCCCTTCAGAATTTCATCATTGTAGATTGATTTGTCCAATTTTAAAGAAATTGAACAACGCATCCCACTTTGATTCTGGTTTCTTTGCCTCAGCAAACACATCCTGGGGAAGGGGAATCACCAAATGTTAGGGTCACTTTTTTGTGCATCCTTTCCTCTGTTTGGCCCCTGTGTCCTGGCTACTTTGACTTCCAACTTTTATTTCTTTAGCTGTAAAATCTCCCTGGCATTTTGGTTGATTTTCCTTCATCCTCACTGCCAACACCTCTGTCTGAAGTTTTTCCTTTCACTCCAGGACAAGAGACACAAAGTGCCTTAAAGGATAAGCAGCCCAAGAAGCATTAGCTCCCTTCTCTTTGGCCCCCTAATTTCCTGAATCTTAGCTTTATAAGTTTCAGTAACTCTACCTATTAAAACAGATAAATAGTTGGGCTTTAAAAAAATACTCTATCAGGGCTGGAGAGATGGCTCAGCGGTTAAGAGCACTGAGTGATCTTCCAGAGGTCCTGAGTTCAATTCCCAGCAACCACATGATGGCTCCCAACCATCTGTAATGGGATCTGATGCCATCTTCTGGTGTGTCTGAAGATAGCAACAGTGTACTCATATACATAAAATAAGTAAATAAAATTTAAAAAATACTCTATCAGAATTTTAACATTTCTATGAATGCCAACATTTTTCTGATAAAACTATTCCACCATAGTCTGAAACACGAAAGAATATATAGGCTCGTAGTACTAAAATGAACCCATAAATAAAATACTAATTGCTATGATTCTATAAATTAATACTAACAGCAGCCATTTCCTTATCAGTCCAATTATCTATTGCTACATCACAAAAGTAAATGAATTGAAACAAGTGCAATAATTTACCTTTACTCCCAAATCCATAAGTTAGGGGGCACTTGGAAGGGATCATTCATCTCTGCCTCATGCAGCATCAGTTTAAAAACCTTTAAGGATGAGAGTGATGGAATGGTGGGGAACTGGTCATGCACATCTGGAAGATACTAACTGGCTGTTAACTGGAACTTCAGATGTGTCAATGGAGAAAAAAGTCTACACAGGATTTATCCTTGGGACTATCTTTGCAAGGAAAGATGGCTGTGTTCTGTGCGTACTCTATAAGACAGGAAATGTAGACAGCAAGTTTCTGAAGGCATAGCATCCCTTCTGTTGTACTCCAGGAGTCCATATTCAAGGATAGGGCCAACAGAATCTATACCCTCAAATGGACTGTCAAAGATTTTAGAGTTGTATTTTAGATTTTCCAAACCAGTGTATTGTCCTAAATATGTCAGGAATCTTAGATATGGGGAATATAGTCATGAATATTGCAGACAAAGTTTCTTCCCTAAAAGTGGAGACAAAATAAAATGGGAAAGTGGGAGACTTTGGATGGGGTTTTTAATTAGGGAAGAGACAGGGATATCAATAAAGAAAGAGATGAGGAGGGGAGGGACAAGTACTATTACAGGTATTTTTAAAGCCTCAAGGAACCATATTATTTTATACTACATGTAATACATATTAAATATATGTACACACACACACACACACACACACACACACACACACACACACACACACCCCTTAAATGAAATTTTGCCACTTGAGTTGACAACTCTCCACAAAAAGTCATGGACTATCTAACTAACATAAACCAGGCAAGAGGTCATTGGTCAGGGTAATCCAGCAGACTCCTAGAACCATATAGCCTGCTGCAGATATCTTCGGTTGCCCTGTTACTAAGATACCACACAGTTCAGCAGACATGGGACTTGGAAGACTGGAACTGGATCTGACTTGAAAGCTTCTTTCTTTAGGTCTATCTTTCATAGTACCAGAAGGCACTGTTTAAGGTGCTGAGGGAAGAAAGTAACCCATAGACATAACTAGCTGTGATACCTACAAACCACAACAGTGACAAGCATCCAAGAGATTCCTGAAGGTGTAATAGTGGTACTAACATCTTGGCAGAAAACAATGGCTCTTTAGTTGTACTTAAGGAAAATCATGCCTTGCACTGGAAGCCTAGCCAGCCATCTAGAGGTAGAAAAGTTATGGATCTTAGAGGAGAAGCTACAACTCATATTTTACTAGACCAACCTAATAATTCCTATCTACATTCTACAACCTATCCTTATACCCAATGATAAATGCAGTTCTCACCCTGCAGGAAAGAAGTCTCTCTATGCAGCAAATTGAGACCATTACAGAAATCTGCAACTGGTCAAAATGAAGAGATCAACTGATCATGAGGGGTTCAGCAACAATGAACACATCTACAACAGACCTCCTGCACCTAAGGCTCAAGGATAATTACAGAAGAGGAGGTAAAAAGAGTTTAAGAGTCAGAAGCCAAGGAAATCTGATATGAAGTTATGAGTCCTAGAAATGACAAGGAAAGTATGTCTACAATATCTTATCAATGCTGCTGCCTAAATAAGACTCAAATACTAGTAACACCAATAGACATACTAATGTAAAAGGGGAAGATCTCACAGGAATGTACTCCTAGATATAGAACTATAGATGAATAAGTATTATGAAAGAGAGAATTAGTCTTTCTCAGGGATGAACTCTATAACTGGTTATTCAATACTAAGTGGTAAGTCTAGAAATCACGCACACAAGCACTACTAAGTGAACTCAGCACATTGGATTTACGTAGTTAAGCATATATGTGTGTATATAATTGTATGTGGGAAATATACATGTATGTGTTGGAAAGATTTGGTGTGTAGTATCATAAAGGTTTTATTAAGAAATTTTGGGTTATTTGTACTTTGTGGGGTGATACGGGTATGTAAAGCAGGAGAGTAATGGATTCTTGCTTGTACCTTTAAAAGATCGTTCTGGTTGCTATGTAGATTAAATAGAAAGAGAATATGAACTCAAATGATAATAACTAAGTTGTTATATCCAGAATCTATTTTGAAGGCAAAGCATGGGTGTAGAAGTTAAGCTGTGCTCTTCCTCCCAGTCCCATGCTCCCAGAAATAAGACTTGGGCTCAAAATATGTTTACAAATACCTTGGCTCTATAGCTAGGCTCTTCTTTGACTTAAAATATCCCATTTATTCTAGACTACATTCTGTCATGTAGCTGCTTACCTGTGTACTGTGTGTCTGTCTTACCACATCTCCCTGCCCTGGCTCTATCCCAGAATCCTTTCTCTCTCCTGGATGTCCTACCTCTATTTCCTGTCTAAGCTATAGGCCACAGGCTTTTTAAATTGACAAGTGATGCATCCATACAATATACAAGATATTGTCTCTATACATGAGGCTGACCAGGACCAAAGAATGTATCGTCTCATAAGAACAGGGGAGAAAAATGCTTAAACTTTTTGTTTCTACAAAAAAATGGATGGCAGAAACTTTCAATAAGAAAGAAAAGGGGAGAGAAGGGCAGGTAGGATGAAATACAATTTCCAAGATCATAAATATTAATTCAAACTCACTGTTAAGAAACCACACAATCCTAAAGTAAATGAATATATAAGTATAAAGGATTTAGAGAGAAGTCAATAATAGGGTATTAATATGGGAGTCCTTAATATAAATATTAAAGTAATTGCACTGGATAAAAACTATATAGAAATATACATAGAAAAGAGGAAAAAATAAAAATTATAAATATTCCTAGTACAACAAAAAATAATTAATTAATTTAGGGACCAGTGAAATGGTACTTGTCACCAAGGCTGATGACCTCAATTTGAGCCCTAGAACCCATATGGTAGAGTAAAAGTACTTAGTCTCTCAAGTTGTCCTCTGCACTCCACACATATACGAGCATATGTATACACACATACATATAAACACACGCATAACAAAATAGATAAATATTAAAAATCCATTTTAGATCTTAGTAATACTTTGGGAATCTTGAAAGAATCCAGATGATGTAAATGCTATAAATTCTCAAAACAATCCATTTGTTTATTCTCTTTAAACAATATGAAAAATAGAAAAGATTATCATTCCAGGATCACAGGTGAGCAAGAGAACACTGTAAGAGATGACATCACCGAGCAAAGGCATCCCTTCCATTTTAGTAGTCTCTATCTCTTTGTATTTATGCAAACAAAACAAGAAGCTTACAAATATGCACAGCTTCCAGTGAATTTAGTCTCCTGTCTTGATTGGAATTCCTCCTGCTATCTTATTGATTTATTCTATATCATACACTTATTAAATAGTATATGTTTTATACCTCAGTACTATACAATTCAGAAAGGGAAATAAAGGTCTAATAAGTATCCCCCCAAATAATCAGCCTAATGTGTAATCGAGAAACTCAGAACCACATTGTGATACCATATCATCTTCAATTCATCCGGATTAAAAAAATATAGGTAGGGGCTGGAGAGATGGCTCAGCAGTTAAGAGCACTGACTGCTCTTCCAGAGATCCTGAGTTCAATTCCCAGCAACCACATGGTGGCTCACAACCACAGCAATGGGATCTAATACCTCTTCAGGTGTGTGTCTGAAGGCAGATACAGTATGCTCATATACATAAAATAAAGTAATTCTTCAAAAAGCAATAAAGGTATGTTATTCACTAGTGACCATGGGGCAACACACAACGTTCTTGGGAGTGAACCTGATTTAACCATCAGTAAAACAGTGGAGCAGTGTCTAATAAAACCAGAAATGTATACCTATCCATCCTTTACCAATACCACTGCTGAGAATATCCCCTACAAGAAATTTCCCTAAGTACTCAAAGAAAAATATGAAAGAACATTCAACACAGCAATACTCATAATCATAAAACTGGAAACAACATAATTGTGCTTATGAAAACAGATGCAGACACTGGTAAGATAGCTCAGCCATTATAGGCTAGGCTCACAACCAAACACAGATGCATGAAATGTGGAATATCCAAGAGACAGAAGAAACAGCACATCGGAGAGAATGATAGAGTACCAACATACAGATTCAAAAAAGTATAACTTCATATTAAAAAATGCAGGGTGCATCGATGTGTATATAATTTTACATTTATTAAAATAATTACATAACACTTTAGTGTAGATATCTATAGAAATATAAAAACACACTAATGAATGTGGCAACATTCAGACTGAATTTATCATATGAGATGCTTTTCCGAAGGCAGTTCTGAGATATAGAAAGCACTTAAGCTCATTTTATGTATTTCTAACAGTAAAGAACACACTGGCGTTGAAATTATCCATACAGGGATGTTGCATGCTTATGTGTTTCATGTTACTGATGCTTTCTTTTATGTTCCATTCCATTTCTTGAAAACCAAAGGAAAAGGAGAAAATGGGTGAAGATAATCTTAAGAACACACCCAAACAACATGTCTATAAGTTAACAGTTACAGATGCTGGAGAAAATATAAATGAGAAAATTGAAATCAAGTTAATTCGGGCTTTGTCTTTGAGAAGCTCAGTCCCAAATTCATTTTCACTTGCTCCTTTTCCCTCCCTTTTTGTTTTTTAAGTTCAAGGCACCTTTCAGTCTAAACGCACCTATCTGTTAAAAACATACTTTCAAATACATCAAAAAGAAAAGAAACATATGTACCACAGCAGTTCTTGGAGAATAAAGCTTGTCAAAGAACTTTGGTGACAGAAGTGTCCGATTGGAATGATTTTCTTTCATCTTAAGGTAATGTTTTCCTTGCCTCTGGTTGAGAACTTTAAAGTATGTCACCTTAAAATTCATCAGAGATAATAGTCCATGTAAGGGAGAGCCCACTTACTCAACTCCCTGCTCCATAGTTGTCCTAAGATGTAGGTATTTGAAGAGATATTTTTTGCTACCTCAGATGCTGCATGCAAAAATCCTCCAGGAAGAAGATGGACTGACCTAATTAAATGTCTCCAAAAGCTGGGGACACTGAGAGAGGCTCATGTGCATTTTGAGGAACCTTCTTTTTTTTTTTTTTTTTTTTTTTTTTGGTCTCAGGAAAATGAGTATTGCTGAGCTAAGAATCACCTAAAGATTATTATTCATGTAAAGGACTTCATGTTGAAAAGCAGAGTAGCGAATCCAAATGACTTTGGACCTCTCACTATGGTTTATAGTTTGGGAGAGGCAAAACTCCACACCCCAGCCACTCTGACCTGTAGGTGCAGAAAAACCATGTGGATCAGCACCGCAGTGTGAACATCAGAACCAGTCACTCGGCCTGTGGCAACTCACTATGGTTTGATCCAGAAATAGAGGTGCAAAAGAGAGGAGATAGAATGTGAGAGGGTGAGACAGGGAGAAAAGCAGAGAAGGAGGAAGGGAAAGAAGAAAGGAAAGAGGAAGAGGGGGAGGGGTGAAGATAGGGAGGGAAGAGGGAGGGAGAAGGACAGAAAGGACATAGGGAGACAGAGACAGAGCTTTGATTGATTTCTGAAGGAGGTAACGGTGGCGGGGGGGGGGGGGGATGCTCACATTTTTGCTTCTGCCAACCCTGAGTTTACATAGCAGCCACAAATTCTGAATTATTAAATACAGCCATGAGTAAAACAGGAAATTTAGCGGAGACAAGACCGGACTTCACATACAGTTTGCTTGTTTGCACAAGGAGGAAGAACTGGTCATTCTCCTGCTCTGCCTTATAATACTGATCAGTAATATTATTTACCCGAGATGTATTCCGTCAACAGAAGCCTTTCTGTTCCCCAAGAACACGGCTGTACCCCTCCAGTTCTGCAAAACTACAGTTTCCCTCAGAATACTCTGAAGTCAAAGTGCCCACAGAACGGGCATTCTGAAGGAAGCAATCATTGAAGTGTCAGAGTATCAGGTCCCTGATTTTAACACTTCAGAGCCACAAACACCCTTCTGGCTTTATATATCTTTTGTTCGCAAATGTTATAAAATTGTCCCAACAAACTCAATTCTCATTCCTACAATTGCTCTTCCAACTTGTCCTTTGAAATGACTATAACACTTATTGTCACTGTTCATTGTAGGGTGTCGGAGCCAAGTCTCATGTAGATGGTAGGTACAAATCTCACCTGAGAAAGAACAGAGAATATTTATGAAAATTGGAAATGATTGTTTTTAGAATTAAAAATTTCCATGCCTTTCTTTGCCTTTTAAAAAATGACCTGTTTGCCTATATAGCAGTATTTTTTTAATTGGATATTTTATTTATTTATATTTCAAATGTTATCCTTTTACCCGGTTCCCCCTCCAGAAACCCCCTGTCCTATCCTCCCTCCCCTGCTTCTATGAGGGTGCTCCCCCCCACCCACTCCCACCTCCCTGCCGTGGCATTCCCCTACACTGGGGTATCCAGCCTTCCCAAGACCAAGGGCCTCTCCTCCCACTGATGCCCAACAAGACCATCCTCTGCTACATATGCAGCTGGAGCCATGAGTCCCTTCATGTGTACTCTTTGGTTGGTGGCTTAGTCTATGGGAGCTCTGGGGGGTCTGGTTGGTTGATATTGTTGTTCTTCCTATGGGGTTGCAAATTCGTTCAGCTCCTTCAGTCCTTTCTCTAACTCCTCCATTGGGGACCCCGTGCTCAGTCCAAAGGTTGGCTGTGAGCATCTGCCTCTGTATTTGCCAGGCTCTAGCAGAATTATTAAAGTATGTAAGAACAGATGGAAAAGCAAAAGACAGCCATTTGCCATTGGGTTGAAAACTCTTTGGCAGACATGTTAGCCATGGAACAGTCCACCCAGTGCTGTTCCATTAAAAGGAATGAATAATCTTTGAAATCTGAGGCTGAGGCTGGACAGCACCCTCATCATCACTGAGGACTGGGGTGCCAAACACAATCTTGAAGGCCGAATCTGGCATTTATGGGACAATGCCCAGTGAGTTCTAGCAGTCTATGTTTAGTTCATTTACTCCCCATATCAAGCAATCCATACAAACAGCTCCCATCCTGTCTGTACAGGTGAGCTGAGCCAAGGAGTAGAAGTGTAAAACCCAGTGTGAAGCTCCACAGCTTTAGAATGTCTACACTAACTGTATAGAACTTCCTTGAGACACAGAAAGTTGGGTTTGGTTAACTTCCATGTGATTTTTTTTATAAGTTTTTTGTATTGGTTTTAATAATCTTTAAAAATAATTTTATGCAGCATATTGAAGACCACAGGATAGTGAGGGTCAGACAGGACAAACTTCAGATTACAAAATTGGAAGACATGTTGTCTACATTATTCTACATTATAGTTTAAAAGCACAGTATCAAAAATTCTGCCTATAAATAATGAGATTAGAAGGCAAATTTACATTCTATTGGTACAGCACTTCAACCTTTACAACCCATTATTCTTGTCTATAGCTTACATGTGACTTTACCAATCATATACTTTAGCACAAATATATTTCTTTATTATCATCCATTCATTCCTCTGGAGATAAATTTTAAACCAACTAAGAAAAGAATATATTTAAGGATGCATGACTTGCAGCTAAAAGAGCTGTAAGTGGGGGCTGTGGCACACATATGGTCAGTGTGTAAGAATTGGCTGTAAGTGGAGAGATGTCTCAAAGTTCCTCATGCTTTATACGTCCCTCTGTTAAAAACAATATATTCTTTTATTCATCTAATTTTTGAAGACTATTTTTATACATGTGCTTATCAGAATACATAGACCCAAATATAGGATCAGTGTGAGGTGCTATTAGGCAGCTCCTCTGTAGAAAAGAAAAAAATAGCCTATGGAGTTCCTTGGTAATCATAATCATCAACAGTGACTGTACAAAAAGGCTTCCTAGGCATGAAGTCTATGCATAATCCTGATCAAAAAAGTGTTAAACAAGGATGAGATCATAGCTTGACACATAATAGTCCGAATTATCTGTAAAGCTCAAAAAGGAACAGCATGTAGAATGTTTTTCAATCAGAAGCAATCAGCCCCAGGTCATCTTGACACCTCCTCATGCATATCCAACCGGTAAGCTGGGCCCTGTGGCCAGAGGTGGGCTCAAAATGGACACAAAGGGGTGCTGTCCACTGTGACAACAGACCAGTATAGTGGCAATAGCAATGGTAATAGCAATGTCTAATAATCATAACTTTTAAGTGTTAAACATCTGTTGATTTATTTAGCCTCCAAAACAATTCTATGATATAAACAATTATATTATTATTTCTATATTAAAGAAAGAAATGAAGGTTTAGGAGTGTTAAAGAACATTTCTAAGGTTTAAGGGCTACTTTTTTTTTTTGTTTTTTTTTTTGGTTTTTCGAGACAGGGTCTCTCTGTGTAGCCCTGGCTGTCCTGGAAGGGCTACTTTTATCCAACTACTACAGTGTCTCTAAAAGGAGGTGGGTTTGTACCTCTTTGGGAGCATGAAGGAAACTTAAGCGATGGTTTTGTATTGGTTCCAATCGGTTTGATGTAGAAGCAGGTGTGGGACACCAGTTCAAGCAAGAATATGCACGTGATATATATAAATGCTACTTTTTAGACAGATTAATATTTCTATGCAGCTGTATTTTAAAAAATATATATAGATGTTGCCTTGATTACTAAAATGTAAATTCATGCATTCGAGTCATCTTTAAATCTAAAAACTTTTTGGAAGTTTCCCTGTCATGACATGCACTTAACAGCTGTCTATTGTACTTATTTTTGGATATGAATATGTCATTTTTAAACAAAAAAAGAGTTAACCAAAAATAAATCACTATTTTCAGGATATCCAGTAACTTACTTCAGATATATATATATATATATATATATATATATATATATATATATATATATATATATATATATATATATATATTTTAGAAAGGATCATAACTCAAAAGACTTGGGAAACGCCAGGTAAGATCCCTTACATTTGGGGACACTGACCTGTTTTTGTCATCTATAGCTACAACAGATGCTTCTGCTGGACATACTACAGATTGTAACCTGTAAAAGTTTGAGTACTGCATATGGAATTTATATAATCTTCAAATCTTTATGTGATAGAAGTAGTCTTTGGTTTTATATAAAGACCATAAAATGAATGCTGAAATATTAGACACTGGAACAGAGAAATATTAACTAGGTACCCACCTTGACTTCTGTAAAGCCCTGACATCTGTCTCTGAGATGCAGCTTCCTTAGTTGAAAAATGGACATGCTTATCTAGATCTGGGTAGGAATGTAAGACATTTAGAATTACATAACGAGCCATGGATGGTGTGTGCACATTTGGAAGGGAAAATGACTTTCTAGATATAGTTAACCAACTAAGCTCAGTCAGTCTACAGACAGTATGTCAATTTGGCACAGGTCCTAATGCAGGCTCCTCAGTCTAACACTGAGCAACATTTCCCCTGCCTATTTCTGTTTTCTTAAGTGCAGTTATGTCAGATGGGAATGACTTCAGGATGAACTTGACATTCTCTTATTAAATCAGCAAAGGAATTAGGGGGAAAATCACACACCAAAAATATCAGTATATACAGACAGAGGGGGTAATGCTTCCAGAAATCTCCTTGTTGAGCTACAGGTCACTGTCTCAGCCAGAAATAGTTAAAGCATTACAGTGTTTCTTTCTAATATACATGTGGTCACCTTCAGCCCGGACTTTCAGAGGCCTGCCGCTCAACGCAGAAACAAAAGGATAGACTGATCTTGGTGAATTAAGACTGAACTGCGCCTATCACCAGAAAGGGGTTCTAAAACAAAGGACTTAAAAACACTACACTTCTCTTAGAGATCATGGGATTTTTCAGGTAAAATATCGGATATATTAAAAAGTTTTTAAAGTTAACTTCTTTGTTATCTATCTAGTTTTCAATTCTTTTAAAACTTAAACTTGTTCTTTGACCTTCACACACCCACACACACATATGGGGGGGGTTGTGGGCGCGTGCGCACGTGCACAGGCATGCATGTACATGCATATGTGTGCTACATGTATATATACTTAAAACATTCTGATTGCTTTTGCCTTAATCCTCTCTTATTTTCCTTCCTTCTCTTTTCATCTCCCCTTTCCCACTAATTTCCTCCCCATCCGTGCCCTTCTCTTTCATGGCCCTTCAGGTTTGAGTGGGGCACTCTGTGTGGCCATGGGGTTGGATTTATCTACTGGACGCTGGTAGTTGTATAACCAAGTAAAACTGAAGACAGTAGCCCCTTTCTCTGAGAGTCCATCAGCAGTGAGGGACAGGGCCCCATGGCCCTCAGCCACCCATGGATAACTGTTGAGGGGCCTATATTATATAGGCTCAATGCATGTAACCACAGTTGCTGTGAGTTCCTGATTACACTGATAGTGTCATGGTTAGAAGCTAGAATTTCTGTATCTTTCTATCTTCTGGCTTTTGCATTCTTTCGGTCCATTCTTCTACAATGTTTCCTGAGCCTTGGAGGGGTAGTTTAGGACTGAGTCCTCATCTGTCAGTTAATTCTTAGCATCAAGGACAGCTATGAGTCCACATTCCCTGTCATTCACTGTGAAACAGAAGTTTCTCTGTTAAGGTTCAGAGTAGTATTTTCTACAGGTATAGCCATAGAATTTTTAAAGGCAGATTGACATTATATATATTTAACTAATTATTGAAAGTATTTTTCTACACAAGACCTTATGTATTTCAAAAGTCTTTTAAAAAAAAAAAAAAAAAAAAAAAAAAAAAAAAAAAAAAAACCAAGCTCATATCATTGGGCACCAGATCACTTCTATGCAGCAGACACTGAATACAACCAGAGAGTGACTGGTGGTCAACATTATACTGTGCCATGATTTTCCGCGTGGGCAGAGCTTTGCCTGGTAAGTTGGTATGGTGGTTCATGTAATTTACTACTAAGACTGTTGATGCCTTCATTTTTCCAACAGCCTATGTGGCAGCTGTTGGAACTTTGAGAACTAGCTTTACTTTTCTTTTTCTTTCTTTTTTAAAAAAATCACACAATATTCTAATCACAGTTTCTCATCTTCAAAATCCTCCTAGACCCTCCCCACCTGCCAACATACCCAACACTCTATGTCTTTTCTTTCTCTTTAGAAAGGAAAAGGAGAGTAAAAAAGAAACAGAACAATCAAAGAAGGAGGAAGAAAACACACACACACACATACACACACACACACACACACACACACACACACACACACACACCCTGTAAAACCACAATAAGACAAAAAATGAGACAAAACATCTTCAGAAATAGCATTAAGTTTATTTTGTGTTGCAATGGCCATCTACTGATAGGCATACAGGATGCTCCTAAGTGTGGTTTATATAACAGTTAAGACTTTATTATAGAAAACTAAGTTTTCCTTTGCGAGTGGTTGTCCATTGCAGCTAGCTTCTTGGTAGGGATGGAAACCCCTGTCCATTCCCCCTTTCAGTACTGAGACCTTACTGAGACCTTGACGAGCTTGGACCTGTACAAGCCTGTGTATGCTGCCACTGTCTCTGTGAGTTCAGTTGTGGCACAAGGATTCTTGTTGAGCATTTTGATGCTTCTAGGAGCAATATAATGTAGTTACACTGGTACCTTCCTCTAAGCTCTTATTTTTAAATGTCTTTAACTGGGTTAGAAGGCAGGTTTCCATATGGCTGCCTCACATCCTCGCTTCGGTTTTTGCTAACCCTCCCCACCACCTGCTCTCTCATCCTCTTCATGCCTCTAACCCCTTCCCAGTAAAATCCTTTCTCCCACATGTTCCTCCCTCATATTTTAATTTCACCAAGTTCTTCTATCCCATAATATTTAAACACCTACCAGAGTAACCCCTTTCTAGTTTCATGGCTTCTATGGGTCCTTTAAGATAACTATACAAACCTAAGAGATAAAGCCAGGATCTGCACATGAAAGAGATCACGTGGCACTTCTCTTTTTAGCTTCAGTGACTCAGTATAATTTCCCCCAATTTCATTCATTTACCTGCAAATCTCATTTGCCCTTTCTAGTGACTAAAGCTCTATTGTAGATATCTTTGGTATTTTCACTTTCCTTTCATCTGTTGATGGACGTCTACACTGATTCTGTTTCCTAGCTATTATAAATAGGGCATCGATAAATATGGTGTGCAAGGGTCTCTGTAGTGAGATGTTGATTCATTTGACTGCACGGCCAGCAGTGCTCTAGTTGAGTGATATCGGAGTTCTGTTTCTAGTTTTTAAGAGGGTCCTCCAGGTTGATCTCCATAGAGGACGCACTAGTTTATACCTGTCCCTACAACCGTGTCAATATTTATGTTACTATTTGTATTCTTGATGATAGCCATTCTGACTGCAGTGAGATGCATTTGTAATCTTAAGCAACTCCTCAATGCTGTTTTTATAAGCATGTCTGTTATAACTTGAAATCAGGAATGGCATACACATATATATTCCTAAAATACAATCTACTTAGTCTGTATGATCTTATCTGTATGTATGTTGTCAGGGCTGAACATTTGGTATTAATAACCAAATGGTGCACTTTGCCCTGAAGGAGACTTATTTCTCCTGCTCTCAGTGCTCTGATGCCTGTAGTTCTCTGTGTAGGGTTGGGGCCTCATAGCCCCCCTCCTCCCCATTTTGGCTCCCCATACAAATTTTAAGCTTTTTTTTCTGTTGTTTTGAAGAATGTTCCTAGAATTTTGATTGTGATTGGACTGAATCTGCAAATTGCTTTTAGTTAGGGTGGCCATTTTCATAATAGCAAGTTTTCCAGTTTATGACTGTGGACAGACTTCCCATCTTCCAGTGTCTCCCTCAGTTTCTTCAGGGTCTTTAAACTTTTACTATAGAAATCTTTTATTTCCTTGCCTAGGTTTATTCCTCAGTATTTCATGTTTCAGACCTATTGTAAATGATATTGATCCCCTGATTTCCTTTCTCATATGTTTGTCACTGCTATATAGGATGGCAGGTGTGTGTGTGTGTGTGTGTGTGTGTGTGTGTGTGTGTGTGTGTGTGTGTGCGTGTGTGTCCGCATGCGCTCATCTGCATGCACATGTGTGTTAATTTCTTTCTATCTGGGTACTACTATCTCCCAAAGAATTCTGTTTTTTTTTTTTTTAAATCTTACGTCATAATTCGATTAGTATTAGTTAATTCTTCTTTGAATGTGTGATGGGATTCTGCAGTGAATCCTCCAGTATCTGCCCATTTTAGTTAGGAGATATTTTTTAAAAATAAATTATAGCTCCAATGCCATTTTATAAATGTTTTTAAATTATCTAGTCATCCTGCTTTAATTTTAGTTGGTCATTCATATTTAGAAATTCACTATTCTTTTAGACTTTCTAATTTAGCTGAATATGGGTTTTCAAAGCATGCCTTTACCATTTCCTGAATTTCACTCTTATCTGTAAAAATGCTTCCTTTTGATCTCTAAAATAAAAAATCAGTTAATTTGGCTAAGGGTTTGTCAATTCTATTCTTTCAAAGAACCAATTCTTCATTTCATTGACTCCTTGTATTTTTTAATTTTTTTTGTTTTTGTTTTTATTTTGGGGGCTAAAGACATGCCTTAGCAGTTAAGAGCACTTGCTATTCTTCCAGAGGACCTAGGTTCAATTCCCAGCACCCATATGGCAACCATCTGTAGGCCTAGTTCCAGGGTATCTAAAGTCTTTTAGGCTCAGCAGGTAGGCACATGGTGCACAGATATGCCCCAGAAAATTACCCATACACATCAAAACTTCTTTAAAAACTTACAATTTTGTATTCGCTTATCTTACTTATTTCTCCCTATTTACTTCTTTAGGGTTTGGTTTGTTTATATTTTTGCAAAGCTTTAGTTTTATCATTTTTTATCAATTTTTTGAAACAGCCATCTAAGGCCATAAATTTTCCTATTAGGGCTATTGGCATTATATCTCATTATTTTTAGTATATTATGATTTTTTTCCAGTTCCAAGATTTTTAAAATTCCCTTCTTGATTTCTTCCTTAACCAAATTATCATTCAGTGTCTATTGTTTACTTTCTGGGAGTTTGTGTACTTCTTACTGTCTCTATTGCTGATGATATTCAGCTTTTTTCCATTGTAGTTCAAATAGAATATAAGGTTTATCTTTAGTGTTTCTCTGGTTTTGCCTAGATGACGTGTGCTGATGAGAATAGGGTGCTGAGATCACCCACTATAGTTGTGTTGGATGACCTGTAGTTTTTAAATCTATTTGTGTTTGTTTCATGATATTGGGTGTACCCGTGTTTGGTGCATATTTAGATATGTACTCTTCTTAATGGCTTGCTCTCTGAGTATGAAGTGATGTCTCTTCATAGCACTTCTGATTAGATTTAGTCTGAAGTCTATATTATTAGACATTAGAATCACTATGCAGTCTTGTTTCCTAGTTCTATTTGCTTCAAGTACATTTTTCTACACCTTTGTCCTATGATAGTATCTATCCTTCATAGTAAAATATGTTTCTTGGAGGGTATCTTATTCTCTAATACAGTTTGCTTCTCTCTCTCTCTCACCCCCCGTCTCTCTCTCTTTCTCTCTCTCTCTCTTTCTCTCTCTCTCTGTGTCTCTCTCTCTTGTTTGTTTGTTTGTTTGTTTTGAGAAACTGAGACCATTAATATTCAGAGACAGTATTTGCAAACTTGCATTATTCTTGTCGTGTTGTTGATTTTGTGTTGTTTACTTCGATTCCTTTGGTTAACTGTCCTAGTAGACACTCCTGCCCTCCACCCCAAGCTTCTTCTGTGTGCTTAATTTTTTCTCTTTAGTCTGAAGAATTTCTCCCAGTATCCTTTGTAGACCTGGATTGATGCTCATAAATTTTTTCAGTTTACTTTTATGATGGAAGTTTTTCTTATTCTCCTTCACTTACAGGAGAAATCTTTGCTAGGTATAATAATCTGAATTGTCAGGAGTGATCTTTCAGAATTTTGAACACATTTTTCTGGTTAGAAATGTTCAAAATAGTCATCAGCTATAATTCTGATGGGCCTGCCTTTGTTTATAAATTGGCCCTACTCTCTTGATGCCTCTAATATCCTTTTTTAAAATGTTGTGTTTTTGCTATAACACATCACCAGGAGTTTCTTTTCTGGTTCTCTCTACTTAGTGGTGTTTGTTTGTTTCTTTCTTTGTTTGTTTTGCCTGTCGTAGTTGGGTGGGCTTCTCTTCCTCTAGATTTAGGTCATTTCCTTCTATGATTTTATTGAAGTGATTTCCTATGCCTATGGCCTATTTATACATCGTCTATGTCCACAATTCATTAATATTGTCTTTTCATGTTATCTCAAAGATCCTGTATGTTCCCTTCATATGTTTTTAAATATCTGTCAATTTTATTGAATTACCCAACTTTTATATCTTCCCTTCAGACACTCGAAGTCCGTTTCTCTCTGATCCATTGCCTTTGTGAGTGTTTCCACTGAGCCTTTTATTTGAAAAGTTGAGGGTTTTTTTAAATTTTAGTTTGAAGTTTCTTCATTATTTCTGACCTTTATTTTTTTCATACATTAGATTGACTTATTTCTTTCAGCTAGTGTTTTCTTGGTCTTTAATCAGTTAATTCCTGTCTTCTCTAGGTTCACTCAAGTGTTTATTTATGTTCTTCATGCTTTGAACTCTAAAAGCATTGCTCTTTTGAATTCTATGTCTTTAATAGCATCTAAATTGTTCTTCTTGAGATCCCTTTCTATAGGCTTGATGATTTTCAAGGGAGTGGGGGCATGGTGACTTTTGTTTGTTTTGAATTTTTTTGTATTGCTTGTAGTTTGCAATGAGATCTGCGCATCCTGCCAGCAGCATGAGAGGAGCAGCAGGATGGTAGTGCAGGGGTTATGAACAGTGGTGGGAGGTTTCAGGCCTCTGACTCTGAAGCTTTGTGGAGATCAGTGAGCACAGGGATTATTGCTTGCAAGCTGCAAGGATATAGTGTTTTGGCTTTTTCACATGCTGGCCTGTGGACTAGAGCCAAGGGGGAAGTTGCAGAAGTGGAAAGTGGTGGAGCTGTGGTTTTTTTTCAAGACCCTAACCCTGTGTGGGGTTGGGAAGCAAGACAGGTTCTTAAGGTGGCAGGGAAATATGTTAAGAATATGCATGCTAATTGTTCCCCCATATAAATGATAATGAGGCAATGCAAATGTAATTAGCTAGATTTAGTCATTCCGTCACGTATACATATTCAAAATCTCATAAATCCATGCAATTTTAACTATCAGTATAAAAAACTAATATTTTAAAAATGTACTTCTGTATTCAGACACTTAAGATATATGACAAATGTCAACTACTACTAATTTTTAGAAATCTTTTAAATGTGTGTGTGTATTTGGTGTGTACTCATTTCTCTCTCTGTGTGTGTAGGGGGTGCTCACAAGTGTGAGTGTATGCACGCATGCTACAGCAGTGTGGATGTCAGAGGACAACCGCCTGTGGATATACTACGTCAATGGGCATCACTTTTGCACACACCGGACTAGATGACTCATGACCTTCAGAGAAATCTCACATCTCCATCTCCCATTTTGTTGTATAACACTGGGACTATAGAGGTACACCACTGTGTCCAATTTAGCATGAGTTTCATAGATTTGAACTTAAGTCCTCATGCTTGTATAGTAAGCACATTATTCAGTGTAACATTTCTTCAGCACCCAGATATTTATAAATGTTTAATAGAGGAATTAATTATCTCTAAAGTCAAGTGCTTTTCATCACAAATTATATTATAGTTAACATTGAGCCTCTAGGAAACATTACATATTATTTTTCTTTAATTTAAAATCATATGCTTATTTCAAAGTTGTAGTGGGTTGGTCTGATGCTGCTTGTATTCTAATCCTAAATACTGGCTCTCCAAGATGTGGTTTCCCACCCACTGCCAGGAGCAGATCCTCACATACACCAAGTGATGCTATGTGAACCTTGCTCCTCACTGTAACTGATCAATAAAAGGCTAGAACCTGTGATTGGGCGGTGGAGGGAGGAATGTGGGACTTGAGGATCAATTGAGGGATTTCAGGTAGATGGAGAAGGAGGAGGAGGAGGAGGAGGAGGAGGAGGAGGAGGAGGAGGAGGAGGAGGAGGAGGAGGAGGAGGAGGAGGAAGGGAAATGGAGGAGGAGGAGGGTGCCATGAGAGGAGATGGACCATGAGCATATGGCCAGGAGAAATAGTAAGTAACAAGGGACTCCATAGCAGGAGAGTAAGTTAGAATAGCCCAAACCTGCCCAATCTAGGTTTATAGCTTGTAAATAAAATACCAGGATTGTATACCTTTTATAAGGGCTAGCTAGAATTACAAATTTATCTTACATAAAGGAAGCCAGATATATTCACAGTGAGAACCATAGTCACGGCCTGTATTTTCAGCTCACATTACTCTCCTTTTTCCTAAGGCTATGTATTTCAAATTCTCATTCTTTTCCTTTTATTAATAATAGATTTTTTCTCACATGATATATCTTGATTACAGTTCCCCTCCCCTAATTCCTCCCAGCTTCTTCCCATGTCTCCTCTCACCTGGATATACCTCCTTTATGTCTCTTTTAGAAAATAAACACGTTTCTATGGATAATAATAAAATATGATAGGTTAAAAGAAAAACTATCACATTGGAATTGAACAAAACAAACAACAGAAGAAAACACACAAAGAGAAGGCACACAAGAAAGAGAGACCCACTTGTTTGTACACTCAGGGGTCCAATTAAAACACTAAAGGGGAAGCTATAATATACATGTGAAAAATTCACAGGATAAAAAAAGAGAAAAATATATAAATAAAATAAATAAAATTTAAAATGATAGATCGAATATAAAAGAAAAAAGAGTCTCTACCCTACACTATGAGACAAGGAACATTCAAATTCTCATTTCCAACTAAGAAAAGGTAATTGTGGCAGTATGCTACCTGTAATACATATATAAGAAACAAACCTAGCTCACAGAGGAATTTCTATCACTGAAGAGTTCTAGGACTGTGAAGGAACACTAAGAGACTCATGACAAAGCCTGGTGATCATGTCAGTTATTTCTCATATCTAGTACCTCTACCCTGATACTAGATCAGCAAAAAATGGAAATTACAAATTAATCTCACTGATGAAAATGCAAAAGTTCTTAATACAATACTTACAAATGGAATTCAAGAACACATCCATAGCTGGAGAGACTACTCAGTGGTTAAGGATATTTATGCTAGTCTGGCAGAGGACCCGAGTTTAGTTACCAGAACCCATGTCAGGTGGTTCATTTCTGCCTGTATCTCCTGCCCTAGGGTATCTGACAACGTTTACTTGCCTCTGTGGGTATCTACACTTGTGTGCGTGTGTGCATGAATGCCCATATGCACACACATGTGCACACACAGATACATACACACATGGACACTTAAAACAAGATCTTTAAAGTAAAAACATAATTCATCAAAAGGATAAGATTCACCACAATCAAGCTGACCTCATTCAACAAGATTTCAGCATGGTTCCACATATGCAAATCAATAAGTGTAAACTATCACACACGTGAACTCAAGGACAAGAAGCCACTGGATCATCAAAATAGATATGGTAAAGGTTTCAATAGAATACAACACCCCTTCATGACAGAATCTGTAAGGAGACTTGGAACAGAATAGAATGTTTCTCCATATAAGAAAGTCTCTATGTGCCAAATGGAGAAAAAGAATTAAGGCATTTCTATAAGACGAGGAATGAAGCAAGTTGTGTCCATTTATAGTGCTAGAAGTCTTATCTAGGGCAGTAAGAAGAGAAGGGAATGAAAAGAAAACAGCTAAAGTTCTTTATTTTCATAAATTATGATTTTATGGATGAGACCCAAAGACAGGCAGAAACAGGTTTATTTCAACAAGTATTGGGAAACATAATGTGCAAAATCAGTAGCTTTCTTGTTTACCAGTAACAAACATTCTAAAAGAAATCAAGAAAACAATTCACTTCAATTCATAATACCCTTAAAACAAATAAGCAAACAAACCCCAAAACTTTGGATTAATCTAACCAATGAACTGAAAGATCTCCACAATGAGCACTTTAAAATTCAGAGGAAAGAAACTGAGACAGAGCATATTCTGGTTTCCAGTTTACTGTTTTATGTCTGGCTTAATTTATATTATATTAATTATATTATATTATATTATATTATATTATATTATATTATATTATATTATATTATATTATATTATATTATATTATATTATATTTTAGAACATATGTATTGGTGTGTGAATGCACACACGTGAATGGGAGTGTGGGAGAGAGAGAGAGAGTGTGTGTGTGTGTGTGTGTGTGTGTGTGTGTGTGTATGGTCCCTTTGTGTATGAGTTTCTTACAGTCTTTCTTTCTTTCTTTCTTTCTTTCTTTCTTTCTTTCTTTCTTTCTTTCATTCTTTCTTTCTTTCTTTCTTTTGAAAGCCATCAAATCTGTTACTTGTAAACCAATAAAACTAAAACAGAAAAAGGTCTGACAGATGGAGGTACTCTGCTTGGGTAGATAAAGCTGCTCTTACAAGATGTAGGTTATTATAAGGGAAATAGTGCCAGAGTTTTGGCTACCTCCCTATGTGTTGCTGCTTATCAGGGAGGTCCCTGAGGTTCCCAAAACAGTCGTGCACTGCTCCTGCTGCTAGTTGCCTATCAAAACAGATAATCATAGCTGCTGTGAGTTCAAGAGTGCAATAGCCATGTCATACCCCAAAACAGAATACTACAGTGCTGTTTCTTGTGGTTCCTAAGTTCTGATGCTCCTTCTACTATATTCCCTGAGCTTTGGAAGATATGGAGATGAATGTGTGTGTGTGTATATATATATAAGTATATATATATATAAGTATATATATATAAGTATATATATTCATTCGTATATATATTCATTCATCTCACATATATGATAGCTAGATATAAGAGATATAGATATAATATGTAGATGTAGATGTAGATATAGACCAATCCTTTTCTGCTAGTTAAACATCATAACGTCTGAGATGCTATGTAAGTTGCTGGAGTAGAATTGTCAATAGGCTACTGACATGCTAGAGAAGATTTGCCTTCTGGTAGTAACAAGTCTGTTATAAGGATAGCAGATTGGTTTCATAACAGATCCAAGACCTACTCTACAGAAGATTTCACTTCTCCCATGGCTGGTGAGGTCATGATCTCTATGGAGGGAGCTACTGCTGTAATGTCAAATGTACATAATGTGGACATCAAATTGCCACCTAAATAACTGTGCTTATTATGTTCAGAGATTGGTACTATAATTAGCTTTGATTATACAGTGTCTTTTTGTTGCAGTCAACAATAACTGTAGAGACTCAGTACTGATAAAACTAAATGTGTATTAAGTGGCCAGCAATAAATGGTTATCTGCACAAGACTTGCAAGATTGGTCTTGCGAGCCTCCTGTCAGAGAGTTGGGAGGGACTCCTGAGGCTTCATCCCTCCCTGAAGACTTATAGGCAGTTAATGGTTGCTTGAGGAGGAAGAGGCATTTTCTTCAGTGGTGTAGCCATTGGTTAGGTGAACATGAGCTTATAAATAATAATTTACCCATTTTCCAACCCAATTCTAATTGAATCCAAGGCTCACAAAGAATTATACATGGAGTCAGAAGGGAAATATGGGAAGAGGACGGATATTAGTAGGGGTGGAGGGGATGAGAGAGTGTAATGGTCGGGAAACGTGTTCAAAATACATTATATACATCTATGACAATGTCATAGTGAAACCCATTATTATATAATATATGCTAATAACAAAATTTAAAAGTCCCAAATCTACAAGTGAAGCAAAAGTCAAAGGGACTGTAACTCTTTAATTTCCTTTCAGACAGCAGCCCAAAGGATCATAACGCCTATTACAAAGGTACAGATAATAGTTCTGCTTTGTTAAGAGTTCCTTCTGGTTCTTTCTAAGGTATTTCACACTCCATTATTCCAGATGAACCACCTCAAAATGCCAATTAGTTCACATTGATGGGTGCTTTAACATTATTGGCTGCTTGGAATGTATTAATAGAAACAATTAGGACCAATTTTGATAAATAGTCTATAGTCTGGACACTATTAAAGGTCACTGTATTAAGATAAAACTACTTTCCCTTCATGTATTTATTTTGTCTTATATTAGGATTTACTTGTACAAGGTTTAGCCACTTCTTGTCTCCTTGGTAATTGTGCTAACTTTGGGAAAATGGTAAAAGGGGGAAAAGATAAACAAAAATAAGAAGAAGGAGGAGGAGGAGGAGGAAGAGGAGGAGGAGGAGGAAGCAAAACAGACAGTGAGAGTGGGGAGAGAAAAAGTAGGACAAATGGCTCAAGAACTTGAGATCTGTGAAGAGTAACTGCTACAAGGATCCTAGGAAGCAAGGTGGCTTCCATCCATAGCCTGTGGCACTGCGGGGCTGAGGGACTGATGCTTCACGGAGCTTCCTTGTTTCCCACAGCACTTCAGAGGTGACTCTCAGCAAGTTGGCTTGGGATACCCAGTCTTACTTTCAGCTTGTTAGTCTTGCTTCATGTTGCAAACAGAGTTTAACCAACATAACTATCATCCAAACTAGAAACTGGACTTAAGAGAAATGTATCATCCTCACAAATCTATCAATAACCAGAATAGTGTCCCAGCTCCATCCAATTATACACTTCCATTTGGGTTTCCTTGGTATTGTAAAGAAAAGCTGTCTTATGAAAATTATTATTTTTTGCTATTTTAAGTATTAAGTAGTAATGTTCACTGTGTTACAAAACATTTTGGAATTTACTCAAAGGCCTTCAGTTTTAGTTACTATTAAGTACAATGTATAAACTCTGCTGTTAACTAAGCAAAAATCAGCATTTCATGATATGTTCCAGTGTTTGGGCCAGGTTATCAGAAAGAATGAAATAAAATTTAAGCTCAATCTAATGGGACACAAAGATATAACTGAGGTAATAATTCCTATATTTCCTAAATTGTCTTCCTCATTCAATATGTTTTCCTCATTTATCAAACCATCAAACAAACCCTGGCCCTCTTCTCTGAGTGGACCATCTCCTTGAACTGGTTTTGAAGAGGATTCTAAGGAATAGTGAACGAGAAGGAACTGTTTGACCAGGCAGAGGATCTCTAACAGATAAATGAGCCTACGTCAGCCTCTCTCCCACACTCTACCATTAATGACAGTCTATGGGAGACCTTCAAGATAAAACTTGAAAGGGCTCAGGCTTAGAAATCTAAGTTGCATTGATGTGGAGATTCTGCAATCAAGAAAAAGATACAGTTAATGAGATAGAGAATCATATTTTTAAGAAGCTGCATATGGTATCTTACAGCTTACTTAGATCACTGATGGGTATCCAGCAATATGAAGCCAAGAGAGAATGAAAGCAGGGATCTAGTCCTACGTGTACTACAACAGCGAGTAGATGAAAAGCATATTCGCCCTTCTTCTTAAACATGACATGGCATCCAGGTTAAGGCCTTTGTCAATGTTAAGGTCAGGTTCAAAGACACTCCTGATCCCACAGTCACATTATAAGCCCAAAATGTTATCCTGTATTCAATTATTCATCCCCTGGAAACATGGCTATTTAAGCCAAGGGCAAGACTATACTTACCAAGTACCTTGATTGGCTCTACTAATGATTCCTAACAGGAATAATCTGAATTAATGTCCAAATACATGACTTACATCAAGCAGCTCCCTGACAGTTCATATTTGGATCTTATAGATTATTTTCACAGGTATACCTCAAGTATGACAGCATTTCTTGATGAAGTTAGGCTTAATGAAAGTCGTGTTAAATATTCATGAGTTATTGAGCTGTCTCCTAGCCTTTTCATTATATTTTTTAAAACTGCCTAAATATCAGGATCTCTGTTAAGCACTTTAAAAAATATTTTCTTCCTATGACATGTGCTTCTCACAGTAAAATGGTGTATTTAGGGTGTTTCTTTTGATCTGTTTGTTCTATGCATTAAAAACAAGTTCCTTACATCTGGGAAAATTAATTGGAAGACTGTAGAGGTACTCTTAAGCAATTGAAGTATTCTGCAAGGTTGTTCATCTAGAAAAGAGAGATTTAATTCAAGCTGGACGTAAAACGTAATCTTAGGACTGAGGCAAGAACTTAGACTTCAAGAATCTTGAATAAAGTATTGAGTACTATCTGATTAAAATCAATTAGCTAACAGATATGTTTTGTTCTGTAGTGGTTTTAAAACAGACAATATCATATTAGCATGAAGAGCTGTGTAAGAATTACATAAGAGCTCATATCATGGTGATGGGGGAAACAAGAGAAAGATTACCATGGTTAATTGGAGAATTATTTACAAATCAGTCACCCCATGTCACAAAACTCAACAGAAACAAAAACCAAATATACTAAACTTCATGTGAGAGTTTGTAAGGAGGGGGCATTTCATTGGGTCCATAGCACTTAGAAGGATTTCTAAACAAGTAGAAAAGATGGTGGCAAAGTATTCTTGATGGAAGAACTGACAAAAGGCTTTGATAGCTAGAAGCCCGAGACATATTTGGAAAAGAGAATAATTGGGAGCTGATAGGAGTTGATATTGAAGACAAAACTAGAAAAGATTTCTGGTCACATATACAGAAGAACACCATGACTAGAGATGTTCTGTACTGTGAGCCTTTTCACAAGGTATTGGACTCCTCCAGCAGGGACTCTCTCCTCAAAGCCATGATTACAATAGTAACTGGGGGCAGTATGGCCATACTGGAAGGGGAAGGAAAAACTTTTGTCTTTGCCAAATTCTAAAAGCTTTTTGAAATGGTATTTTTATTACAAGCTAATTTTTATTGAGAAAAATTTAGACAATATGTTCTGACCAGTTTCCCTTTCCATCTCCTCCTAGATCCTTCCCATATCCTTAACCCATTCACCCCCATGCCCATTAGAAAACAGACAAAAACACAATAAACAAACCAGAAAACAAAAAGAAACACACACACACACACACACACACACACACGAAGCCCATAAAAACAGAAAATTTGAAACCATAATATAGATGCAAAAGACCAACAAGACAAAAAATGTTCAAACAAAAAAGAATATAAGACAAAAAGTTTACAAATCACTACTGAGGTCCTTTTGTGTGGACCATCTATTGCTGAGCTTGGAGGCTACCTTACTTGTGGTTTAGCTACCTAATACAACTCCATTTAGAGAAAATTCATTTTTCCTTAGCAAGTAGATTTCATTGGAGATAGCTTCTTGGTTAGGGATGGGAGCCCATGTCTACTTCATCCTCTCAGTACTGAGACCCTGTCTGACTTGAATCTGTGCAGGTCCTGTGCATGCTGTTATCACCTCTGTGACTTCATATGTTTGTCAGTGTTAATATGTCTGATTCCCTGGTGTCATCTCTTTTCTCTGGCTTTTACAATCTTTCTGCTTCTTCTTTGGCTGGCATAGCACCCTGAGTGCTGGTGGGAGGAGTTGGATGAAGACATTCCATTTAGAAATGACTGTAACAAAGTATTTCATTCTTTGCACACTGTCCAGTTGTGGGTCCCTGTGTTGGTTCCCATCTACTGCAAAAAACGCTTCTCTGATGGTTGCTGAATGAGGCACTGATCTGTGGGTAGAGTAGCATGCCTTCAGGATCATTTTATTGTTATGTTTCTTTAGTAGGACAATACTATTTTGTTTTCCCCCAGGTACACAGCCTATATATTTCAGATTCCTGAGCAGTGCCAGGCAAGGGTTTCATCCCATAGAGTGAGCGCTAAATCCAATCTGAGAGTGATTGGTTACTCCCACAACATCTGTGCCAATGTTGCACCAGCACGTCATGGTTATCATTGTGGATTGCAGGATTTCTAACTAAGTTGGTGGTTACCTTTCTCCTCTGACAGCAAACAGAATACCCTACAGAACCATGAGCATTAGGAAGTAGAGGCAAAGGCACTGGTTAGGCTCTAGCCCAACTTCTTCATGGTCAACAAGATATGTGAGGTCTGTAGCAATAAGGCCTTACCTTATTTGCTTAATTTTGATCTTAATCAGTAGATCTAAATGCAGCCCTTTACAGTGTAGAGGTGTACAGCTGCAATGTTCAGCATTCATGGCAGAATCTATTCATTTAGTTTATCTTTTGTTCCATCTGAATTAAAATGTTAATTGTTTTATTTAGCTTGAGCTTTATGAATGGTCTACTTTATTTACATTTACACTGAAAGCCTATGTGATTTGCTGTGGTGTAAATTCTATACTCTTCTTAAGGGAAAAAACATATTTATCAGAGTATTCAATATGTGAATAATATATCCTATAGAATGATATATTTATAGTTTAAACATATTATACACATATTGAATAATCTGATAAATGTATCCTATACAATGACTTATTTAGGCATTTAGATTCCATAACTAGAATTATTGTATTATTTTATATCATAGTATACTATCACAAATAATAAGAGTTATGTAAGGAAAGGCCTATAAAATTAATTTTTAATCAAAAACAAGAGATAGTCTATTTGGGTCAGCATGGGAAACATTAGTTCTTCTTTTCTACTAATATTCAGTATTAGATTGGCCAAAAGATTCAAACTGTGACTGAAAGTATGAATAAACCTGCAAACTTCAATGTAATGTGGGAGGCTGCTGATTGACAGATGTGAAACATGAACTTTGAGAGAAATATTTTGTTTTAGTGTGTTAAAAATGATGATTTCCATCATCTATAGGTGTGTGTGTCTTTCCTTCCAAGCTCAGGGTTTGTTATATTAGCGCATTAGAGAATTATCCCCAAAGAGAGGATGACGCAGATGACTAGGGAAAGCACAGTGGAAACTAATGCTGCCTCCTAAGGCTCTTCCTTAGCTGACATTAGAAGTAGAATTTTTTCATCTTATCCTTAGGAGTCCATCTTTCACACAAAGGAAAACCAAATGCAATCAGAATTTGTTCTGGTGTTCTACAGTGCAGAAGAGTAACTGTAGACTACAATAGCTTATGATGCATTTCAAAATAGCTAGAAGGGCCCCAAAGTTATCAACACATAGAAACAATTATGTTTGTAAGGATGGAGATGCATATTACAAATCAGTGGTCATCCAGAGGACTGTAAATAAGATTACAATATTTACTTAGCTCAACTCCAAAATTAACTGAAATTTAAATACTCTTCTAGATTTTTGCAGACAACTGATACACAACACACTGCTTTATGACATTCTGTATCTATTTGAACTACTTGGTGTTCTCAGTTCCCTTATGGTTTTAGTGTTGTATAGGCTTTGAAATTGTCATTTGCCTTTGTCTGTATGTTTGTGTGTGTATGTACATGCTGTGGCACACATGCAGTATTTAAAGGACAACTAGCAGTTGGTTTTTTACATCTATCATGCGTGTTCTAAGGATTGAACTCAGGTTATATGTGAAGGTAAATGACATTACCCACTGAGCCAACACACCAGACCTGATTTCTTTCTGATTCAGTCTTCTAGATACAACAACTAGATAGCAGCCTCCCAAGACTGTATCCACAAACATATGTACTGACGCTCTCAGGAAAGAATTCCCAAATCAAATTTTGCCTAAAATCTCTTGAAAACACTTGAAAAAAAGGAGATCATTCTCTACGCTTCAATTCTCTTTGGGGAGGGGGCAGTACATCTACAAGAGGATCAACTAACTGGTAAGTATGAGTTGTTAGAAAAAGGGCCATCGTCTAGTATATGACTTTCTCAGACCTCTTTCATGAAACCAGGAGAAATGAGAAAAATTAAAATGTAATCAAGACAATTTGTGTCAGATTATACATGCTGGAATAAGATATTTCAACATTTTTAAAGGGTGAGAGACAATGAGGCAGGTTATGTGGAAGGATATGAATTTGATTATATATTTGCTTTGGAGATTACATAAGACAATTTGGCTTTGTTTTAGAAAAATAAACAGAGGGGAACTTTTTCTAAACCATGGATAGCCAATGACTATTATCACATTGTGGCCATTATAAACATAACCAAATTTTTTCTAAGTTTTTAAAATGTGATTGAAATTCTTTCTACAGAGGAGTCATCTTCCTACTTCTCATCTGCTGTGTTGTAAGAATTTTCATCATGAGCATTTTCATCTCTGAACTCAATCAAATCAAGTTGTCTCAATCTGAGTGGCTCATTCTTGCTTCTAACAATGAATCTTGTACAGCAGAACTGAAGGCATCTTCACTTTGCCCTTTCAAAGCAAAGGATGATGGAGATACCAAAAATGAAGAAAGGCCAATTATGGATTTGCTCTTGTATTTTCCATGTTGTAGAAGAAAAATAACAACAGTCCACATAAATCTTCAAGATTTTCAGGTTCACAGAGAAGCTCTTCTGCTTGTTTGAACTTCACAAGCTTATTCATGCAATGTACCAGGAAGGAAGTCGGATAAGTTTGTGTTTTTAGAGGAACGTTAGTCTCACTACTGTGGAGGTCTTCATCCCAGTCTTTCCTGTGACAAGCTGGTCTGTTTATTGTAGGGAAGTTAGCAATATTCTTGGCTGAGAATTTTTACAGACCACTGTCATACCTCCCTTCCAAATGAATGATATCCCTCAAAAGAATGTCCAGACATTACCAGATAGATGTCCCAAAAGACAAAGTATCCCATAGTTGAAAAACAGTATGATTTACAAATCTACTTCAGAGGAAAATTTAACCTAGAACTGAGAAGCAGAGAACTGTGTCAGAAGACTTTATCTGGATAACTGACTTCATGAGAACAGGATTTCTGCCTTCTACACTGCTTTACCTAAGTTCTTTGGCAATAAATTCTCAATAGCTACTCACTGAATGAATGAACGTAACATCTCAAGATGTTAGGAATCACAAATAGAAAAGCTGTTGGCAAGGTTGTTATTGTCACATATAAATACTTTGAAGAAAATCTGACACTGAAGCTAGATGTGATGGCTTATTCCTTTCATCCTAACTATTCAGCATACTTAAGGAGAAGCTCCAGTTCAAGGCCTGCCTAGGCTAAATAGCTCAGAGCCACATTGTAAAACTTAGTGATCACCTGTCTCAAAATCAAAAATATAAAAGGTATGAACTTGGACTGTCCTTCTGGGATGAAGCACCCACCTTATACTCCACCACACACACACACCCATACCCCCTAATATCCCTCCCCACATAAACACACAAATTATTTATACACAGAAACAAACTAATTATACATTTAAATTGATGAAAGCATCTTCAGGCTAAATTTCAAGAGTAGAGTTTGTATAATCTTATACTGAAAAGTTAGACAATGTCATTTCATCTGCAAACAGCCATAGACTGCCAAGAATAATGTAAATCACTAATTCTCCATCCCTGAAAGGCTCTGGCACTATACTCAGACACTGACTGACAGGGAAACCCAATGAACTTCTTTACCTATAAAGGTTCTCCCAAAGATGGTCCTTACACTATTACAAATTAAGAGAAACAGGATGTCTGAAACATAGTGCTTCTTTTAAAAAATATTTTTTTGGTAAATTTTCTTTTCTTGTTTGTTTATTTAGAGACAGGAACTTCGCTGTAATATTAGCTGGCTTTGAAACGTTAATCCTCTTGCCTTACTGTCCCAAGTTCTGGGACTGCAAAGTGTGTGCCACCATCCCTGGCTTGTTTTAATTTTTATTGAAAGAAAATCAAGTTCTCTGGTCCTATGATTTTGCTTGCTGTCTATATTAATTATTATAAGGTACCATAAAGATTAATTCTCACAACTGCCTTGAGGTATATCTGTGTATCATATATATTCTCAGACATGAAGGCTTTTTTGTAGTTTTCTTCTTTTTAAGAAAAAAATCATTACAGTTTAAAATGAACTACTTCTTTCTTGGAAGTCATTTCTAGTCTTGGACTTTTCAATTAATTGTATATGTTTTCTTTAGATGAATGTCCTTGTAATATTTTGCAATGAATGTTGTAGTTCAGAATGATCTAATGCATTGTTTTAGATATTCTAAATTATGGTATTATACTACCCTTCTAAGCAAGAACACTGAATCTAATAAACTATGTGAAACACAAAGTCTAAATTCTGATATTAAATATGTGTTATAAAATCAAAGTCCAATAGTATATCCAGCTAGTATTTGTAGCTGTCCCTCTTGCCAATCTCCTCTTACATGCATAGAAGGCACTGTAGCAGGAACAGCGGGGCAGCCTCTATGTAAACACTGGGGACTGCACAGCTGCAAAAACACTTCCTGAATGAGGACCTAATTGAGGACTGTTTGAGAAAGCAAGGATTGTTGGCGCAGACAATGCCAGCCAGTCAGGAACTGCTGTTTAGAAGAGATGCTTCTTGGGACCAACAGGGTACCGGTGGAGGATATTAAAGAAGCTTGCAGCAGTGTTCAGAGAACTAGCTGTGGCTTTTCTCACCTGCTCCTAGAGCCTGTGTCATTAACTCTGCACCATCTCACCCCCAAATCCCAAGAACAGGTAGGGTCAGGATGTGAGTAGTCCAGAGTAAAGGCAAAAAGGAATCATGAGTACAGACAATGAATCTTGCCTCCCTTTGCCAAATTTTTAAAGCAAGCTGTTTACATACAAGTTAGAGAGTACAGAATGATGTCTTTGTGACAGAAGCATGAAAAGCTTCACTGTGGGTAGACATGGAATCTAAAGAGGATACCTTAGGAAGATATCATGGAGCCGTAGGTACCGGAGAAAAGATGCAATGGTGAACTGATTTTCATATGACCTTTCAGACATAACACATTTGGGGACTTAGAAGGCATTAGTATTAAGGTGAGATGACTTGCATGTATAGGTATAACAAGAAGGTTAGAAGGCTGGAGCAGAGCCAAGAAGGTAAAAGGAGTTGTGGATAAAACCACACATGGGTGATAAGGCAAAGGTCAATCATTCAGGGACAAGGAGGATATTGGAATGCATTTGATATTTTTTTCAAGCAAAATCTGGGATCTGCTGAATTGTGTTGAACAGAGTAACATAATTTGAATTAAGGAAGAATCTATTTTATGTTTCTATGTTGATGAAAGAGGACTTAAGGGTGTGTGTGTGTGTGTGTGTGTGTGTGTGTGTGTGTGTGTGTGTGTGTGTGTGTTTACAGAAGCAAGAACACCACTTTGGTTTTATAGTGGTCCAAGTGATAGGTCATTGAGGAATTTTGTTTTGTGATGGAATCTTTGAGTTTCTACTGGAGAAGTGGAGAAAACAAAAAAGAATACATGAGCAATAGTGAGTCCTTAGAGAAGGGATGCTTGGTTCTGTTGATTGTGTGTGATGAATTCATCTCTTCCTGAAAGTGAGAACTTCTTAAAAAGTGGTCCCTTTAAGTCTTGCTTGGATGATGAATCACACAGCACATTTTACCATGCATTGGTGCTACTGTTTCCAAGTTAGGAAACACAAAAATCAACAAGAGAACAAGTAATTTCTCAAATTTCCCACATACTTCAGTGTGGTAGGTATAACAAATATACATTTTACAGAAAAGGAATGGTATTAGTTACCCCACTCTTGGTACCAATTTCTAAATTACTTACTGTTCTGTTGCTATGATAAAATATCACAACAAAAAAACAATTTAAGAAAGGATTATTATGGCTTATAGTTCTTAAAGATAAAGTCAATCCTTGCAGGAAAATCATCGCAACAGGAACAGGAAGCTAGCTGGTCATATTTCACCCCCACACAGGGAGTCAAGAAGGGGAAAGAAGAGCACAGGGAGAAGAAGAATTTTTTTAAAAAAGAAATAAGACTGGAAAAGCCCAAAATCTATTCCCAGTAATGCATTTCCTCCATTGAGGCCCAGCTCCTAAAGTTTTCATAGCTTTTCCAAATAGCCAACTGGGACCAAGCATTCAAATGCCTGAGCCTATGGGATAATTTCTCTTCAAACCAACCTAGGAAACAAACAGAATCTAAAAGACTTGAGCATTTTACTCATGGCTATACCACCAGTAACTGTGAACTTGTTTTACACAGTGATAACTCTGTCTCCAGAGCCTACCTGCCTGCCACTAAAAATATTTTAGTGCAAGTGATAGAAAACTGTTTAGTCTAGAAGAATAAACCTTTGTTTTGCAAACAAAGAACAAGAGAGCCAAACAATGTCACAGAACTGCTCTACTACATAAAGGAAAACAGATTTCTACAGAAGGAAGGAGGGTCTCAAAAGCCTGGCGGAGAAGCAGAGTATATATAGTCCTTAGATCCACAAGTCAGAGTTCAGGGTGACATGGGAGGAGGAGGGGTTGCTACTGATAGTTAGAGGAATGCATTATTAGTAGTCTCAGGATGTGCAGCTTCATCAGTCACCACTCATAGACCGAGCCCTTGCCAAAATACAAAAGCACCCATGTAGACATTTTACTTTCATTTAGTTTAGCTACTGTTATATGTCAGATACTTTTTAAGGTGCTAGGAATAAAAATACAGCCATATTAGAGCACCTACCTCCAGTTTCAGAGAATATTTTCTCATATATATTTCTAATAAAAATTTTTGAAAGAGGTATGATTTCTTGAGTTTACTTTTTCTTCTCTAGTGAACAGGCAATCATTTTTGGTTTTTTTTTTTTTTTTTTGACTAATATCACATGTCCTAATATCTTTTGCTAGATCATATAGTTATATTGACTATATACACAATGCAGAAATATGATTTTGTCCTGACAAAGCACAATAGGATTCAAGATGCTTAGCTCACTGAAAAACCATGAGTGTCATTGCCCAGTTCCTGACAATACATTCCATCAACGTCAGTTCCTGATGATACATTTCTCCCACCTGACCCTCTCACTGCCCACTCTCATCAATAACATTTGAAAACAATAGTATCTGGGAAGGAAAACCCACAGAGACAACAGTTAACATACAGAGAGGAGTTCATGAAAGTATACTAACAGAAGCCAAAGCTTCTAGTATACAAAGATTTGTGTTAGGATTTGACTCTTTCTAAAAAGTAATTTCTTTTTTTCCTTTCAGTTATTGCCTTTGAAGTTTGTTAGTGTCTCAGAGGTCTAGGTCAGGAGTCTAGGTCAGAGGTCTGGGTCTTAACTCATTATTTGGTTCAGTTTCAGAATCACTCATAAAGCATTTATTGTGCTCCAAGAACTTCTGCACGCATTCTAACTATTCTACTCAAATCATGCTTTAGAAGAAAGGATGCTTACATTTTTTCATGTTCAGCTCCTTTTATCTATCCTACTTTTCTACCTGCAATTTGCAAGATAATAAAAAATCTGCTGAAATCCCATGAACTAAGAAGCCATCTCATGCTACAGGCTGCTTAAAGTACATTAGCCACTTGTCCCTCCATTTCACTAATGACTACCTCTCCAGTGCTCATCAAGTTATTCAGTAGACTCACAAGTAGCAATAAAAAAGATCAACCTGGCACTGGACAATGTATTGCTGCTGTTACACCAAAGGCCATTTAACTAGATGACTGTTCATTAAAAGTACATCAGTGTCAATAGCAAGCAACATCTAAATATTCTCTCTTAGCCTCTCTCTTTTTCAGGAAGCAGCACAAGCACTAATAATTCCTTACTTTGCACTACTGAAGAATTTCAATTTTTCCTCCTAATAAAATGGAGAACCTATAATTTGACTGGAATAGCCTATAAACATTCTATAGGGAGATTTGAAGAAAGTCTCTGCTCCCTTTATAGTGTAATAATATTTTTAGATACTGGATTTGAGCTATGAATATAATACTAGGGTTTTTTTTTTTTTTTTTTTTTTGCTTAATCCCTCCCCCAAAATTTAAGATTTCTGGGAGTTTACTGATCATTATAGCCTCTAGTTGACCTGTATGAGGTTTGACAGTCCTGAACTCTTCACTCTTAGTTGTAGGGAAAAGCTACAGAAGTTTTGCTTGATTCTAAGCAGAACATCCTTTGACATCATCTTTCAAATTACCAGTATTAGCTATCAAAGAATGTCAATTGGAATTTACTTTTTTAATTCAATTTTTGTCTTCCTGCGTGTTAAAAGAACAGTTTTTCACAAATCTGAAGAGTATTTAGCCATCAAAATGAAAGCTACATTATGTTTTGACTCGATGCTTATTTGGTGTTCTTGCAGAGCCAGCTTAAAAATAAAACATGAAATATCATCTTTCTACCCAGAGAAATTATCCATTTACTATCAAATAAAATGAGTGAGTCTCTGATTATTTTGTATGATCTTAGAACTCCTTTCTTGTTTTTGGGTGCCTTTTCTAACTTTCATATGATGGTTTGGCTTTACCTTATTATATTTTAATTTGTCATGTTTGGTTGTTATCTCTTAGGAGCCTATTCTTTTCTAATGAGAGGCATAACGGGAATGGATATGGAGAAGAGGGGAAGTGGGGAAGAACTGGAAAGGGCAGCATGAGGGGAAACTAATCAGAATATATTATGAGAGGAAAGAATCTATTTTCAATAAAAGGTGAGAAAATTGAAAATGTCAATGGTACAAAGCAAAGAAATACCACTACAGGTACTGGTGAGGCAGCTTAATGGTGGAGAGCCAACCCAGTGCATGCAATGCCCTGGCATCCATTCCTTGCACCTCTATAATTTATAGGAAAATAACTTTTGGGTGAGAAAAGGGGTTAACACTGAATAGTTATTAGCATAGTATGAGGAGATTAACTTGTATTTAAATAAATACACACTTTTAAATAAGGAATGATATTTCTTTTTTTGTTTGATTTTTTTTTTTTTTTTTTTTTTTTTTTTTTAAGACAGGGTTTCTCTCTGTAGCCCTGGCTATCCTGGAACTCACTCTATAGACCAGGCTGGCCTAGAATTAAGAAATCCACCTGCCTCTGCCTCCCAAGTGCTGGGATTAAAGGTGTGCACCACCACTGCCTGGCTAGGAATGATATCTCTATTAAGCAAAACATTAGTGAGATCTTGTAAACTTTTCACCAGGCACATAGACCATATGGCCCCAGACCACCACAACCTCTGACCATGTGTGTGTTTTGGAGAGAAGGAGCTCTAGAAAAGGAGCTAATAGGACACAGTCACAATGAAGGGAGAAGGATTTAATTAAGCAGGGGGAAGTGGGAGCAGTACAGAGGGAGAGGGAGAGGGAAATCATTTACGATGTTTGAAAAATCTTCAAGAAAACATTATTTTATGTTTACCTAAAATACAGGATACATTTATGTGTAATACATCGTGTGTGTTTGTCTGTATGTGTATGTTGTGTAATTTTGAGTGATGCTATACTACTTTTAATGATAATGCTTCCCACAAGAACCATAGATTAACAAAAACCTCAATTCCAAGCACTGGAAACTTCCCTTATAGTTGTTAGTCAAGGTAATCTAAATAACTCCCAAAATAACATGTGCTGCTATCTTTGCCTTTGGCTACCTCCCAGTATTTGAAG
>CM052708.1:45547671-45573554 GCA_028551405.1 Uromys caudimaculatus
AAGGGGATCTAGGCATTAGGGTGTCTCCAAGACATTATTCTCAATTAAGCCTTAGGACACAGAGGAAAATGCAATCTTGAAGAAACCCCATTTTGAAGAGGAAAGAAATGAGTTTGTGGATATAGGACCCCCACCTAGCTGGCACGGGTAGAGTTCTCTGTAAGTTAAGTCCATTGAAGGGTGGAAATCTTTTTAGTCTCTTCTTATGTTAACTTCAAGCTCTAGACTCCTACCTTCCTATTAAACATTGTTTTTGCAAGTGGAAAAGGGATGATGTTCTGATAGCTAAGGAGAAGAGTATAAAATTGTCGCATAAGGTGAAGCCTTGCAGACAGACCACTGAAGAGGATGAGGCAGGAGTATCTCTAGTTGAAGGCCAGTCTGGGCTCCTTTTAATCCAGACATTGTTTAGCACATGCCTATAATCTTAACACTTGAGAAGCTGAGGCAGGAAGAATGCCATTGCTTGATACCAGCTTGAGCTACATAGTGAGCTAACATATGTTACATACCAAGGCCCCATCTTAAAACACTCAACCAAAACCAGTGAAAATAGGAAGATAGCTCATCAGTTAAAAGTGCTTATTGTATAATCTTAATTATCACAGTTCAACCCCCAGAGCCCAAATAAGGTGGAAGGAGAGAATTGACTATATAGGGTTGTCTTATGCCCTCTACACAGTTGCCCTGAGGACAGTCTGCTCCTGACTTCCTTTAGTTGAAGATGTAAAACTCTCAGATCCTCCAGTGCCATGCCTGTCTGGATCCTGCTATGCTTCCTCCCATGATGATAATGGACTGAATCTCTGAACCTCTAAACTAGCCCCAATTAAATGTTGTCCCTTATAGGAGTTGCCTTGGTCATGGTGTCTGTTCACAGCAGTAAAACCCAAACTAAGACAAAAGCCAACAGTGAGCATTTTCAAATTCTCTCCCATCTCCCTGACTGTTCTGCTTCTCTCTGATAAGAATTTTTCTCATCACATTGGGCTCAACTGTGTAATGCAGGAAAATCATTCCATCTCAAAATATTTACTCTAATCGAGTTTCCAAAGCCTCTTTATGATATAATAGGCTTCAGGGATTTACAGGTTTCAGGGATTAGGATCCAGGGATATCTGGGAGTTTCCTTTTTAGCCTAGTAGGGTAAATTAAACCATCACTAAGCAGTGCTATTTTTGAAGTTACTATGTGTATTAATTAATTAGATGTGTATGATAATATTTTGATACATATAATTTAATCCTAACAAGAGTTTGCATTTTGAAGGACGTGTGTACATTAGTTACTTTTCTGTTGTTGTTGTTGTGATAAAATACTATGACCAAAGGTCATTTAAAGGTGAATTTATGTGGACTTATGGTTTCAAAAGGATGAGCTTATCATAGCAGGGAAGCATGGCAGCAAGTGGCAGGTGGGAGAAGGAAGCTGAGAGCTCATATCTTCAGAAACAAACACAAAGCAATGAGAGTGGACTGGACGTGAGGTGAGACAAGAAAATCTCAAAACCAGACTCAGAGACATCCTTCCGCAAGGCTGAACCACTTAAACCTCCCCAAACAGCACCATCCAGTGGACACCAAGTGTTCAAATACCTGAGCCTACGGGGGACATTTCCCATTCAAACTGCCATGCTGCACATGTGTGGGAAGACTGTTAGAGCTGAAAGCGGATTTTGCATTTTGCTTTCATAATAAGTGACTAAAAATACACGTGAATGCAAATTACAGATGTAGGGATCATGGTGTGAACAGACTATCACATCCAGCTTTGAGAAAGGGGTGTACTTTTTGGATAATTGTAGGATGCCAGCTGGTGGAGTGTTTACAGTGAGATATATATATATATATATATATATATATATATATATATATATATATATATATATATATATATATATAGTTTTCTTAAATATCTGTTCTCTTCCAGTAGTCTTTGTGTTAGAATATTTTAATTTTCTCTTGAGTTCTCAAAATAATCAGTCATGTCATACTTTTGAATTTCTTAAGTTTAATTTTAAATCCCAATGCTGTATTTTGTGAGTCTCTAACATGATATCAGAGGAAAGCTTTGCTCACTTTTCACCCAGGTTAGCAATTTCACAGTGTCTTAGTGGGAGAACACTATCCATCTTGCAAAAGTAACAAGTGTTAAGTTTGTTTGATATAGTTAACACCTGGTATTTTGCTCTTTACTTAGGGGTAATTGTTTTCTAAGGGAAAATAAATTCATCTACTACTTTTTGTTTATATCTTTGCTTTGCTCTAAGAGAGCTTTAAGAAAGTGTTTTTTTTTTTTAATTTGAAAATACATATCGAAGATGACTTGATCTGATATAAATATCTCACTGGCACGTCTTTACTTGTTGAAAATTTCCTGCTTTAAAGTGAAAAGACTTCTAAGACTCATTGGAGCCACAGTTTGGTCTTAAGGGTCTACAACCTATTTCTGATGTGGACTAGAGTTGGCATACCAACACCAGCTAATCCTGTAGAGCGCTTGCCTGGACACATGCCTGGGACAGTGCAAACTCTGTCTACTGCCACGGAAACCTGTTACATGTCCAGCTGGATCCCAGCCCACTCAAAGTTTAGGGATGCACTGAAAGCAGATGCCTCCACTGAGACTGCTCAGATGTGGACAGTCACCCATGGCTCAGGGATAAACATGAGCTCAAGATGAAGTACGTAAAGAAAGGCATTTTCTTGGTTAATATGACTTTATGGAGTATATTCCGTGGTTATCCATTCTTACACAGGTCATCTGTATGACAAAAATTAAAATAATTTCTCTGTTCTACCAATTCTTTGACCTTTAGGTTGTCCCACTTCAAGGTAGCACTTAAGGTGTGGGTGGGAATTCTGCTCTTTCTACGAATCAATGCCGAGCTGAACATTTGCTCCTCAATAAACTGGAGTCACTTAACTTCTCTGCCTTGGTTTCCCCATCTGAAAAATGCAGAATTTCCCTAGGAATACTGTAAACATCCCTGAAATGAGGCATTCAGTTTATTTGGAATAACCTGATACATCACAAAGATTACTATATCTCAGTTCTTTTCATTTTCTCTCTGTCTCATATTATTTCATGTGTAGTTTTATTCCAGTTAGAAAGTCAGCTCCCTGAAGAAAATGACTCTTCCTTGCTCCACACAAAGCAGTCCATCAGCATGAGTGTATATCATGGAACCATAGTTCTGTGCATACTCATGAACTAGCATGGGCTAGACTAAGTAGAAGTATGTGCTGGTCCCCATGGCTGATGTGAACAGATCCCATGGACAGAGGTCCTGCTCATCTGGTGACGCTCTCTTACTGGCAGCTGCTCCCACCACTTCCCTTGCATAATGAGCTTCTTCTAATTATACCTGAAAAAATGTTCTTTGCTGTTATTTCACTCATTTACACAGAACTGCTTCCCCAAACTCTGTCCTAGGCAAAACAAAATAGGATTGGAGGAAGCTGAAATACAATTAAGGTTTTGCTTGAATGCCTTGGGACTAGAAGCAGAATACTTATAGAGGATCTAGAACTCCAGATTACCACACATCAATGACAAGAACCAAGGAAGTCAGGTGGGTTAACTTATTAGTTTACCACTTTACTGATGGTTGGTTTCTAATGTCAACACATCTTAGAAACATGTTTGAGAATTTGAAACTAAAAAAAAAAAACAAAAAAACAAAAAACATCAGTGCTGATATACTCACTATTTCCCACAAAGAAAACCTTCCTGCAGACAATGCTTCAGAATATGATATCTTTTGGGAACTCTTCTGCTATATAAGCTGGAATGGGATCAAATGAGGTAGTTCATTTTGTGGTGGTGATTTTTTAATGGGATTGTAGCCTTTGAGACAAAACATTATTATTACTAGAAACCACCAACACATAATTTCTAATAATGCATAAAATAAACACTGGATCACGCTAGCTATTATTGTATTTAAGGGCATGTACACATGTAGGCATGTGTGTGGAGGTCATATAACAATTTGGTAGAATCAGGTTTCCCTTTCCACCTTTATGCAGGTTCCAGGAATTGAATTCAGGTCTTTACCTAGTGAGTCACCTCATCTATCTGAGGCCTGTTGCTTATAGAGAAAAGATTCACAGGATCATGTTTAATTTTTATCATTTGTGAGTCTGGAACTTATGTACTCATAATAATTACAGTAGTCATATGTTTTTGTTTTTTTACTATTCCCTTTATATTTTACATCAAATACAATACTGATATTATTTTTGGATTCTGATTTCCATATTACAGGTAAGAAGGTAGAGGTTAAGTGGCTTGTTTTAGAGTACACAGCTTACATCCATGTCTAATCAACTTCAGGATCTTACTCTTTAAATGACAGAGATCCCAACTGGTTCAATGGTTTAATGATTGTACAAACAACCATTTTACTTTTTTTTTTTTTTTTTAATTTTTTGATACTTTATTTACATTTCAAATGTTTCCTCCTTTCCAGGTCTCCACTTTGGAAACCCCCTATCCCCTCCCCTCTCTCCCGCCTCTTTGAGGGTATTCTGATGCTCCAACATGTAATGAAGACATATGCTCCACTATGTTCATAGCAGCCATATTTCTAATAGCCAGAAGCTGGAAATGACCCCAACTCTTCCTTACTTCTCCTATATTCTCCTTACTTTCAGTCTCATATCAGTACTATACTAAGACCTCAGAGTGAGCTGAATAACTTAATGTTTATGAATGGATAATAAGTTGATGATAGGTGTAGTCTAAACCCAGTAATACTAGTGTCAGCTCAGAACACTTCAAGGAAATGGAAACTACAACTGCTTTGTTCTCACAGTATCTTCATGTGGATGGCTGACAAAAGTATCATCTAACACATTCACTGGGACAGCCATTTGCCATCTGGGTATTATATGAAGATACAGTCCTATCTTTTTCATCTTAAAATAAATAAGTGTAGCCTTGGTTTTTTATTTTCCATAAAAATATCAATATCTAACATTGGTTTCTAAAAGAACCAAAAAGTTCATGAAGGGTTTGCATTCGATCTTAGCCCAAGGCTGAGAAGCTATCTTATTAATTTTGAAAGGTGAGAACAGGAAGAGTCACAACATGTCAAGGATCACACAGTGCTGGTGATGTGCACTTCACTGATACTATAACCTCTGTTTGTGTTTTTGTATTTAGCATTTGTGGAAGAAACAAAGGCTAAAAGTCTGCAGAGGTCTAGAGAGTCACATACTCTTGCCCTGAACACATCACACTAGGAAATGGACACTGGCAAGAAATCAAAGTAAAACTGAGGTAAGGGGCAAGCAGGCAGGTTAGGGTAAGCAGCCTCATTCACTTAGAGAATGGATGAGTCACAAGTAAAGACCTGCTTCTTATAGAGAGAACGCCTTTGCATATTATAGGTGGGTATCCTGCTTGGATTGCTTGGTAGACTTAGTCCTTTCCCTGAGGCTATCCTCTTGGGATTCAATCACTCAAAACTGGGACTGAGACTTGTACCATGAGACACATCAACTGTCTTCATTGGAGTGAGTCTCCAATCACCAGCACACTGTCATAGTGAATATACTTGATGGCTAATTGCATGTGTGCTTCAACTATTGATAGATACTCTCTCAGCATAATGAAGCTCATTCTTGCCAAAGACATCAGCAGAATGAACTTTTGCACTTTCTCCTTTAATTCCACAAAAGAGAATTATTGCCTAGTGATAAAAGGATAGGAAAAGAAAAGGTTGTGAACATCCCCCCTGCACTTGTAGCCAGCTTTATATTATAGGTTCCTTTATGAGCAGTGCTCACTGGCAATCTTCCTCCAAGACTCTAGTTCCCACTGGGCTATACAGATACTCTTTCCTCCCACTGTCCCACCAGCTCAGACTTAGTAATGGCTTCCTGGGGTTGTTTGTCCCTGGTGATGGAACATTTTCCTCTCTCTTGCTCACACCTCTGTTGTTAGTCCTTCATTAAAATCTTCTTTCTGCTAGGACCCTGGCTGAGAAAGTGACTCAACACTGTTATCTCTGCTTTCGGTTTTATTTTAAATATATGAGATCAAGTTGCTTAGGTGAAGAGATCCAATATCTCCTGTAATATTTAGCAAAACAATACAGTCTGACTCAAAGTGTGGTCTTCTAGAAAAGACAAGAAACAGACTCGGCCCTTATTTCTGGACACTAGGAAGAAGCTAACTTTTCACCAGTATCATGATGACACTGCATCTGCCTTGAAGTTCAGTTCAGAAAAGTAAGATATTAATTTAATATATAAATAAGTTTAATAACATTAAGTTTTGCTTAGTTGTAGACAAAGATGGAATTTTGTAAGTGAAAGTGAATCTTTTAGATTTCAAAACTGTTTTTTTAACTTGATTTGTCCCTGTATAACTCACTGCCTTACTCTAATTTAAAACATTCTCCTTAGTCCTGCTTCCAACAGCCATCCATGGTATTTTATTGTTGCCTCAGCATCAAATCTCCCTCTTGTCTCTTTCCTCTAATCCAACATCTCAGTCCAGCAGCTTCTGGGTGTCCTCTTTGCTCATTTCATGAGTCCAGAAGTTACCTATTTCAATTTGTTATCAAGGCATAGGCTTGTGAGGGAAGATGTCAGTTGGATTCCTGTCCATAGTGACTCAGATACACTTTCTTATTTCATCTATTATGTTCTTTCTACTTAGTTATTTATCATATAAATAATGCTTAGGCATTTTAAGCGAGCCTTGCTTACCCCCTTTCCTTCTTCACTTCATGCATTCTCAGTGTTAACCATTTCCCATGCTCTGTTCTCCCTGTACACTGGGCTTATTCCTCATGCAGTTGGTCGGTCTCAGTTTCTCATTTCTTCTCTCTCCCACCCCTCTGTGTCTTAGTTTCTCACAGCATCAGCAGAATATTGATCAAACACACAGAGATCATTCTTCAATATAGATCACATTAGATCACAAAAGAAGTTTTTAAAAAATCAAGAAAACTGAATTCATATGAATAGATTGGAGCTTGCATGTTTTGGAAGACGGCAGGAAGATATTGAAAGTATCTGTCTTACATAATAAAGCTGTTATGTTTTCATAAGAACACCTACTTTAGTCAGACAGTAAAAATACTGCACTTTATAACATGAATAGTCTCAAATCCCAGCAGAAGCATCTCAGACAGCACTCACTGGCACCACATGCCTTGTTGCATAAACAGTGCAAAGGATGCTTCTTGTATATTCAGATCCAAGACTGCAGAGAGGTTGCTGCCCAAACACCTCAAATTCATTACGTATTTGATTTTGAATAAATGTGTGGTGGTTCTGTGTTCAGAAACCTTTTACTGTTGCCAATATTTGTGAATTCATTTACGTGGGCTACTGCATACCATCTTGACCTACAGTTTATGAACCGACAGAGCACAGTTGAGAGCCTTGAAATAAATCAATGATATTGAGGTGAATTGATTTTTTGGCCAAGGTTTTTAAACACACAGTGAGAAAATAAAATCTCTTCCATTGTCACATGAAGAGGCATGGACTTCTGTACTTGTATATTCAAAATCAATTCAAGATGTATTACAGACTTAAAAATAAGGCTTGACATTTTGAAGCAGGTATTTCTGGACATTGATTTGTTGTAACACTAGCAACAGAACCAAAATTAGGAATATGCCAGGATTGTAAATGCAAAAGCTTCTATATAGCCAATTAAACAACAGAGTGAAAAATAATCTATGTAATGGAAAGAGCTATATGTGATCCACATACATATAAGGTGATAACATACAAAATTTGTGAAGAATTCAATAGCAAGAAAGGAAACAAGCCAATGGAAAAAGAGGGCAAGAGCCTATACAGTTATTTCTCAAAGGAACATATACAAATGGCCAAGTGTATGAAGCCTGAGCTGTATCAATGTGGTGGTTTTCTAAGAGTGGCCCTCATAGGCTCATATATTTGAATGCTTAGTCATCATGGTTTGGCACTGCATGACAAGGATTAGGAAGTAGGCCCTTGTTGGAGTAGTGTGGCTTTGGTGGAGGAAGATCATTACTGGACGTGAGTTTTGAGGTTTAAAAAGCATAAGCTAGGCTCTGTGGCTTCCTGATGCCTATACATCTGGATGTAGAACTCTCGGCCACTCTTCCAGAACCATGTCTGCTTGTGTGCCATGCTTCCTAGAATGTTGATAATGCACTAAACCTTTGAAACTATAATCCAGACTCAATTAAATTCTTTCTAAGAGTTGTCTTGGTAATCACTAATCATCAGAGAAGTGCAAATTAAAAGTGTAGTGAGATATTAGCCAACAGTTGTACAATGGCCACCATTACAAAGATGAGCTATAATTGGAATGGGTGATAATACTGACAAAGGTCCCTTCCGTGCTGTTACTGGGAAAGGAGATTTGTAGAACCACAAGAGAAAATAATGTGGAGGTTCCTCAAAACCTTAAAAGTAAGGTTACCATATAAACTAGCAATTTTGGGATAAGGAATTTATATGAAGAAAATGAGATCAATAAATTAATAGGTTAGATTAACTGTCATGTTGACTGAAGCATTTTTCATAATATACAATATACAATAATGTACGACACATAAAATCAACTTAAGTTTCCAAGAAACAAAATTCAAGAAAGTCTCTCTCTCATACCCACACACACACTTTCTTTCTCTCTCTCTCTCTCTCTGTCTCTCTCTCTCACACACACACACACACAATTTAAGTGTAACAAAGAAGGAAATCTATCCTTTTGTTCATGAGGGATGAAATAGAAGAACACCATATTAGATGACATAGGAAGGGCAAAGGTCACATGATTTATTTGTGTGCAGAATATGCAAGACTTGAACCTTTAGAAAAGAGTAAAACAGTTATTGGGAAGTTGGAAAGAGTGGAGATATTTGGTGGATATTGATCAAATACTTTAAAATTCTAGTTTGATAATAGGAAGAAATTCAAGCATTCAATTATATATTATGGTTACTATATCTAGTAGCAACATGGTGCGTACTTTAAAATTGCTTTTTAAAAAGCAAGCAAAAGAATGTTTTGGCTTATTTAATGAAAAATAAGTACATGAGGTAATATATACCAAATAATTGCATATAGTGATCTCATATCATAGAAATATTAAAATAGCCTGTTGCTTATTATAGATATATAGTGGTTTACTTATCAATTAAAAAATTCTTCTGATGGGATCTTCAAGGACAATGCAGTGATATGAAGGACTGAATGATAAAGAACTATGGAATGTTTCATGGGTGAGAATAGTCCTGACCAGTAACAAAGAAAACAGAAATCTCAGACCTGTAATCTAAACAAGTGAAATCTTCAAACAGCTGCTGAGACTTGGAAACAGATCTTCCCACCATCAAGCCTGCCTATGAAGACCAAGCACTGGCTGATGCTCTAATGGCAGCTTCAGGGGCGCCTACCAGAGCTGTGCCCAGCCTAGGCATCCAGGAAATCTTAGGGACAATTTTCTTCCAGTAGTGTGTTGGAATGTCTCTATTGGATACCTAGATTCCTATATTCTGTTTTCCACAGCCTCTATAACATATGAACTGACAGTGCTGGAAGATTCCTGGGGTGGGAGATACCACAAAAGCCTTGAATTCACCCAGAAAATAATTGAATGGCTCCTCCAGCAGTTTCAAAAATACATCAGACTAAGCTATGGAGACATGACAGGAGGAGGCTAGATACACAATGGATGGGGGGTTGGCTGGAGCAGTTGAGGCTGTGTAGATGTGGGCACAAGTGTGGTACAATGTGGAAGGAAAACTAAAGCTAAGGTTTTCTACTTGTGTCTTGCAGTTAATGTTTTGTCAAAGAAACACTCACACCAGTTTCAGAGTGAGCCACAACATGAAAAGACAAGACACTCACTAAAGAACTTCCCCTGTGCACATGAGTAACCAGCAATTTAAAAGAAAACACCCAACAGTGAGGTTCCCTAGTGTCCTATCTGCAAACCTTATTATGGACACAAGTAAAGTTCGCGAGTGTCTTCTACTGCAGTTAGCACCATGACTGCTATTAAATTAGCATATCTTTCATTTCAGTCAGATTTTCCACCTAATTAGTACTACGGAACATAAACTGAAGTGAAAAGTTTATAGCTGGAAGTGCCTGCATTAAAAATTAGAAAGATTTCAAATAAATAACCTAATAATGTACCACAAAGTCTTAAAAAAACAAGACCAATCCAAACATAAACACAAGAGACACCAAGAACAATCAGGATTAGGGACAATATTAATGAAATGGAGACAAAACATACACACAGTCAACTAGAGTCAGTTCTGTCAAAACAATACTGTCAACTCCTTAGTAAAATTAACCAGAAAAGAAAGAAGATCCAAATTAACAAAAGAGTTAATAAAAGAGATGTTACCATAGACTCCACTGAAATCAGGAAGAATATTAGAGAATATTTTGAAAACATATTAAAAATACTAAAAACATTTGAAAGGCAATGTGGGAATTCCTAAACACCTATGACCTAAAGCATTAAAATAGGAAACTCTAGACAATGTAAAAACAAGCAAAGTATGAAACAAGATTCTCTCCACAAAGAAAAGCTATGGGCGTGGCAGATTCACTGCTGAATTTTAACCATTTTTTAGGAAAAAGATTACACTGATAATTCTGAAAGTTCTTAACGTCTTTCCACAAAGGTAGAATGAACACAGCACCAAAACCAGATAAAAATACAACTAAAACACAAGAAAGCAGACAAATTTTCCTGAGGGAACATAAGCACAAAAATATCTAGCTAACTACTTATAAACTAAATGCACGAACACAGTAAGAAGGTCATACATCATGAACATCCTGATCAAGTTAGCTTCGTCATAAGGATGTAATTTGGTTTAACATTCATGTATCAGGAGATGTAACACACCACGCATGGACTTAAGGGTAGGGTGCAGAAAAGGAATTCATCAAGGTTTAACCTGATAAAACCCGGAAAAATATAAAAATAAAGGACACATCCCAACATAGCATAAGTCACATATGACAACCCCACAGCAAGCACTGTATTAAATAAGAAACCCAGAACATGCCTTTTAGAATCAAATAAAAGCACATAATTTTGTAGTTTTATGAAACTGTACTCAGGGTCTTAGTGAGAGCAAAACAATGCCAGGACAGGTTTGGTTTTTGTTTTTGTTTTTAAGAGATAATAGTAAAGAAAGACACAGATGATATGATCCTGAAAGAGCCTGAAGATTCCAGAAAAAATGCTTCAAAGCTGAAAAACACTTTTAGCAAAGCATCAGCAGACAAAATCAATATGAAAATGGCATTCTCTTTTGCATTTACCAGTAACAGATTTGATGAGCAAGAAATTAGGATAATTTTCCCACTCACAACAGCATCAAAATGTATCTAGAAATAAACATAACTAAGGAGAAAAACGATTCCTACAATGAAAACTTTAAGACATTAAAGAAAGAAATTTAACATGGCACCAGAAAAATCTGCCATGCTCACGGATCAGCAGAATTACTATCATAGAAATAGTTATATTACTGAAAACAGCCTATAGATTGTAAACAATTCCCACCAAAATCCCAATAACATTCTTTATAGAACTGGAAAAATGTTGAAATTAATTTTTAAACACATAAGACTCCAAATAACTAAAGCAATCCTAGGCAGAAAGAGCATTGCTAGATATACCAGACTGACCATAAATTGTAGGAGACTACACAAGTAGCACAAACAGTATGCTACTAGCGTTCAAACAGACATGTAGGCAGAAAGAAGAGAGACCCCAGAGATAAACCCACCCACTTACATCAACCGGGGTTCTCAAAGAGACCCCAGAGATAAACCCGCCCACTTACATCAACCGGAGTTCTCAAAGTATCACAATGCCTTGGGGGGGGGAACATCTTTAGCAGATGTTCTTTAAAAGCACTGGATATTCAGATGTAAGAAAATAAAGACTAAATCTACCCCTCCCATCTGTACACAAGTCAATTCAAATTGAGTAGAGGCCTGAAAGTTTGGGGCTGTTGCAGGGAAATACTGAGAGAAGCCATGTCAGACACAGGTTGTAGCTGAAAACACAAAATGACTCCTGTGGTACAGGAAGGAACACCAAGAATCAGCAAAAAATAGAATTAAATACTCTACAAAAGCCAAGGAAAAGATCAGCAGAGTGAAAACAGAACATTCAGAATGAGAGGAAATCAGACAGGGAGCTAGTGTATATGACAACAACAAAAAATCAAATATTCTAATTAACAAAAGACCTTCATAAACAGTTCTTAAAAAGAGAAACATAGGTGGACAATAAATACTTTTAAGATGTTCAATATCATGGCCCTCAGGGAAATGCAAATTAAAACTCACTTAAAATTCTGTCTCATCTTAGAATGGCTCTCACCATGAAAGCAAATGATACTGAATGACGAGGATGTGGGAACAAAGGAACCCTTATTTGTTGCTGGGAGTGATGTAACCCTGTGCAGCTGCTGTAGAAACCAGCATGACGACTTCACAGAGCATGGGGTGGGAGGAGGAAATGTCCATGTGACCTAGCTCTGACTCGGGGTATATACCGTAGATTCTAAGTGAACCCAGCACAGAGGCATCTGCACGCTCATGTTATTAATGCTGAATTTGCAATTGCTAGAAATGGAACAAGCCTTGACATCTAATAACATAGAATGGATAAAGAATAGACAGAACGTGTCCACAATGGAGTTTTAATTAGCCATGAATACAAATAAAATCATAGCAGTTGCAAGAAGATGGGTTAAACTGGATATTGTTGTTTTAAAGAAAATAAAGTAGCCTCAGAAAAGCAAATATGGTGTGCTTTCTCTCACCTGTGGTACTTAGATGTGTGTGTGTGCATGTGTTATGAAACTTGAAAGTGGACCATATGAGAGGAAGAAAAGATCTGAATCAGAGAAGTAAGAAAAAATCTGAAAAATACAAATAATATCTTTATTTAAAGATATTCCACAGCAATTCAGAAAACCAACATTAAGATGTTCATTTTCTTCAATTTGGTCCATAAATTCTGCAGCATTCCAGCAAAATTGAAACACTACTTTCAAAGTTAATATTAATGCAAATAACTCAAAATAGACAAGATAATTTTAAAGGAGCACACATTTTATGAGATACTATCTGATTTTAAAAACCCATCGAAATATTTTAATCACTAATTAAATATGCTGCTGAAAACAGCACATCAATGGAGCTGAATAGTTGTTGCTGAAAAGACATATAATATTTAATTTGAAAAAGCACTTAAGTGTTTCAGTATTGAAACAGATAGTCTTTCATACAAGAAATATAAAAAAGATTGGTAGATCCACATAGATAAATAATAAACCTTTTAAATAAAGACAGATCTCTCTTTCTCTCTCTCTCTCTCTCTCTCTCTCTTTCACACACACACACACACACACACATACATACATACACACACACTTATAGCATGCAAATATAAAAGAAAAATGAAAATCTAAGAAACATGCTTACATATAGGTATAGAAAACCTATATGGTCAAAACAATATTAACCATAAAAGAAGCAAATGAAACAATGCTCTTAATAGAAAAACTATTAAGATGGGCAGGATGCTGACCTGGAGGAAGATATTTGTACGCAATGAAGGGCTCATTCAATATTTAGGCAATTCTGTGCATATATGCGTGCATGTGTGTGTGAGCGTACATGTGTATGTGTGTTATGTACTTAAGTTTGTTCGCACACACATTCAAGTGTGCACCGTGCATATATGGATGTGTGTATGCATGTGGAGGTCAGAGGTCAACAGCAGTTTTCTTCCTCAATTACTCTCCACTTTACACTTCGAGATAGTGTCTCTCACTGAAAGAGAATCTCACATTTCAGCTAGGCTGGCTTGCCAATGGACATTATGGATCTGCCTGTCTCTCTTCTCATACCCCATTCTTGGTTCTACAGGTAAAAAATGAATGTCACAGTACAGAGTTTTTATGTGGGTGCCACATATCCAACCTCAGATCCCCATGCTTGTATGGCCATGTACTTTACTCATTAGAAGTTCTTAGATTGATTGACGGTCTCACCCCTTTAAAAGAATGCAGGATCAATATTATGCTCATAGTTTGCTGGTTGGAATGAAATGGCACAATCATTTTAAGAAATTAGCATTTCTTTATAATGTTAAACATACTGACATACTACAACCTAGCATTTCCACTCCTAAATGTTTGCTAAGAGAAGGACACCGTTTCCATGGTGAAACTGAAATATGATTTTTCTTCCATAATTGATTCATTCAAAACAGATACAATTCTATCTACAGGGAAAATGTATGAGCGAGCTATGATACAGTGCTGATATACTACTTAGCAACAAGTAGGAAAAATAATCAATGAAGCTACATGGATACATTTCCAAAATGTTATACTGAGATCAAGAAATCAAACCTGAAACAGAACATTGATTCAATGTACACCAACTCTTAAGACCAGGTCATTTTACCCAGCTGATAAACATCTGCCCAATGGTTAACATTGAAGGGTGAGAAAACAGGATAAGGAGAATCACAGACATTATCCGATTGTCCCAATTGGGTGATGGTTATATTCATCAAGCTATTCATATAAGATCCATTAAAAAATCCAAAATAACAGTAATGACTTTATTTATTTAAAAGTTGTTGATGTTTTTTTAAAAAATGAGATGGTACTGAGTTGTCACTGACATTATCTAGTGAAGGTAAACAGAAAGCTCACAAGAAACAGTTCCATCCCATCAAGGGCACACTGAAATTCCAAGCTAATCTGTGCTGTAGTTCTATCAGTGGTATGTTGGTCTGGATGTTTGCGTTTTCTTCCTTGAATCCATATATTGAAATCTCAAGCCCCAAAGTATCAGTATCAGTAGACTCTGTGAATGAAAGATCTCTTAGCCATTCTACAATGGAGGGAGGACACAGAGAAAAAGATGCAGGAGACAGAGCCTCACCACACACCAAACTTACTTGTGTCTTGCTCTTGAACTTGAGGCTTTGAAAGGAATGAAAAAAAAATTTTTGTTGTTCATAGATTACCTAGTTTATGAACTTTTGTTACAACTGCTGAATCAAAATTTAATATATGATCATAAACAATGATACAAGCAGCAAATGAAAAATATTTCATTTCTCATTCTAAAAATGTTATATAGATGTACCTTAGATTTGTGCAGCAATGCAGATCTTATTTATTTTAATGTATTCAGGATCTTTAAAAGTTACAAAACAGTGCATCCTTAAAATTTAAATTCAAGGTTTGCTCATTAGCAGAGTGTTGGTTATGTATGAGATCTGATGATTATAAATAACAATTTTATATATGTATATTTTATACAATGTGTACATAAAAATATACTAATTTATGCTAATAAAATATGATATATAATATGTACCATATATGCATGTTTATGTATATGGTGTTGTACATATAAGTACTATATACACATGTAGGATATAGGTATATGTCTACATGTGTATATATATACCAAAATATAATTCATTTAAAGTTTTAAAAAATGATTGTATTTAAGTCCTTACTGATAATGAAATATTCTATTATATTTCAATACTTTATATAATATTAAGCCAGTGTCTTCAATTTAGTTGGTTTTAAAACTTTATTTGTACATTTGTTTATATTTTATGTTGTGTGAGAGTTAAGAAGAAAAAAGTGATTTATATTTTATAAATCTACATGATAGGAGTAACACAATCCCGGTAGGTTTTTTAAAAAATAATCCTGGAGTCCCTTGATTCATTCAAATATAAAACATTATCTTACCTACCTACCTACCTACTTACCTACCCACCTGTCTATCTGTCATCCATCTACATATCATCTATCTACTATCTATCTATCTATCTATCTATCTAATTATCATCTATCCATCTATTGCATATAGATGTATATGCATGCACACACACACACACATACACACACTATATAATACATATAGTATGTAAACCAGCTTTAGATACTCAAACATGTAAAGAGTATGAAATAGCACACCAATCCCAGTGGTCACTTCGGCTAACAATCTTCTCTTTACAGGTATTATTTATGAATTTTTCTATTTTGAGTACTACATACTGTGAACAGTCTTGCTTAGTTTTCATTTATTTAACATATTTAGCATACTATCATGTTTATATTATAATGCACTGAGAAATATAATTTTATTTTATTAATATATTAAATGTTTACTTATTTATGTGTCAAAAATGCTATTAAAGCTCAAATCGGGAAAAGAATACAAATTCATTGCCTCATGATGAACATGTCCAACACCATAGCCCCTGGGTTTTCTGAAGTGTATTCTCTATCATCTTATCTATAGTCATCTCTTCTCGAGAATAACTTAGGAGAGACTGGCCAGTCTTGTCCCATGATTATAACTGTATGTATATATCCTGTAAGTTATTTACTTCAGCATGGAATATACTTATTTTTAAAAATTTATTTTATTATTAAAGTGGTGAAATATGGCACCACTATATATAAATATTTGTTATAATGCTCAAACCTATTGGAATGTTTTTTGCACTGTTAAAAATACAGCCCATTTTCCTTTTAAAAATAATCAGAATGCAGCAATTCTTTGTAGTTAGGAAGACAAAGGCAATGAAGAGAACCTAGCTAATATCAGCCTATAACTCCAGTTGCACGAATCTGAAACCATTTTTTAGGCCTTCATGAGTGCCTCATACATGTTGTCTTAGGGTTTCTATTCCTGCACAAACATCATGGCCAAGATGCAAGTTGGGAAGGAAAGGGTTTATTGAGCTTACACTTCCATGCTGCTGTTCATCACAAAAGGAAGTCAGGACTGGAACTCAAGCAGGTCAGGGAGCAGGAGCTGGTGCAGAGGCCATGGAGGAATGCTGCTTACTGGCTTGCTTCCCCTGGCTTGCTCAGCTGGCTTTCTTTTTTGTTTTGTTTTGTTTTGTTTTGTTTTGTTTTGTTTTCTTAGTTTTTTTTTTTTTTGTTTGTTTTTTTCAAGACAGGGTTTCTCTGTGTAGCCCTGGCTGTCCTGGAACTCACTCTTTAGACCAGGCTGGCCTCGAACTCAGGAATCCACCTGCCTCTGCCTCCCAAGTGCTGGGATTAAAGGCGTGTGCCACCACTGCCCAGCTTTCTTATAGAACCCAAGACTACCAGCCCAGAGATGGCACCACCCAAAATGGGCCCTCCTAATTGAGAAAATGCCTTACTGCTAGATCTCATGGAGGCATTTTCTCAACTGAAACTCCTTTCTCTATGACAACTCCAGCTTGTGTCAAGTTGACACAAAACCAGCCAGTACACATGTGATGCACAAATATATATGCAGACCAAACACACACATAAAAATAAATAGGTAAAAACCCTAATGTCTCCTCTGACCTGACAGTAATGATTACTCACCAAATATCTCTTGAGCACTTACTAAGGCAGCCCTGTACCAGGCTCCTCTATAGGGAATGGACAAATAGCATTATAGTGACTTTTGCAAAGTCATCAACCTCATGACCAAGGCCAAGCTAAGCATAGATCACATTAGTAAGTCTGTTCTTGTGAAAAGAAAGGAAATCAATTCCAGAATATGAATGAGGAGGGAGATAAAGCTAGCTAGAGAAATTGCACTGAAGTGGAACTGAAAAGCCTGCAACAGAGCTGACAGTAGGCTATGCTGCTGAAAAAGGCGTAACAGCTGTCATGGGACCAAATGATTCCATCTACACACAACTTTCCTGGACTGTAAAATTGATTCATCGGGGCTCCAAGTGCTGAATGTGGACACTCATAATTAAGATATGGTTGTCATCATTTAGACGCTGCAGCCAGACACGGTAAGTACCATTACCACCAGCTGATTATCATCCCGTGTATGACTGTAGCCTTTCAGCTACAGGCACGCTCTCCCTGTTGACAATATATGAAGATTCTCTTCTGCTACAGAGAGCCAGGACACAGCATCCTTCCACTAATGTAAGATGGGCCAGGAAGTCACTACATCACAGACATTACATTTAATCTCATCCCAAATAAAGGGTTCAGTATTTCTACCCCAGGATAGCTACTGGACAGAGGTGTCTTCAATCTGGGAAAGTGGCATCTGGGGTTTTAAGTACATCTCTCTATTTGAGACAGCACAAGTCTCGTAATGCCACTCCTATAGAGAAAATGCTCCTCGTGATGGAGTCCTGTTTATCCACTATGGAAACCAATCCATCAAGTACAGCATAATAAAACCTTCCAGGGATGGGATTACTATGAATAGAGCTGTATACATAGACAAAGTCTATTTTAATAATACATCCATCTGTAAAATTCACCTTAGCAATGCCAAGTAACTGTCTTCTAAGCAGGAGAAAGGAAATTATATTCTATTCTCCATAAATCCAGCAAGAAGAGAATGTATCTCTGAGCTTCAGAATTCTAAACAAAAGCAGAGTTAACTCTGGTTCCCTTGTCTTTGATCCGTCCATATTGACAGAGAGGGCAACAGGGAAGTTGTAGATTTAAAAATCAAATGTCTAAGATGGTATTAGTTCATCACATCAGCATTATCTTCAGAAATGCCTCTCCTGAACTCTGGATCTTTTTCTAACTTGTTTGTTTGCTTGTTTTTCTTCGTGAAGACCCATATGTCCTGGAACTTGCTTTGTATACAGGCTCGCTTCGAGCTCACAGAGATCTGCCAGCCTCTGCTTCTGGAGTGCTGGAATTAAAGACGTGCACCACCCTGCCTAGGTCTTTTTGAAGATACAAAACCACAGACTATTCCCACGTATAGGAGCAGGGACTCAGAGCTCCGAGCTAACAAATCCCAAGTAGTGCTGTAGATGGGAAGAGATAAGACATTCAGGTCACGATTTTTACTGGGGGGATCATGCTGTACTTCCTATTTCATGTCTGAAATGAAGAGCCAAAGAAATTAACTAATACGATGGCTATTGTTTCAACGATGACAAAATGTTTATATTTTTCCTGTAGCATCGTTAAAATGTGGATAATTGCTACATATTTCTCAGCTCATGAATTTTCTCATACAAATTGTCTTGAAAAGTTTAATGGCCTTAGCAACAAACTCTCTTGTCTCTGAGAGGATATAAGCAGATTAATAAACGTTCTTCATTTCCCTCTGAGCCCTTGAGAAGGAAGAAATGCTCTGAAGATGCAAATGCTGTAGTTTTACATAAGGAGATGTACAAATGAGCTGATAAATTGGGACAAAGATCACGTTGCTTTGAACAATTATTGAATCATATCCAAGCCCTCAGAGCTTTTCACTTGACTATACTATTGATAGACACATGAAGATCCTCTCAAAATGCCAGCGATTGTAAGGGATAAGAACAGCAGAACAAATTGTTCATTAACCTGTAAAATTACATAGCCACAAACAGGACAAGGCATTAAACTGGTGTTTTGACTTCAGCTCCTGTGCTCCACAGAGGATTATGTGCCCAGTAACACAAGTTGGAAACCTATCCCTTTATCACAGCCTAATCCCAAGGACAGAACAGGTACTGGTGACTCATTTCCTACAGAACAAAAGTCAAGAGTCCCCTTTAACTCCTTCACCCCCTCCTAGAACAACTGCAGAGAGCACTGGCTCTGCTTGCTCACTCTGCCCTGTTCTGACTCAGCATTGTGATTCCTGGGGAATAAGTACTGATTTGCATTCAGTCTTAATGGAACTATAATTAAACATCTCTTTCCCTTACTGGCCTTAACCATGGGGATCAAACTCGTCAGTCTCCACTTACTGGGAAGGAGAGTTTAAAAAAGGGTTCTTCCTAACAGTCTAGTCATGTATCCTTGCTGTAAGTAGTTCACTCTGCTATTCTGTTCAAGACCTTCCTGAGCTATGTAGAGAGATCCTATAACAAAACATGCAAGACTCAGTGCAACTCACTGTGCCTTCCTGACTGTCAGGGGCCTGAGTGCAAACTCTAAAGGGGGTCTGAGGGGGTTTTGTTTCCATTAAACAGTACCTGTTTATGTCACTTACAAAGCATGGAGACATGTCAAAGCCTTTACTGTAGGCAGGGCCTTTGCATAGAAAAACAGAGGAAGTCCAAGCAACTTTGGAAACTCAGAAGAGAACATATGAAAGAAATATGTGAGCCATAGTACTTGGCTGGATCTTGGACCCATTAGCAGAAAGGGAAGGGAGCTGGAAGAGCAGCACAGACACATGCTTTGGACAGGACTCAAGAGCCTCTCTTCAGCTCAATCACTGAGGACCACAGAAGAATTATTTATGGAATGTAGGAGAAGCTGACCTGACATCCAGGTGTCAAATTGAACACTGCTTATGCTGGTGCCCGTTCCACCTTCTATTGTTTCTCTTTAATTCTTTTTCGACTACTAACATGTATAAATGTAGAGTTGCTGTAATAATAATTATGCTGGTTAAGTAATGGAATGTATTTCCCCAGAGCTGAGCTCGAGTCTGAATATGGAAGAGATGACCCTCTGCGTTTGCTGCGCCCTCCTAGGTCTCAGGCCTACAATATCTGCATCTCCTCATTTTCTATTTCCAATTTAAGCTCCATCTCACTTCTTCAAATTTTGTCAATTTTACATCCCCCCCCCCCACGAAGGAGAACAAATGAGCCAGTATAGAAAACCATACATGTGATACCAGCACGCAGGGGGCTGAGGTAAGGCTGGCAGCTCAAGGTTTATCTGAGCTATACAGAGAGACAGAGTCCTTCTCAAAAACCAAGGGCAGGAAAGGCAAGTTAGAGTTACTATTGTTTGATTGACAACTTCAAGGGCATCAGTTCAAACCTTAGCATCACAAAATAGGGATGAACTATTATTAGCCTGGTCTTCAGGTAGGGAAGCCAGTCCCACTCCACTGGATGGAGTCAAGCTCAATGTCAAGCAAACACTTTGGGAGAACATTTTTCTAGTGTAGTAGCTAAATTACAAGTCAAATCTAAATAGTGAAGCTGTGTTTAAAAGCCAAATCTACTTTCCAAGCACTGTTTCCAGTTTTCTGAGGGAAAAAAAAAAAACTATTCAAATTCTTCAATAAAATGCTGAAAACTATATTTTTACATATCTTTGTGTGTAATCCCACAGGCTATATGGTTCTTCACAAGGCCCTTTACAAATCTACTGATCTCAAAACTCCAGCTGCAAAAGAAGGGCCATTAAAAATCAAATTTGGTAAGTCTCCAGTACATATGAGTTCTAACTACTGTGTATAAAACATCCAGAACCAAAAGCAACTTTGTAAAGTATATAAGCAACATTGCCTTCTTAGACTCTCGGGTCTACGGAGAGATAAATGTTGATTTTTCTGATCATTAAAATATAACTTTAAATTTGCATTTTAAAATTTCTTAGAGGATAAATAGAAAAAAGGCTAACAGTGGCCTGGGAGGTGTGTGACAAAGCAGAATACTCAGCATTTCGTCAAGGGATGTAAGGAGCTCTGTAGGAAGAACTGAGACCTTAGTATATATGCTTCCTGCCCACCTTCTCTAAGAAGAACAAGGAAAGGAAAAACACCCCTCCCCTGATGCAAATGCATTCACTTTGCTCAATTGCAGATACAGACATGCCCTTCTGAAAGGAATACAGACAAAACAGTAGGCAACAAGGAATCTTTTTTTGTTTGTTTGTTTTTTTGGGTTTTTTTTGTTTTTTGTTTCTTGAGACAGGGTTTCTCTGTGTAGCCCTGGCTGTCCTGGAACTCACTCTGTAGACCAGGCTGGCCTCAAACTCCGAAATCCACCTGCCTCTGCCTCCTGAGTGCTGGGATTAAAGGCGTGCGCCACCACTGCCCGGCCTCAAGGAATTTTAATAAAGAATCAAATACAACAACTATCCAAATCCAATTCTGCTGCTGGCTGGATGTGTGATCTTACACAAATGGTTTAATTTCCACAACTGTAAGATTCTGGGGTCCATTTCTGATGGTCTGCTGAATGAAACAAATTACCATTCCATCTAGTGCAAGGCAGACATTTAATGCTGAATCAAATGAATATTTGAAATAGAAGTGTTGTGCTGTTGGCTAAGTAAGAAGTCTTCCTTTGAGACAGGAAAATAAAATCAAATAACTTTTTCCACAGAGTTTGATGAACCTTTAACCTGTAGGATGAATTTCTTTGGTTTTGATTGTTTTTCAGGTCTATGAAATGAATGAGTAATATTAAAATTTCTGGATATTATACATATCTCATACATTTGCGATGTGCCCACTTTTGATTTTATGAACTTCCCCATTCCAGAGGTTGTCTCTTTACTATGTGATAGTTTGTAAGCATGAGGTACAATTTGCCACAGCCAGCACACTTGTGGGCAACACAGCAACCTAGAAAGGAGGGCAATGGTAGACACAGACACGGGACTCAGATTTCACTTCGAGAGGGAGTAAGTTTTGTTTATCCACAGCTGCTTATACAGCATTTAGCTGGCTAACAGCAGCACTGACAGTAAGACTTGATAACCTTTGTCCCTCCCCTGAGTTCCATCTCCCAGAGTTCCCTACTGCTTGCACCAGAGCGTATACTTCCTAGGCATTTCCTGGTGTTTTCACAGTCAGGTAGCCTCATCCCCTGAGAAAGGGCCTCCAGACCATCTGGACTCTGGAATAATTTATGTATTCTTTTCTTTCTCTTTTATTTCTCTCACATTATATTTAAAGAGACTTCTTAATTCCAGACCATAAAACGTTGTTTTTCCCATGAGAATTTGTTCTTGGTTTTCATATGTGAGAAATTGATTTTTGTCAAAAAGTTTGTCTCTGCAAATAATCCTGTGGATTTTGTTATATATTTTATAAATGCAGAATACTCTTTTGGTTTTCCCATGAGATTTTACTTTATTGCTAAGTCACTTTATTAAGGAATGACTGATATATAAAAACCTAAGCACATTTACTGCGAACATCTTAACTTTGAAGGTAAGTATATACTACAGAGTCACCTCCACTAGGGCGGCCAGCATGTCTCTTTCCCGGTCCACCCCCCCAACCATAAGCTACTGTTTTCTGTGCTTGGTAAGAACAGTGAAGCTAGGAGCTACTGTTTTAGTTCATGTACATATGAGATACCATATGTTATCTGTGTTATAGAGCAGGTGAAGGGAATCCAGAGTGACATACTTACAATCATCCCCATTTTCTTCTTCCCACTCCATCTAGCCTCTGGGAATTAAAACTGCATGCCACCACGGCTGGCTTCAGTTTTGTTCTCCTGAATTCATTGTCATTCTATACCTCATGTACTTCAACTTTAATGTTAATTTTTTCTGTTAACTCTTGATTTAACTTACTGTTTCTCTTCCAGTTTTTTTTTTTGTTTGTTTGTTTGTTTGTTTTTTAAATACAGGTCTAGATTCCTATGATATAGGTCATTTTGCTTGATTAAAAAAGGTTTGCTCTTCTGCAAAGTGAGCATCCCTCTCAAATTCCTAAGCACTTATACAATTGTATTCCATAAGTTTAGGCCAATTATGTTTTTCATTTTCATTCATCTTGAAGTAATTTCTAATTTGTTTCTTCATGGCAAATTGGCTGCTCTCTTTTAATTTCACTTGGCAATGGCAAGATACTGTACCAGATACTCTCAGACTCTGAAGATGGCTTCACAGTTTCCTGTTAGAACTAGCCTGAGTACTCTTCATGTGAACAGAGAAGAACATCGTGTACTGCAGGGTGCGGTCATCCATGGCCGCAGGCTCTGGCTGGTGGGTAGTACTATTCCTGTCTTCTGTTTCCTTTGCTCATCTTCTCTCTAGCTGTCTGGCCATCATCAATGGGTACTGAAGCCCGTGAACTCTATTATTATTTGATCTTATGTATCTTTTCTTGATTATATAAATTTTGCTTCATATCTTTTGAGACTCTTTAGTTAGCTTTACATGTAATTATAATTTTTCTTCTTCTTTTGTCTCTGAAACTAGTGAAGCCTCTCTCATTTAGCTACATCCCCAGTTCTAAATGTTATTATTTTTAAATGTCCTTATTTGTTCCAACCATCATGTTTGTCTTGATCACTGTTTTTCCTGAAGTTAATATAGTTTCCTTTGACTATTGTCTGCTTGGTATAACTCCCCATACTTTCTAATTCTGTGTATCTGACTGTAAAGTGTTCCTCCCACACAGAAGATACGATTGCCCCTTTATTCACTCTGTCAGTAGGCACTTTGTAGAGGAGTCATCTATTTATACAGATGGTAGCTCTTAATAAGCTAGTATTAATGCTGCTACCTTACTATTTATTCCCTCTTTGTTATTTGTTTATTATTTCATTACTACTTCCCATTTGAAAAGAAATGTTTGTCCTTTTAGTTGTGAGGCTTTAATGGCTGAGCCATCTCTCAGAGCCTTGGATTTGATAGCACAAATTTTTCCTTTGATGTAGCCCTAGCTAGTCTGGAATTTTCTATGTAGACCAGGCTGGCCTCAAATTTATGGAGGTCTGCCTGTCTCTGCCTCCCAAGTGCTGGGATTAAAAGTCTATGCTTTATACAGTAAAGATGGAGTACTAGAATTGAAAAGGTAAGACTGGGGTCTGAGAGGAGGGCCGGGGTAGGGGAGTGAATAAAAGGAGTGATAGAAACACCAAAGATACGCAAATCCGTGAAGTGTTCCGTATTTTTAGTGAAAGATCTGTACGACAAGAACTTCAAGTCTCTGAAGAAAGAAATCGAAGAAGACCTCAGAAGGTGGAAAGATCTGCCATGCTCATGGATTGGAAGGATTAATATAGTAAAAATGGCCATCCTGACAAAAGCAATCTACAAATTCAACGCAATCCCCATCAAAATTCCAACTCAATTCTTCATAGACTTAGAAAGAGCAATTCTCAAATTCATTTGGAGCAACAAAAAACCCAGGATAGCAAAAGCTATCCTTAACAACAAAAGAACTTCTGGGGGAATCAGCATACCTGATCTCAAGCTGTACTACAGAGCAGTAGTAATAAAAACTGCATGGTATTGGTACAGTGACAGACAGGTAGATCAATGGAATAGAATTGAGGACCCAGAAAGGAACCCACACACATATGGTCACTTGATTTTCGACAAAGGAGCTAAAACTACTCAGTGGAAAAAAGACAGCATTTTCAACAAATGGTGCTGGTTCAACTGGCGGTCTACATGTAGAAGAATGCAAATTGATCCATTCCTATATCCTTATACAAAGCTCAAGTCCAAGTGGATCAAGGACCTCCACATAAAACCAGTCACACTGATTGTAATAGAAGAGAAAGTGGGGAAAACTCTCGAACACCTGGGTATGAGGGAAAAGTTCCTAAACCGAACACCAGTGGCTTATGCTCTAAGATCAAGAATAGACAAATGGGACCTCATGACATTGCAAAGCTTCTATAAGGCAAAGGACACTGTCAATAGGACAAAATGGCAACCAATAGATTGGGAAAAGATCTTAACCAATCCTATGTCTGATAGAGGGCTAATATCCAATATATACAAAGAACTCAAGAAGTTAGACTTCAGAAAACCAAATAACCCCATCAAAAAATGGGGAACAGAGCTAAGCAGAGAATTCTCAACTGAGGAAATTCACAGGGCTGAGAAGTACCTAAAGAAATGCTCAACATCCCTAGTCATCAGGGAAATGCAAATCAAAACAAGTCTGAGATTCCACCTCACACCAGTCAGAATGGCTAAGCTCAAAAATTCAGGTGATAGCAGATGCTGGCGAGGATGTGGAGAAAGAGGAACACTCCTCCACTGTTGGTGGGACTGCAAGCTGGTACAACCACTCTGGAAATCAGTTTGGCAGATCCTCAGAAAAATGGACATAATACTACCTGAGGACCCAGCTATACCTCTCCTGGGCATATACCCAGAAGATGCTCCAACATGTAATAAAGACACATGCTCCACTATG
>CM052708.1:45574054-45609448 GCA_028551405.1 Uromys caudimaculatus
GACACATGCTCCACTATGTTCATAGCAGCCATATTTATAATAGCCAGAAGCTGGAAACAACCCAGATGTCCCTCATCGGAGGAATGGATACAGAAAATGTGGTACATTTACACAATGGAGTACTACTCAGCTATTAAAAACAATGACTTCATGAAATTTGCATGCAAATGGATGGAACTTGAAAATATCATCCTGAGCGAGGTAACTCAGTCACAAAAGAACGAACATGGTATGTACTCACTGATAAGTAGATATTAGCCCAAAAGTTCCAAATGCCCAAGTTTCACTTAACAGTAACTGCTGGACTGAGAGTGAGGTCCCAGATGGAGGAGTTGGAGAAAGGTCTGAAGGAGCTGAGGGAATTTGCAGCCCCATGGAGGGAGCAAGAGTGTCAATGGGCCTGACCCCCTCCCTGGTCGTCCTGGAGTTTGGACCACCAACCAAAGGAAACACATCTATGGACCCATGTTTTGGACCACATATGTGACAGAGGATGACCTCGATGGCCATTAGGGAGAGAGGAGAGGTCCTTGGGCCTGAGGATGGTAGAGGCCCCAGTAAAGGGGAATGTCAAGGTGGGAATATGGGGATGGGTGGGTGGGTGGGTGGGAGGTGGAATTCTGTCATAGAGGTGGGGATGGGGAGGGGATAGGGGGTTTCCAAAGAGGAGACCCAGAAAAGGGGAAACATTGGAAATGTAAATAAAGTATCAAAAATTTAAAAACAAACAAACAAACAAACAAAAAAAACCACTAAAGACCTTCCAATAATCACATGGGAATCTACTGTTATAGAAACTCCCTGAAATACACATATGGAATGAACATAAAATGAGTTAAAATAGAGTTACCCTATAGATGGGTAACAATGCCCCTACTAAACACTACAACTTAACAAATAAAAGCCCAGGGCCAGGACTCGGTTGGCCTTTTTCAGTTATTAGTGAGTTCTTGAAGACACACAAACATTACAGGATAGTGCCATTGCTCTTGCTTACTCTCCAGAATTGAGAATAAATTAAGAACCTATTGCTGAGGACATCACATTGAGTCACATGGAGAAATCAAGCCACATGGACCTAGAAACCTCATTCCTATAGGCTAGATTTCATGGAACTGAAAGAAGCTATCCATACTATCAGAGTAGAAAGGAAGTTAAACCCTGCTGTGAACCCTGCAAGCTGCAATAAAGAGTGGGCAGACAACATATACCCAGTGGTGCCATGGTGGTCTTGGGGATGTAAGGAACCACTTTCTTTTTGGATTTAAGTTCCACTCTGCAAAAGGAAACCCCATACCTGCCACCATTATTGGGCCAAAAACCTATTCCTAGACAAATAGGCACTAGGGAAGAACCTTAGCATTTCTTTGCTAAAGAAACATAGTATTAAGCTGAGTTGTAGAGACTTACCATTATACTGATAGGTTAATCGACCTCTGTCCTCATTAGATAAGCTTCATTTAGTAGTAAACAGTAATTAACATGAGGTCCTACAACTGATCAAGGTACCAAGAATAAAAAACTACAAAATGCCATTAATAGAACATAATATGCACCTACATCCTCTCAAGGCTCAGGGGTCATTATGTGAAAGGGACAGAAAGAGTGTAAAAACCAAAGACTATGGGTGATTACAAGAAGACAATGTCTTCTGGACATAGCAGGGCAGCCTCATGACAGTTGTGATATCATCTGCAAAGTCTGTGCAAGTCCAAGCCAAACCATATGTCAACATGGACAGGGGAGATGGACAGGACATCCTACATCTAGCTGGGGATCCACTGCCAATTGAGAGCTGCTAGGAGAGGGAGAATCTGATTTCCCTAAGAGTGTTGTGACTGGTAAATTGACCACACTCTAGTAGGTTGTGTGTGTGTGTGTGTGTGTGTGTGTGTGTGTAATATATATATATATATATATATATATATATATATATATATATATATATATATATGAATGAATAATTGGGCAACACAAATTAGTCCTGATAGATTTTTTTAAAAGACACAAAGTTGGGTGGGTAGGGAAGAAGGGTGGATCTGGGAATATGATTAAATATATGTTGTATGAAACTCTGAAAGAACTAATAAAATATTTTTAAAATAAACATTTCTCAATATATATTATATATATTATATATATTATATAGTATGCTATTTTATTTCCCCTATGTCTTTTATTATATGCTTTAATGATCTTAATGTCTAAGGATGGCAACATCTTCATTCACACATATTTAGTTTATACTAAATCAATGGGATACTGATTGAACTATGTACTACTGATATTTACAATCTTTTCTTTACCTGTATCTCTACCTTTCCCCTCCTTGGGCAGTTATTTCCACTTAATTATATCTGTGTATATTGTATGCCTAGGAGAACACAGTATTTCTGAAATTATTTTAAATTAGACACAACAAAAAACAAGTTTTTAATTTTACTGATGTTGTTACACTTTCTACACTGTATTTTTATACAGATTTCAATTACTCTTTAGTGGTCTCTCATTTCACTCTAAAATCTCCCCTTGTAGCATCTATAAAATTCCTTTACTATCTTCAAACATTTGTGGAAGTGAACTTTGCTTTATTAGTCTGGTAATTTTTTTGCTTTTCTTTTTTTATAGGGGTATATACAATTATCAGTTGTCCAGTCTATTTGCCCAAGAAAGATGTGTCTCAGGAAACAAAGCAGACAGTGCCTCAGAATGACCTCTCAGTTGTCCTTGGCTTCCACATGTGTATCTCCATGTGCATATGTGTTCTCTCTCTCTCTCTCTCTCTCTCTCTCTCTCTCTCTCTCTCTCTCATAACTTCTTTACTTACAAAATATAACACAATTATGACCCTTTCATCTGGGTTACTAAACACTTGCAAACTAGATTTTTTCACTTTAAAGGACAGGAGATCCCAGACAATAGTGACTTCCCTGTCTCTGCTATAGGTACCTGGAGACATTATCTGATTTTTCCTGGTTCTGTTTCCTTCAATTTTTGATGACAACAATTGGAACACATTGTTATAAAGATAAATGCTAAGCATCCTTTATTCCACTATTATAATTATGGCCTAATAATCACTATTAATTAGACACATTTTCTATCTGGCAGCTGCATATTCTAGAGGGAAACAAGTAAACCACTGAGTTTAGTTTTTTGTTTTTTGTTTTAATTTAGAAGTTATACCCTCAGTTGGAATACAAACTAGAAAACCAATCCTTTGCATAGCAAACATACCAATATTTGTTAAGAACCAGAGAGTTTTGATGTACCTAATAATGATTTGGGTTTTTTTATTTTTCTAATTATTTATTTGATAAAATCATTTAAACCTTTGCCTATGTAGTTCTGAAGCAAATTAGGGTCCCCAGTGAGGCAGCATTTTGAAACCACAGTCTACAATTGTTTTCTCAGCGACCACCCCAGAGACTAGAGCCTAGCACCTAGTATCAGAGAAGGACATTTTCATAGATAATTTAGCATAATGTAAAAGAGGTATAAAGGGTTAACCCATTGAACTGAATATCAGATACCTTAGCTTTGCTCAGGGACAAAGTCATTGTGGAGAGCTCAGAGAGCAAAGGTAAAGGTTGGTGACTGAGGAGGTGGCTTAGTGGCCAGGGTTTGCTACTCAAACATGAGACTCCACATTTGGATTGTAGGCACTCAAGTAAAACACAGGCATGGTGATGTAAGCTTGTAACAGTAGCACTGGGGAGGTGGAGACAGGCAGATTCGAAAGGCTTGCTGACCACCACACAGCTTAGCTCTAGTCTTCTGTGTTCCTACAAATGCACCTCCGTGTCAGTACCCACTCTTCCTATTAACACACAGAAGTGTCTCCTCCTTCTCCATTTTCTTTGAGGGCAGTGATTGTAGAAGATTCATATTTGCATTCTTAGTACCTCACACACACTAAGTTCTCAGTAATTATTTACTAAACTAAAGAATATTGGTTCTAGAGTCTATCCTTTTAAGCATGTACTTATCTACGAGATACTATTTCTTTTTCTGTCTGAGTATAATTTTCTGTCCTAAGACTTGTGAAATGAAATTATCTTACTGTCACTGACAAAAGAAAATAATCATAATACCAATTTCAGTTTATTTACCAGATACTGGGCAATCAGCTAAGGCTTTTGCACACGTCTCCTCACTAACCTTTCTAAAATGCTACAACATGGTATTTATTGTTGTCCACACTTTATTTCTATGGGGTTAGAACTTAGACAGATTAATTTTCCCAAAATCAGATAATGAGAAGGAAGTAAGCTACAGCATGAAGCCACATCTTGGACTCTCAAATCTCTCCAGAATTAAAAATAAAACAGAGAACTGTGAGACAGCACAGGAGTCTGTGGGGCACCAGAAAGAACTTCAGAGAAAAGTTGTTCTGTGTTTCAAGCCTTAAAGATTAGCTAGATTGATATTTATTTTCTGGAAGTACTTAATAATTGTATGTATGCCTCTCTGTTCAGGATTCTAACACCAAGGAACATTACAATATCACAAAATGATCTAATGTTCTCTGTCAATATTATCCTGCTTATTCATTCATCATACATTTATGTGACATCTACTTTTTGTATGAAATGATTTAAATAAAGAGCCATTCCTTCTCTGTGTTTATAGTGTACAGGACGAGACAATACTCTCATTAAAATTGCATGTGGAGAAGGCCATACCTAGGAATCCACAGAGTTTAAACTGGGTATCCTCAAACAGTAAGAGTGTCAGAGAAAGCTACCTGGAAGAGGACTCATGTAAGCAGAATGCTGAGACAAACCTCACTTGGAAGTTACGGCTTCTTAGGAAAGCACATCTTGGTCTCTCCGTGCCAAATGATTACTTAATTGTAATGTGAGCATATATTTTTTTTTGTTTAACTATTCCAAATTTTATTTTAACATAAAAGTCAATAAGAAAAGAGTTCAGTGAGGCCCATTTTTATGTCAGGTATTTTCCAAATCCCTGATATCTACACATGAGTTAGACAAAATACCCATAATGAGAATATTGAAAAAACAAAACAAAACAAACTCTCTTAATGATTGCTAATTAACTAAGTGGTTTGTAGGGGGAGAGAACAAGCCAGTCACAGGAATGAGAAAAGTGAGAAGTCCAAGGAAGGTTCCATGTAGTAGTCAACAGTTGGGTCGAGTAGGAGGACACCAAAAGAGAAGGAATGTTCTAGAAAGAGGGGGTGGAATACACAAAGTCATAGAGGTGAGAAACATCACAGAGTTAAGTAGAAAAAGGCATGTGGTGGAAGCTATAGGAAGTGTTGTTTGGGAGAATACAAACCACAGCAGACACACAAAAGTAAAAGAGCAAGAAATAAGGCTGCATGATTAGGGAAGCCTAGATTTTAGAGGGTTTTATAGTTCATGAGATCAGTCCTAAGTAGCAATCAACCTTCATGTATCATTAGCTTGAAGTAACAAAATCCCTTTACTTATGGCATATACCAGTCCTGGGCCCACTGTAGCTCTGCTCCAGGCATCTTTATACCAGGATCCAGGGAGACTAAGACTTCCCTTATAATGCATTGTCATTCTTATGGGAAAGTAGAACTACAATACAGCCTGCAAAGCTGCTGACTCAGCATGGCACCTAGCACTTTATTTGCCGCTTAGTAGCCAAAGCAAGTCACTGATGACAAAGGGTAGGTTCCAGGGAGTCTAATTCTACATCAAAACAGAATGAAAAGTTATCAAAAACAAAAGTAAACTGTACCATACCATCTGGGAAGCACAGACAGTAAGCTGTAGCTGGTGAGTGGTCAGTGAATTCTTTAGCATGCTCCAGTTAACTTTGTATCAAAGATAGGGCAGGCTAGTTTCTGTGGGAAGACCCAGTAATCAAAGATTGCAAAGGCCAGATACAAGAATATAGCCATTCATCTCTTGGGCATCTAGCTTCACACACACTAACTGCACATCATAATTTTAGTGTTTATGATGGCTACAGATGGAGGTATGCAACCAGGGACATAATGATGGTTAACTACTCCATCCTGAGAATGTAAAATCTCAGCCACATCTCTAAAAAACAAAGCCACAGTCTGAACTGAATTTTAAAGTCTGAGATGATATTCGTGAGGCACGAGAAGAAGGGATGACATTTAGAAATAAATAAGCTATGGAGGATCATGGAGGTAGGAGATATTTTAAAGAAATTATTATCTTATTCACTAACTTGACACTAACTAGGCAGTGGGGCATCCACAGCAACACTGCCAACTTCTAAGACAAAAGTATTAATTTTCATTGTCACTATTATAAAACACTATGCCCAAATCAACTTATGGGAGAACAAGTTTATTTGGGCTTATGGTTTCAAAAGAAGAGTCCACAATGGTGGGGAAAGCATCACAGAAAGCCACTACAGCAATCACATTTTCAACCACAAGCACAAAGCAGAAAGCCAACTAGAAGTGAGGTAAGGTCTCACTTCAAAGCCTGCTCCCAATGACATACTTGTCCCCCAAGGCTATGCCTCCTAAGGTTTCTTAACACCCCCAAACAGCAAAAATAACTGTGGACCAAGTTTTTAAATACCAGAGCCATGAAGGACATTTCTCATTAAGCCCCCTCACACAGATCAGGTATTCCTTTTCAGCTAAGAATGTAAGGATTTGTGGAAGCTTGTTCACTGATGAATCATGTTTTAAATTCCTGCAGTCAAGCTATTTTGATCAGAACTTATTTCTTTACATTTAACAATAGAACCACTATTTATATATTACTATGCAATCTATGATCAACTATGTGTATGTGCACTGTCAATAACAGTTTTTAAATTGAGTTTACAGTAGTTTTAAACAATGACTACCATTCCTGCCTTGCTCTGTTACTATACAGACTTGTGTATTCAGATCAATATCCAACATCTACTGTCTAGTCTATTTCTAAGCAAGCCCTCTCTATAAACAACTGCCAAGTTGGAAAATACTAAATTATATATGAAGAAACAGTATATGAGAATTTACATAGCTTTCTTTGCATATTAAAACTGAGGTTATCACACTACATTTCAGCTGTTGTAGAATCCTAGAAGGATTTTGGACAATGTCTCATTACTTAGCCATAAGGTTAAAATGAAAATCAAACACTATTATTATTCTCTACGCCCCAGCTGGACCCTCCTGTGAGCTGCTATCCAATCCAATCTGTACTTCACATTCTGCAGGGCTCCATTCCTGGAAGCTGTGCAGGCTGGGTAACTGTGCCCAAACCTGTTCCACAGCCGCTGCATGAATGAAATCTCAGACCAGAAGCAGCTCTCTGAAGGTTCCCAGTGTGTTCCCCAACACCCACACTGGATCACTCACTCCACGGATCCCAAGAAAGCATCCTGCTCCTAAGGAAGACTCATTCCCTGAAACTCAACATCAACGTGAAAAATAATTGCTGTTATTTTACCGTAAGAGCTTCTTTAAGGCAGAGACATTAAAACAAAATCTAAAAACAAACTGGCATTTTAAAAAAAGACTCCATCTTTTTTAGAACAGGAAGTAGGATGGGGAAAATGTAAAGGAAGTTAAAAGAGCAGGCTTTGAAATGATTTATCATCTTGGAGGGAAAAGGAAGAAAAAACGTCCCTGGGAACTTTCTCGGTATAAGATGTGTGGATATTCTTGGCCTAATTCCTGTCTAGCACATCCCTGCACTGTTCCAGTCTCTGCCACACCTCCCCCAGCCCCTGTGCTAAAGAGTGCTCATTTGCATAATTAGACTGCTTGACAGGGATGCTGAGGGAGAAGACATTCAGTGAGCCAAGTGCTCTTCAAATGCCATCCTTACCTACATCCCCCTAGTCGAGGGGAATGGCTACGGTGGGGGAAGCTATGTGCTGATATTCAAAATACCTGTGCCACATTTCATCAAATCAAAAGTTTATCACGGGAATACTGGCCTGAAGGCAGAAAAGGGATGGCACAGAGCCAAGGAAGAAATGTAAGGATGAAGAAATGGGGAACTTTAATGTTCTGACAGCTCCCGGTAGGTCCTGAGGCTGAAGCAGTCTTATGAAAATGGACACCAGACACCAGATTAAATGAATTATTGTTAGGCTTCTCCCAAGATGCCTGTAAATGTTCTGATGTTTGATGATTTGCCTCTAAATACACATACTTGCTAGATTTTTTTTTTTTCTGGGAGCACCAAGGAAGAAGATTATAGATGATACCGAGTAAGGAGAATTTTCAGGAATAAAAAGGATAAACCCTCATTTTGGTGAGGTTTCACATTAAAAGCCTCTGTAACGCAATGGCCTGGGCACAGAATTTGCTATGGCAAGGGATCAAGAACTTTGCCTTAGGCCATCTCTGTAAGAGTCTCTAATCACTTCACTTCACCATTAACTATTAGTGATGTGAACTGTGAAAACCAGTTAAAGCACTCACAAATAAGACATGCACATTTCAATATGTCTTAGTGAGTGACCGCACTCAGGTCTTAGCCAGAACACCAGGCAGCAGGGTCTTCCTTTCCCCGTGTTAGTGGGCCTTACTTTACAGCATAGACCCAACCATAAGCTCATTCTCCATCGCTCCGTGCAATGGGTGCCAGCCAGTGAACTTCATATACCTTCCAAGGTGGCGTCCAACATTAGTCATACTGCCTAACACTAACCTTAGTACCCATGGTCATGAATTACACTAATGCCTCTCTTGCACACTGTTCCATAACAGATGTCTGACTAGTTCATGCCTATATTCCCAATAACTAAATGAATGTCTGCTATATGGTCAGCACTAAATGAATATCTAATCAATGCCTAAATGAATGATAAAATAGTAAGCTGAATGTGAACACTCAAATCAGAATTGGCCCTGTACAATGAAGGATGTCTGATGATGTTAATGACTTAACCACACAGCTAAGACTTACGATGTGAACATGAGAGTTTACTCATTCAGTAAATGTTTCTTAACTATATAGTAGGATTTATGTACTAGGACTCTTAGAATTACAATACACAAAAACATATATTCAAACAGACCTTTCATTCTGGGGTGGCATCAACAGAGAGAGAGAGAGAGAGAGAGAGAGAGAGAGAGAGAGAGAGAGAGAGAGAGAGAGAGAGAATATAAAGCAAAGATAAAAATGGTCTAGGAACAAAGAAATAGTCCCCTGCCCCAAAAATCCCTTAATCCTATAATAAGGGTGTTTGTTCTGTTTTGGAAGTGGACTCATCAGGGTCTCCCTGATTTGAGCAATGAATGAAGTCACTGAGAGAATGCGGAGAAGAATGCATTGGAAATGTTGTTCTCAATCACATGGGCCGACCATAGAACTCAAACACTGTTACGATCTGAAGAGCCTTCTGGGAGTTCAGGCTCATAGAAAATTAGCCTGCAAGACTATCACTCTCCATTGGTTCACTTCTTTATTTGTTATTTATTTTATAAACATTTAGCTAAGTGCATACAAAGATCACACATGTTCTGGTATACAAAGATACCAAGACTTGGTTTGTTTGTTTGTTTGTTTGTTTGTTTGTTTATTGGTAATCCCTTTCCCTAAGGAGTAGCAAAACTCACTGATACCCAGGAGGCATCTGAGATTGTGAGTCACATGATTTCTGGAATATTCAATGGAATTTGGAATCCTGACTTCTATCATTTCTGTTGCTTTGCATTTTAGCTATTAGACCCCATCATGAGATCTGCCACCACAGCAAGCACACTGAGCAGCTGTATAAAACTCATTACGTTAGATTCTTTGAAGGCTTCACTAAAGGCAAGGGTATAGTCCTGAAATATTTAAAAGCAAATATCATAGAGCTCTGACTTCCAGGAGGAATCCCCAGGGTCCTATCCTGTAAGCATAGTCCATGTGGCCTGAGATTTAATTGAAAACTAGTTAAATTATGTGCAAAATCATAAAGCTATGAGTTTTCAGTAAGTACTGCAGGGGAATTACTGCAAGGAGCATTCGCGGGGTTTCGAACCTTCATTGGCAAGTCATAAATCACCAGCAACTGCTTTTCATTGTTACGTTGGCTGGGAATCAGAACTCGTCCCTACAGGGAAACATGCAGCTAACACATAGCAGATGTGCCTTAATTCACTCTTCTGGTTAAAGCTCCACACCTCTGTCAGTTTCCTTCTACCTCCCATTTCTCTCTATAGTCCACAGTGGATGGCCAACATCCTGCAGTGTTAGCCTCCTGGAGCCTTTGTCACTGATTATAGCTGCTCTCAACACTACACTAAACTGGGGGGAAAATGGTATTCTGCGCATGCAAATCCTGTTCATCTCACTCAGGTATGTGAACTGAAATACAAGTGTCACCTGATCACCCCTGAATTTACAGCTCCTGCCAACACATCCAGCTTTGCACTTGCTAGCTCTGCTTTAAAATTTAATACATACCTCAAACTTCATGTATTCTATACAAAGCACTTCTTTCTCCAATCCCGTCCCCTACTGGTCATTGTACATGGAAAGTCATCCAGTTATACACCCACCATTATGAAGGATACATCCCTGTTTCATGGCTTTTGCTTACGCCCCCCATGCAAACATGAACCAGTTACAGACTGTAGTTTTGACCATAACATGCTGTTTGCTGGGACTTTACTTGCAAAAGGGGCAAATACTTCTTGATTCCAAACAAAATAGAACAAGAAGAGAGTTAATCTGGAAATGTCCAGAGTGGTTGAGGATTTGTTTACATGTTAATTATTCCACGTGTCGACTTCTCAGCCCTTGAGTTGAGAAAATCCTTAATGTTTGAGTTAAATAAAATGGGAATTAAATGTTAAATTAAATGTGAATTTTTTCAAAACCACAATTATATAAGTCGATAAACAATGTGCTTTTTTTTATCATATTAGACAAACTCTCAAGAGAAATGAAGGGAGAAAAGATATAGTCACTAACATTAATTATGCATTCAGATCTCTCTGGGGAACTGTTTTTATTTGCCTTGAGCATCTATTGCTTTCAGATGTCTTCCAGAAAATTTGTAGTCAACATTTCTCCATCCTAGACTGAGCCCACATTTAAAATTCTAAAGTACAATGCAGAAGCAAAGCTTTCCAGGTACAGAATTCAGAACTTCAGTCAGTCAAAAAATAGCCTTGTAATTAATGCACAGTTCTTATCAATTGTCTCTTCTTCAAAATGTCTACGGCAGGAAAATGATTCTGGTAGAAACTGAAGAATAGAATAATCTCTCTATAGCTTCAAAAAGGAGCTTGGCCTGGGGGTGTATCTCAGTGGGTAGGGCAGTCTCTAGACTATGCAAGCCTCCAAGTTATGTAACTAGGTCAACAGAGGGGGGGGGCGCTGAGTCTAAATTTTATATGCAAAAAGAAGGACACTCGTATCTCTTAACACTTAAAGTGAAATGTCTCCAACTGGCTCATCTGTATCCATGCCTGTCCCCAGCTGCTGAGGCTGTGTGAGAAGGCTGTGCCACCTAGTATGTAGCTGGTAGAAGTGGGTCCCTTGAAACTACCAGACTGTGCTATCTGCCTTCCGATCCAGGGTCATACAAGGCATTTTAACACTTGGGTTTTCCTCAAGAATGGCACCGTATTTTCTCTTCCGTGATGGACCAATGTGTCCATGTTACTGTGAGCCAGCGTAAACCTTCCCTCACTGAAGCTGCTGCTGTCAGGGATTTTTCCATAGCCATAAAAATGCAATTAATACAGATGCACTGAATTCTTTTATGTTTCCCAAAAATTAGTCATTTTAGCCATCTCAATTTAACTTCAAATATGTATGTGGATTATAAAACATTATATTGTATCAATGGGAGTGTCCCTTAATAGAAATTCTCCAAGGACACCCAGATACATGTACCCAGTGGCCTATTTGCATGCTTTTCTGTATGTGGTGACAGAACTTCCTTTGCATTAAAGCAAAGACTTGTCTTTATTGCAAAAGGAAGCCTATGATTATATTTCAGGAAAACCTTACTGCTTATAGCTGCTTTCAACACTACACCTGAGAAACTGCACCACAGTGTATGTCCTTAGACTTATCCCTGGATATTTCAATTTGTTAGTTTGTAAGGGAGAAGGGAGTCTTCCAGAATGAATATATATATATATATATATATAAGTCCACAGGTAATTTTGATACTCACTTTAGTATAAAAATTTCACTCATATAAATCCATGAGTCATAAGTCAATAACAAATATTCACACAAAACAAAACAAAATTAGTATTTTTCAGGTTTGGGATACACAGACTTTGAGTTACAAAATTCAGGGCAAAAAACCTGAACTCAGAAAATAGAGTAAAGTGCCCAGTATGTATGTGGAGATCCACAGCAGGTGTGAGAGGCAGACTCGGTAAGGAGCAGACCAGAGCTGACTCAAAGCAGGGCAAAGAGGTGTAGGACACCAGAACAGAAGTCTGTAGACCGAGGACCAGCCAGAGGTATGCAACTCTCCTCTCAAGAGAAAAATAAGGATAGAACCTAGTGAAAGAAGAAAACAACATCTCAACAATTTTAGCACTTAATCCTCTCTGGAGTGTTGCACAACTTCTACTGAAAAAGGTGATTTAAACAAAAAGAAAAAAGTCTCAACCAACAAAGTGTCCCAGATGCACAAATCCAATGAGAAAAGCCATGATAACATTCCTCCTCTGAAAATCACTAATCTCACAATAGCAGGCCCCATGGGAATGGCGTGGGGGAAATTACAGACAAAGAATTCAAAAGATAGAACTATGACCCAGCAACTCAATGAAAATATGATTATATTTCCAGAAAACCAAACCAAAGAGCTAAATGATGTGAGGAAGTCAACCGATGACATGAGTAAGATCCAATAAAGAGGTAGCATTCCTGAAGAAAACCCGAATTGAAATGATGGAGAAATGAAAACCTCAGACAAATAAAACCCTCAGTGAAAGCATCACCAACAGAATGGGTCACATGGAAAACAGCCTCAGATTTCGAAAGCAAAGGACAGGAATTGGAACACTCCGTAAAGATCAATGAGAACATTTTAAAAATGAATAAATGGAACATGGGGAGCTTTTCGACACCCTAAGAAAACCAAACCTTTGAATTTGGGGCATTAAAGGAGGAGAGGAATACAATGCTAAAGGTACAGGGAATGTTTTCAATAAAATCATAGAAGAAAAATTCTCAAACCTAAGGAAATACATGCTAGTCGAGGTATAAGAGGCCTGCAGAACACCAAATAGACAGGACAGGAAAAGAAACTCTCCAGGACATACTATAATCAAAACACTAAAACAGCATAAGGAATGGGTACTGAAAGCCCATCGTAATAACACCCATGTACTTAAGAGAAACTTTTAAAGCCAGAGAAGACTAAAAAACATTTTAACATCTATCATCTAACAGACCACAACTGACAACAGACTTCTGTATCCAGAAAATTATCTATTAAATTTGAGGAAGACAGACTAGAGGGATGGTTAAAAGCACTGCTTGCTCATGAAGATGACCTGGACTGCAATCCCGGTACTCACATGGCAGCTCACATCCATCTGTAACTCCAGTTCCAGGAGATCTACATTTTCTTTCTGGCCTCTACACAACATTGTATACACATAGACATACATGAAGGCAAGACACTGGTGTGTGTGTGTGTGTGTGTGTGTGTGTGTGTGTGTGTGTGTGTGTGTGTGTGTGTATACATACATATATATATATATATATATATATACATATATATATATTATGAAATTGAAGGTTAAATAAAAACTTCCCACAATAAAAACAGATTAATTTATGACCATGAAACTATCCATATAAAAGATAATGGAAGGGATTCTTCTGACTAAAGAGAAGATAGAGACACTAAGTGGCTAAATAAACTATATCAGAGAAGTAAATCAAAAGGAGTCTAGGTAAACACCAAAGAAGATAAATGTTAAAAGGAGTAAATCTAATATATGAGCCAGAGTTAATTTAATGATATATTGGTCTCATTGTTTATATTAATATTTCTTTTGTTCATATGAACCAATGATTTTAAATAGAGTCCCTTGAAGAAGCATAAATAAGGTGATATTTACAGGAGCATGGAGTATGGGTAACTTACTAAAGGCTACAATCCTAAAGAAAATGTTTCTGCTTCTCTCAGCTACCATTATCTGTAGGTAGGTATCAGAGGGGGCAGGTTCTCCCCTCTCCATAACAGGATATTGACAGGACCAATCGTGGGCAAGTCTTACATAGCATAATCACAGATGATGAGAATTTAAAAATTCAGTTTCATAGCATGCTCAGAAGACAACTGTCATCGTCATTCCAGCCCGTGTTGGGGCTCTTTCTTTCTGTTGCCTCTGTAGTGATATTCCCTGAGCCTTACAGCGATTATATAGAACTCCCACGTAGGGCTGAGCATTTAACATAGTCTCTTATTCTCAGAGAATCCCCCAGGGGAACACTAGAACCTTTCCTGTTGAGTCTAATAATTTTGGGAGTTCCCTGAATCCCTGGATTTATGCAGCCCTCAAACCTCAATTGTGGGCATTGGAAATGGCTTCAGACCTGAGAAGTTTACGGATGTCTCCTGAGAGAATCCAGCTGTTCCAGCAGAATCCACTGCTAGGAAGAACTCTTTGCTGTCTGACTTGTCCACTGAGCTGAATACCCTGTGCAGAGGTGCTAGCTGCAGCTGTAGGCCTAGAGCGCCTCAATTATCTTGAACAAATGACTATGCTACTCTGAGAAAAGAGAAGGTACCTGCTACCCTAGATCTTATAATACAGATACATTAGAAATTGGTCCTGAGGTATCTTTTTCTCTTGAATATTCTGAGTCTGTTGTGGCTTCTGATAATCATATGGACAACCATTCTGCTGCTGCCCTGGAAACATCGAGTAATGTCCATGGGCCTTCTTCCTCTGCTGCTGCTGCCTTGTATACAGAACAAGAGGAAGGGCAGGGTGTGTTGTTTTCCCCCATCTCAGGCCTGTTCCTATCTTATACAGTATTACCCAGATGTCTAGTGCTAGAAGGAGATTCTCTTCTGTGTTGACACTCTACATCACAACTTGTTCTCATTTTAATGCCTTAGTCCCAGAGTCATATGAGCCATCTTGTTCAATGTCATCCACATAAGTCTCCAGAGAAGAGTAGCCCATTCTTCCAAGCGTAGCATCCTTGGCTTAAAGAATCTGTCCAGTGATATCACTGAGAGATTGTGTCTAAGTATCTGGTCATCTAAGGTGGCCTTAGACAAGGAATTTTCTCCACTCCTGGTGGCAAATATTTTTCTGTCATACTCTAAAAGATAGTCTGTCACTTTGACTGTAACTAGTTATCAATCACAAATGACAACAGAACTACCTGAACAGTTCTTCATTGAGCGTGGAATCAGGGTAAGGCTTCTGTTCAAAAGATTATTAAGTGTCTACAGCCCATTATCATAAATTTGTCCTGTGGCTTTCCTCTTCCACAGTTTTTTTCTTTTACATTATTACTATCCTTCTCAACAAACGTCGTGTGCCATCCACAAAAATCAAGCTGCAAAGGAATGAAAGATGCCATTTATAGGAAAATAAATGGAAGTTAAGATCATCATGATCAGGAAAATATGTCAGGCTTGGGAAGACAAATATCACACTTTTGGCTAATATGTAGACTCTTTTGCAGCCATGCCAAAACAAGTCCACAGTTTCTCAGAGTACAAAAGTCTAAATGGAAAATCGTCATTTCAAGACAGATGTTACTTGAGTAGTAGCTAGAAGACACTCTGGTCTCCATTCTTGCTATTTAGGGTACTCATCCTAGACTCCCCTGCTTTCCCCACCCTTATTTACCCTGAATTTCTCTAGCTTTCACCCTTCTCAGTGATGGCTCTCATTTCTGGGCCTAACTTGACAACACTGCTCACTTACCTTGCAGAAACATCCTCCTTTAGTCTTGGGTACCAGGGCTGCTGCTCAGCACCAGCAGATCTGGAAGATACCCTTTCTAGCTTTACCCCTCAAGAAGAAGAAAATGTATTCCTTTTCCTCTTTCCTACCCCCATGCTCACTTCCTGGGTGCTTGCAATGTGACTGTCCACTAAGGCATGTGTAGGTGTGAAAGGGAGCTGGTTTACCTAATTCAAGGTCAACAATTCCACATCCACGAATGCCTCTTGGTAGAAGGACACCATTGTCAGTCCTCCTGGGCTCCGTTTACTACTGTACTGGGACTCACATCCCAAAGCTTTGGGAATGGGGCACAAGCAGCCTCCCCCCATTCTATTTCTATTTAGCGATGATCACTTTCCAACAGCCAGGAAAGAAAATGCAGCCTCCTGCCCTGCACTACAACCCTTGGAATAATGAGCTTGAGCTTCTTGCCAAAGCAGACATTACAGAAGAGCTTAGATGAGACTAGAATTTCCCCCCTTCTTACTTTAAGGCAAAGACTCAGAGTCATAGCAATCATTGGAACACAGAGGACAAATTCCATTGCAGAAATCTCAAGCCTCTGCACAGTGAAGTTTTAAAAATTTGTACGAGATAGAATGAAAACATCCAGCCACTGTGGATGATGCTTCCAAACAGCACTCATTTACCAGTTTTGATATTTTACAAATTAGTGTGTGAACATCTGGCTTATATGACTTGTCATAATGCAATGAACATTCCTCTTACATTGTTATAATAGTCTATGTCCCCATGTTGTCTTCCAACCAAAAACACCTACATGGGATTTCCACTGTTTGAGTAAGAAGAGTATAAAGCTTTTGAGCATTTGTGTTGGTAGCATGGATGGCAGTAGAAGACTCTAGCTATAGAAGTGCTAATCACATACAGGTCCTCCGCTGTGGCATTCTTATGAGGTTACTTCTGCAACATGGCGTTCATTGTTGCTTTTAAAGCTTAACTTTTAGGGACTATTTCTCTACCTCTCCCAGCAACTCATGAGCTACCTAAGGTGTGTTAATAAGCACCCTTTGAACATGATAATACCGACTCACAGAGACAACCAACAGCCCAACAGCCACAAAGCTAGTGAAGATGAGATGAAAAGGACCAAATATGCCATTTCCACAAGATGTTGTGTACAGAGATACCTGGTCTTTCTCGCATAATATACTGTCTTACTAACTTTGGCTTCTTCATTCTAGGCCAGCACCTACAGATTACTTAGCTGTCAAAATATAATGCTCAAAGCAAAGAGGTTTTACAGTAACTTACAGTGGGTACCTTCATCACAAATATCTAAGTGCTACAAACAAGATCTAAAGTGACTCACACTGGCCATCAGTGACTCACTTGCTCTTCCAATGGTGGTTATTTTATGACTCTGAGTTGCTTTTAACTGAGCAAGTGCCACTAGATAGAAAGCTAAGGTGTTTTATTTTTTTGTTTTGTTTTTGTCAGATGGAAGGTACACTCTTATGTACCAGGGTAGGGTAATGCCGATGACTCGGAGGCACTAAGAGGTATTCTGAAAGGACAGTGTGCTCTGTGTTCTATGTTCTGTTCCTGTGTTATTTTCATGCATGCCTTTAGCGTTCTTTGACCCAGACATATTAATGACAGGAAGAGGGAGTCTCATCTAGAAAATGACCTGACAAATTGAGAGGACAGGTATTCAACAGATGGACAGAAGCAGACTCCAAATCCAAGTATATTCTGAATGATGAGGCTCTTGCTAAGAGCAAATGTTTAATCCTAGCTTAGCATACCCCAGACATACACTAATGTGTTCAGAGAATATGAGCTTTATATCTTCATCATGGATGCTGCTGAGGATAGCTTCTGCAAATAATCATTATAACTCACAGGAAAGCTTTACAAAACATTAGCGTCTTCTCACTACCTGTATCTCAGACTCTCCAAGCACCAGGACTTCCAGAACCTTTAATGGTAAGTCTGAAAACAGTGCTTTCTTACTTCTTCCTCAACTGCCTTAGTGGACAGGTAATGTATACACTCTTACCTCTGTCTCACTGTGAATGTAAGTATCATTGCATACTACCCTATTATCAGTCTTTTACACCCAGTATTGAAGAATGCTATCAGTTGTAAGTTTTGAGATATGAGTTGTATCTATGTACAAAGCCATGCTGATTAAAATTAGGGTTTGTTTTTTTTTTCCACAAAACACTGACATCCTGAAACAAGAATGTCTGGTATGCGATAGTGGAATTTTTATTTCAAAGCCCTGATGTATCAACTAAAACTATGGATGTCTTCTTTGTATAAGGTAATAAGTACAAAGCTTGCAAAATTTACTAATTATGACATCAATGGAGTCAATGAAGCATCATGACAAAAACAGATTTGAAGTCAAGAATGTGATTAGAAGTTGTAGTCCTCTACTCCACATGCATTCCTTTAGACTTCTGGTCACAATGATCACAGAAAGGTAGTTCACATAGCTAAGTGTTACAGATGTGGAAATTCTAACAGTTGACCTCAAAACCTCAAGTTATTCCTCAATATGTAAGGTTCTAAAACACACAATAAATGCCAGAAGATTGTCCTTCCAGCCTGAATACTATTGTAGTTGTCCTGGAGGAATGAAGATATTCTAAAGAGACATTTGTTTGTTCCTTCAGCTATTAGACTTTGGAGAATATGGATCTCAGAGAATTGGAACTATCGCAAGAAATTCTGCTACTGTGGAAGAAAAATCCTTGAGCCCTGATGCTAATCAAAGAGAGATCTAGTCTTCCAGAAAGAAATTTCACAAAATGTCTTAAAGAACATGCAAGACAGACCTGGACTCAGGAGCCAAGGCAATGATGTGTCAGTCATAGCTAGGCCCACGCATACATCAGAACCACTTAGTCATGCATGCCTCTTGGTACCATGTCAATGTCTTCAAAATGGATCTCTTTATTTGTTCATCTTTCAAATGTGAGGACCAAGTTGAGTACATTTTTTCTCTATTCTTTATTAATGTATTTCTTTAATTAGCTTATTCAGCCTATGTTGCTAGTGCTGCTAAGGTCCAGTCTTTAATCAAAATTTTGCTAACATCATAAACATAAAAAGCAAACCAAAAGCATTAGCAATATCTATACTAAGAATCTATACTAAAGCATATTTATGCTGCCTCTATTAAATTTTTATGTGCTATTATACAATTGTTAACTATTTGAAAGCCATACCACAGACAGATATCTAAGCATTTCTTAGCATTTGCTATGGTTTATGGATGACGAACATTTAATTTCCTATACATTAACATGTAAGCAGACATGTACACAACTGAAGCTGTGTGAAAGTCCTACAATTTCCCTAACCATGTACTTCCTTCAGAGTTCACACACATGTAGTGGCTCAGGCAGGGATACTGTAAGAATTACCATGAACTGGGCAGCTTAAACAATAGAAATTTCTCTAACACTTACATATGTAAAATGTATTATCTATATGACTTAAATATGAGCACACTCATACAGAGATCTTATTAACAGCATGTGCTATAAGTCAGAGGGTTTCATGCTCAGCTGGTTCAATGTTTTCCAATGAATTAGAAAATAATAAATGTAAACACTTAAAGCTACACAAGTTTCTGGAACACTCAGAGACTGTCTAAATTATTAACACATCCAGGGTAAACTATTATCAAGACTAAACAGAGGGTCAAATAGAGGCCAAGTTGTCATTTCCATAACCATAAGCGACTCCCAATGGGACTGTAGCGATGTGGTCTACCAGAAAGGTGCAAACACTGTCTAGTATGCTGGGTGGAGTAAATCCCCATGACCCTTACCCTCAACATGGGCCCCCTGCTGTTACCAGATCTCATTAGGACCTGGGATCCAAACTATGTATGATGCTTGTATTACCATGAACAAGTTGGAAATCTATGAACACATATGAAGAAATTCTTATCTATAAAACAAAATAAGGTAATACTTGGCTCGGAATCTCACTCCCAGTCCCAATCAGCAAGTCACGATTCTGTGTTTCCATAGAAGTCGAGAAGACTACATTGGAAAGTCTCTCCTGTGAGTAGGCTGCATTCAATCTGGGCATGCACACGTTCTTCACTCCTGCTACCTACCAATCAATTCTGTCCTGAGCTATCTTCAGTAGAGACATATGTTTTCATGCTAGAGGTCTCCTTTATTTTAAATTGAATTTAAGCTAGCATTGTCTTGAAAACCCCTACATTCATAAAGGACTGAAATGATCAAGAGACCCATTTGTCTTAACTACAGCCTATTACCAAAGAATATAAGAGATGTACCAGTGTTGAAGACCTAAGCAAAAATGCACAGTTCATGAAATAAGCTTGTCTCCTAGCAACCCAGGTGGTATTTTGCTGTTGGCAAAAATCCTTTATGACGGAAGGTTCAGAAATCACTTGGTGTCCTGTCCTTGTAAAATGTATACTGGCTTTTGGCAAAATAATGACATATTTTGACAAGAGGGATTAACATTTCAAAACATGAATTCTGTGTGCAGTCATTCAGTCTGTTAACATGTAGACTTGAGTATAAGCACACACATGCAGATTTTATAAAGCTGATGATGACAAAGTAGGTTATTTCAGAGATTGCACAGATTAATAACAATACCAATCCTTTTGCTCACTTCCTTTGGGAGTCTGTTCATTCTCAACATCTATAAAGTTGAAGTGGGGTCCCACCCTAACTCTATAATCCTTACCCCACTTGCCTTTAGCAACATTAGCCATACGTTTATTCATACTTATAAATCACTAAATCTCTAAACTCTCCCAAGAGATTTGACTACTGTTGCTTGACTGCTTCTTTGAAGAATTCAATTCTTTTACAACTTTCATTGTCACACAAAACAGTTAAAAGGAGTCCTACCTCCAATTTGGATGGATTTATTTGGACATAAGATATCTATCCTTGGCTAACTTACCATGACTATAAAAGGACTAAATCCAGGCCCACATGTGCAGAGCTAGACAAATGTGCGGGGGTGAATGTTCTATCCTGGTTCTTAGCTACTCCCTTTACACAAGGCCCTGAAAATCTGATAAAAAAATAATCAAGATCTAGCTAGAGATTCTTACTGCTTTTAGTTATGTCTGGTTGAGTCACAGATTAACCTCAGAAATATGCAAGGCAGCTTGGCAAGTACTTCCAGGAGTCTATAAGACATTGTAGCCCCTAAGCATACTAAGGAATGTCCCATGCCTTCAACTTATAAAAAGTCACAGTGTGTAGAAATTGCAAAGAAGGACCATGAACTCCCTCTTCCTTTTATTCTTCTCAGGCATAAGTATGGTTTTGAAGAAGAATACAAATAGCAAAAAAAGGACAGAGGAATAAGGAAGAAAGAGGGAGAGAGACAAGGAGGCAGTGGAGGAGACAAACACAATCATCATGACAAATTCTTCACGGAATTCATAATTCATTCCAAACTCAAATTTTGGAGTCTCTATTTTGAGCAAAGACTTTGGGATCTATCATCAGCCTGACTCTTCCCAGTAAGCAAATGCTCACTACGTAAGCAGAAATAATCTTGATTAGTAGATAATTAAGCAAAACTATCTAGATTACCAGTTTGGAAATACTGTCAAAAGATACTAAACAAAAAAGCTTCAAAGCATGTGACTCACAAGCTAAGCTGTTGTCTCAATTCAAAGGACTTGACTCTTCCCCAGCATACTGGACAGTGTTTACATCCTCCCTTTACAAGTTTCTGTTCACTTTGACCCTCAAGAGCTAACTTTGATTAGCAGGATCTCCATCTCTACTTGGCTTTCCCATTGTCAAAAGAGACCTAGGTCAATAATGGCACTGAATTTCCATATTTTAAAACAATCATCAGCCTAAGAGTTAAGAAACTTATCTAAGTGGCCTTAGGAAAATCCCATCATTTCTATTGAGTTTGATTCCTTTAAAAAAAAAAAAAAAACATAAAATTGATATTGAACAAGGTGATTTTTATATTCCATTATGCTAAATATGTTTATCATTTACAATATGTAAAAGCAAATGACTACTTAACTGTGTCATAGGGTATTTTGGAAAACAGGTAAGATGATGAAATATATAGAATATTTTAAGCTAATTAACTGAGCCAAATATTATATATACCTATGTCAAACAGTTTGGCTAACAGTATTAAGATAGTATTACTCTATCCTCTAACCTGTAACGCTTTTTAAAATTTCATAGTCTTTACCTAGGAGTGGGATTCTAAGATACATTTATGAATTTGAAATTCAATCAGTTGAATTTAACTGAAATATCGGTGTGAAGACTACTATAATGTGCCCACAAAATATTTTCTCATGGATTCAGTAGCAAGATTTCCTTAAATTATAATTTTTTTCTATTAGTATCTATCCACTCTTATATATTAAATTCATAAAAAGGAGGATTCCTCTACCATGTCATCAGAACATTGTATAAGCCTGAAAGAAACAACAACAAAAAAATGTGAATTGAATACTTACAGTTTGGAAGCAAATTAAGACTTAGACCGTTTGCTGGTAGTGATAATGAGACTAAATGTCACACTTCTGGCCCCTGCCTGCTCTCATGCTGTCAGACTTAAGCATTCATGGAAAAGGACAGGGCAAAGAGACATACAAGGAAGGAGGAAAACCATAATTTTACAGTAGGCCACATTTTTTATTTCATATGGGCCAATCCTTTCTGAAACTTATTATTTCAACCAGCCATATTCCCTCCTTTCCTTGATCCCTCTAGGCACCAAAGAAGGAAGTTCCAGGCTCCCAGGGCAGCAGCTCTGGCTCTAACATTAATTAATGCATCCCCAGAGATAGAGAGCAACCTAAGCAATGCCTGACATTTCAATGAGCTCGGAAAGTGTTCTCAACATCTAACATTCAAATCATGAATAAATGTCTACATTAGCATTGCACTGTCAGTGAGGTCCAGGATGTGGTAGGCCAGAATCAACTTGGTTTTTACCTAATTTCACTTTTAAAAAAATATAAGGGTAAAAATTAAACTGTTAGAGAATAGATGAACATCCCAGACTACACATAAGTGTGTGTGCATGTGCACGTGCGCACACACACACACACACACACACACACACACACGCACACACAAGCACTTATATAAACATACATACAAAATATTGCCCAAGATGTTACAATTAGTTAGGCTCTTCTGATTGACCCCACAGGCTGATAAAGCATTCATGTAGTAAAATATTAGAAGATTTCTGTATGTTCTTGAAGCCAAAGTGTACCTGATAAGACCTAGGGAAGTTCTGCACAAGCGTTATCTTTTAGTCTTACTGGAAGGAATGTTTTTCCAAACGAAGAATATTTATACCCTACATATAACAAAATTCACTCTTTAAAAATACTTGTCTATAAGTTTTAAAATCAGCCACATCCTCAACCAAGAGTCTGGACATTTTCCCATCACCACCAATCATTCATGCATGCCTCCTAAAGTCAAAGCCTTTGTGAAAGAACAACTTGCAAATTCTAGTACCTTCTGATCATCTCCATGCAACTTTATAGAACTTATATTAGCAGTTTTGCCTGTTATCTGTCTTTCAGTTGGCCTTTCCAAGCCCTGAAGAATAAGAAACTCTTGTTTCCAGAGCAACAGCCTTGAACCTGATATGTGTGAGTTTTCACATTTGACAAAGTCCAGTACATCCTTCTTTATAAACTGATTAAATTTCAACATCTTACCTGAAAAAGATTGCCTGGCCCAGGATCACAAATTCAATATTCTGTTGAATATTGTCAAAGTTTTCTACTTTCCCATTTCGATCCTCTTTTGAGAGATCAATCCTCATGCATGTTGTAAGGTATGATTCACCTGTCTGTTTTCTTCTTTCTTTGCACATGGCTAACCAATTACATCTGTACTGGCTTATGAAAGGGCTTTGCTAATGTGTTTGCATTTGAAGCTGTCTGCTAGCTGAGCTCTCAGATATATCTGCTACTTGTCTCTTTTAAGGGGATCAAGTCTTATTTTGGAAAATAATCTATAGACTGAACTGTTTGTTTGTTTGTTTTGTTTTGTTTTTACAAAATCTAAACCGTTATATTTTACCAGAAGACTCAGGAGCCAGATGCTGGGGTGAAAGCCTGCCAGCTCAGAGAGGCAGAGAAAGCACCCAGCTGACCTTCCACCTCAGCCAATGTCCCAGAAGGAATCCCATCTCTCACGCCATCTCACAAAGCCTCCTTCAAACTGAAGGTCCATCCCTTCTACTTCCCGAGTGTCTCTATCCATCCTCCAACTCCCTCTTATTCTCTATGGTTTTTTTCTTAATAATCTTATGTTTACTTCTTTCAACTGTTTGCTATTCCACCTCTTGACCTATGGTTGACTTTATTTAATTCTGTTTACAACATTCAAGCAGACAGCTATTGGATTAAAAATATGTGCTAAGGTTGTGTCACACCACAACTAAAACAAGTTTTTCCAGTAAATAACACAATCTCAGGGTTCACAGTGTGATCGAATATCCTGCAACACAAAAGGAAGCTAGAATAAATCTTTTCAACTTTGGAAGACTCATTGGAAGTAATTTACATACCTCTTGAAAAAGCTGTGGTTATGCAATGATTCTGTCACCATCCTTTTCCAATCCAGGTAACAGGAAAATGAACTGAAAGTACGTTGATTAGTGATTACACATTTAGGTGCCCTGTCCTGACCATGATGTACCACTGGGTTGCAATTAGTGGAATTCAGTAAAATTCTAACATCTCATCAGTGAGAAGATGAATATAACGCGTACTGTTACCATGGTCGTAATAAGAGAAGGAATAAAGAAATGTCACACAGCTTTAGCTTCTAAATAAGCTACCCAAGGAACTAATATTCAGGTTTTATATATCTATGATTTATAGAGAGTCTATGAAGAAGTATGAAAAACATGAAATAGTTTCTTCTTTTTTGCTTCTCCTTTTGTGCTATCCTTCCTTACAGACTAAGGAGAATTTGGTTTTAAGCTTGTATAAAACAAAAAGAGGTAAGGCATGATTGGCCATTCAGTCTACTAACTAGAGCTTGCAGATGGCCCCTCTACCTGCCCTACAGTGTTTAATTTCATTTTGCCAAAGAGCAATAGTCATTTATAATGTGTTCATTCTTCATATATCTTTTAAATCATCTCTCCAAGAAAACTTTTTCAGAACCCAGTCAACATCTCCTGAAATACATGCCTGGTACAGTAAATCTGATCAAGAACTCATAGCTGGAAGCCCACAGGTCCTAGAGGTGAACCTATTACAAATATTCTCTTAAATTCACATAGTATCAGAGTGTACTTTAAATATGTATTCCTATATTCATGGATTAACACAGGTCTCAGCCTTCGTTAGGGAAGCATATTTCGTAGCGAATGGATGGCAATTAATGTAGGAACTCACAACTAGTCAAAGGGCATCTAATCAGTGCTGTAGGCTGCTTAGCCATAACATCTCTGTCACTCCCCTCAAATCCCAGGGAACATAGTAGACAAGGGTCAAAACACCCATAAAAGCCAGAAGCCAGAGAGGACTGCAGCAAAATGATGGCTTCCAGACATGACAAGGTCACTGAACTATGAACTCACAGCAGCTGTGATTGTCTGCAGAGAATTTACACAAGACCAAGCCATCTGACATTCCCAAATTGCTGGACATGGGTGCATGAGCAACTTCCCAGCTCTGTTCCTGAGAGGCTACCAACAGATGATTCTGCTAGGGAAGGAAAATCAGTCTTCTTTAAAGTTGTGGTCCCCGTGAAGTCAACTATGCTCCAGACAATGGCCCCACGTTCATGCATATATTTGAACTCATTGACTTATCAAAAAAAGGGGAACATGAAGGTGGTAGTGGGAGGTTGAGAGTGGATCTAAGAGGAATTAGGGGCAAAAAGGGTGAATATGATAAAAATACATTGTAGGTGTATAAGAATAAAAATATTAAAAATAAAAATTCCTGTCTAATGTATGACCTGATTTACTTTGTTATAAAGTCATATGTTAATAAATCAATATCTACACCCCAACATCTAGATCTCAATCTCCATTTGCATTCCCTGTTTTAATTTTAACATGTATTTACTTTCTGAAAGGGGTTTGGGGGTGAGTGTGAGGGTCACAGAACATTTTGTAAGAACTGGTTCTCTCAGAGTTGGTCCCAGGGATTGAACTTGGTTTGTCAGGATTGGCAGCAATTGCCTTTACCCACTTAACCATCTCTCTGGCCCCTGTATTTCCCATTTGAATGCCTCACTTCAATAAGTCCAAGAGGACCACTTCTACTTCCAGTGCTATGTATCACAGCCCCTGGCACATAGCATTTGTCAACTTGAACTGAAAACCAACAATGCTGAAATTGTAAAATGTCTTCCCACTTCTTTTCCTACTAATCAAGTACACCAGGGTTTGAGCCTAGTGATTGATTGTGAGACTTACTGAATAAAGCTGAGGCTAGATATACTTCAAATTTGATATATGACATCATATCATAATTCACATTGCAAAATAATAGTAATTGAATTTTCTTATACTCATGGAGAGTGCTTGTGAGGTAGGCTGCTATGAAGCTCATTGTTTGGGGGCTTGAACCTGTGGATAGTATTTTAAAGACATGTACAACAGATTTCTCCTTGTTCCACTGAAGTCCTTCTCCATGAATACAGTCAGGTTACCTGGAACGCCTTGCAAAACAGATGCAATAACATAGTTTTGGTAGCCTAGCAACTTGTCAAAGTCATTATGTGATAACACTGTGGAGTGCTTTCTACCTTTAGATGGAAAAGGGCCTTATAAAAACAAGCCATTACTGACATGTTTAAGCAATATCTATTTGAACAGGATTCTATCATCTAACATTTTTCACTAGCTCTCTCATTCTCTGAATAGCATAAACTATTCATGTCTGGAAGTAATTTTTATAATGCATATAGATGACAACTTCAATTAACTAATACTATCTCCTTCAACTACCCAGTATTTCTTCAAATAGAGAGGGTGTATGCCCTTCTCAGTACAATTAAAACAATACCAATTTAGGGGGCTAGAGAAATGGCACAGGGGTTCAGAGCATTTGCTGCTCTTCTAGAGGACCTAGATTCAATCCCCAGCACCCACACAGTGGCTCAGCCTGTATATAACTCCATTTCCAGATGACCTGATACCCTCTCTGTCTTATGTGGGCACCAATTAAGCACATAGCACACAGACATACATGCACACAAAATATTTGTACATAAAAAAAAATTTTAAAAATTATTTTAGAAAATAATACCAAGTTATAGTTTGTGATATGCTCCAATCTCTTCTAAATACCTTACATACCTCTACCATTATTTCCCTGGGACAGTATCATTCGCAGTGAATAGATGAGAAAGATAATAATAGGACAGCACAAGAAACTTGAAGACAACTCAGCAATTGTGCTCACAAATGCAGACAACACAACCCACCACCACCCAAACATCTGACTACTTTGACATATGTAGTCCAAGGTCAAGGGATGAAGATTGCGCTAGGGAAACATGAACACAACCTCTTCCTATTTAGCTTATGACATTAGTAAGTGAGCCTGCCCTGTGATTCTCAGCTTTAAGGCTCGATGACATATACTCTGTGTAAGAGAAAGGGGTAGGGGCCACTGCTGACCTCCAAGAGGAGCTACCAAGCCAGGAAGACCTACTGGCCATGAGAAGTCTAGGAGAGAAAGTAGACAAACTCTAGTTGTTATCTGAAAAGAGAAGGACCACCTGCTGCCTCGAGTTCAGTTAATGATAACCCAAGACCTGGCTCCGTCACAAACTCTACCTTGGGATTATGACCACCAGCATCTCTGACTCACTTTCAGCTTTGCCCAGCCCTCCCCCCCCCTTCCTTTTTTATTTTATTTTTTTGGTTTTTCGAGACAGGGTTTCTCTGCATAGCCCTGGCTGTCCTGGAACTCACTCTGTAGACCAGGCTGGCCTCGAACTCAGAAATCCACCTGCCTCTGTCTCCCAAGTGCTGGGATTAAAGGCGTGTGCCACCACTGCCCGTCCAGCCCTCTCTTAACAAGGAAAACATGACAGCAAATTCTTTCATGTGTTCACACATCATTCCAGATTTAACTTGTGCTGTTTTAAAAGATTCTTAAGCCAGTAAAGAGAATGTTATGTAGTTAAAGGATCTAGAATTTAGCAAAGATTTTGAACGGGACACTGTATTTAGTGCATGAATAGGTAGGGCTCATTAATGAAAATTAAGTTGAATGGAGCTTCACATAAAATCTGGATTTTTGGGATTTTTGGGTTTTTTTCTGTTATGTTTTGCTAAAGATGTCTTCCCCATCACTTTCAAAGATTTTCATCAGTAATCTGGATTCTTGAGAATATATAAAGCACACATGTCTAATTTGCAGATTCAGAAATTCAAGCATTATGTGAAACCTGAACAGCCGCATGAGAATCCAAAGAGAATCAAGCTGTATTTAAATTAATAAGACATAATCTGGCCTTGACTCACTCTCTGTGGCTCAGAATTTCCTTGGAGACAAATTACAGTTTAATAAGGAAACTGCCTCTCTGAAAATCAAAACTATTTTCTAGGTATATTATATTTTATATGTACATTATCATCTTTCCAAGGGAAGAGCACACAAGTTGATTATCCAACACCAAATGTTCAGCCCTGAAAGCACACATAGAAGTAATGTTATACAGACTGAGAAGCTTATATGGATGTACTTAAAAATGTGTGTGTATAAACATATATATAAATGCATATAAAAACAACTAATGAAAAGAAACCATGGACTTGAAAAAAAGCGAAGTGGGATATATAGGAAGTTTGAAGGGATGAAAGGAAAATTATGTAATCATGATACCAAGAAATAATTTTTAAATGTATATTAAGAAGATAAATAATTATATGTAGCTTTATACAATGCTTTATATATTTGTATTCATTCATATATGTCAGTGATAAAATGCAGCATATTAAGCCTTCCCTAGTTCAGTAAGTTTCTTTGGAGAATCTATTTGAATAAAAGAACCAGCTGACATCATTGCTTGACTGCATAAAGCAAAAACCAGGAACTAAAGCTGTAGCAATTTGCCACAGCATAGCAGCAATACCTATACATGATATTTAAGCGTGTACATTTGTCTCAGAGCACTGAACAAAGAGACCACCCAAGGGAACCCAGAGGTCAGAGGTCAATAGGGCTTTTGTTTGCTGTGGTTTGAAACTCATTTAACATGGAAATGTTTCTATTGTGCATAAGTCCCCTTTCTAGTATTTAAATCAGTTTATATCACTATGAAATGTTACAAAGCTTTAGTGATAAAATTAGAGTGTTTAATTTCACTTTCTCACTATCAACAGATTTTTTTCCCTATTTATTTTAAATTATGGCCATCCAAATTCTCATGAGATTTTTGTTTGGATTCAATTTAAAAGTTGTTGGTTTTTTCATGTGTAAATCAAACACCACTGGGAGTTTTATTATATGTGTTATGAATAATGTATTTTGTCATAATTTGGAAAACATTGTGTTTAAGATGACATGAGAATAGACTCTTGCTAACATATTGGAACTGACATAACGAAGACATCATAAACACATATACTAGAGCCATGGCCAGTAGTGTCATGAACTTCAAAGATTCTAAAACTATTACCCAGTGAGCAAAAGAAGTTGTTTTTAGAGGCTTAGTGCAATTCTAATTATTATTTGTGTGTTACCTTCCAAGCTATAAAATGTAGGCATTTCAATTCAATATGGTAAAATAAATCTACATCTAACAATTCCATAGGCACAGACCCACACATAGAAAGACATATCTAGATTAAAAAACAAAAACGAAAACAGGCAAATGTTTCTGGTATAATCAAACTGCCAAAAAGGCTGTACTGGAACACCAAGGCTTGGCTCTACTCTTTTGTACAAAAGAAAACGGAAAATGTTCCTCTGTGTGATGGAGATGATATACGTTGGAGAACCATGACTGCTGATGTAACTGCTTACATACGAGGCTGAGCACCACCTTCTCCAGCTACAATGAATTCCCACTTTGTGTAACCATGCTCAGTTATCAAAGCTAACCAGGAGAAATCAAAGAGACTTAAAAACATCCAGGGGATGTGGTTATTTTTTTCTTCCTTTGATACATCCTGTATCACCTCAGGCAAGAAGCCTCAAAGCTCAGTTGTGAGACATGGAAATTGTTTGTGGGTCCAAAGGTTGAAGCAAGCAGCTAGAGCCAAATGTAAAACTGAGACAAGGAAGGGGATCTGAACAAAGAAATAAGAGGAGAAAAGTTTATAGCAGAGCAGGCATAGGACAGAAACTGGGGACAACAGAGAGAAGAAGAGTATGGAAAAGGAACAAAAAACAGAAGACTGTGTATCTTCACGACAATGACCAAAGCATCATAACATACTAAGAAATTTTATGGAAGGAGATAGCAAAAAACTAAACTTTAAAAATGGGAATTATTCAATTGATAAACTTATAAAATTACGAATACAAAGACATTTTGGTCATTATCATTGGATGGTCAAAAAGATACATGAAAGAAAAAGGGAAGATTAAATAGGATTTATAAATTATTAAGTATAAATAATATATATTATTTAAAATAAAAATTTTAATACATAGAATAAAATAAGATTGAAAAGGGAAGGCATTGAGAGATTACACCAAAAATATCAATAGGAAGACAAAAACTTACCAATATTTAACTATGCAAACATAAATCCATTGGATTAAATTTTCTGTACATTCCCAAGGATAAAGAGAGAAAAGCAAAATGTGTACATTCAATGTAAAAATCTGTGCATAGAACGTATCCCAGTGGGGCAGCATCTTGATGCTGTGTGTGCCCACTGAAGGAAATGCAGATGCTATTCCAAAGAGAGACATACTGAGTCTTGGGAATCCACTAAAGAAGGAATAGGACAGCTGAAAAGTACAGAGGATGAAAGGGCAAAGTACTACAATGAAGCCAATGAAGCCAAGCCAAACTCAGACCTAGCTGTGTAACTGCCTGGCCAGAGGGGATATTTACTTGGCACACTGACAGAATCCAGAATGTCCCACAAGAGTGAATCCTGGTATGTCTTAGGGCGATCATCCTGATTGCATGAGCTGAGGTTAGAAGACCAACCCACTGTGTCTCTGTCATTCCCTGGCTAGGACCCTGGACTGTATATATATGTGAATGGAACCAGAGACCAGGGCATGGATCAAATCTTGGAGCCACCTATCTGTCACAAGGTTTAGTGGTACAGAGCCCAAGAACTTAAGCTCTAAAACCAGGTGACATGTATAGCCACAAACCCACAGCAGGAACATTAATGCTTAGTGGATTTTAAAAGTACTGATCCAGGCTCAGCAGTATAGCTCTCAAAGCTGTGGTTGCTTCCTCTAGTCACTCCAGGGAGTATGGGCAGTCCCAGGAAGGTGAGAGACTCTGCCCAGCCCACAAAGTTCAGTGTAGCCAGCCAGCCCCTAACTGTGCAGAGAGGCCACCAAGACAGCGGTCGTGAATGTCTAAGATGTGTCTATCAGAGGCTCCCTAGCAACACAAAACACAGAAAAGACTCTGACTGTAACTAGCCCACCCATCTGCCTGAACCCCAATTACCAAAGTCTCAGCAATAAATCCCTCCAATATTGTTATGGTAAACACCTTTTCCCAGGATCATAAGTGACCCCAAAGGGACTCCCCAAACTTGCAAGTAATAACCCATCACTTTTCTATCTTATTTTTGCCCCTTGTGTCTTACCTTTTACCGAACTTTTGATAGTGCTTTTGACTTACTACATTAAAAAGACTTATTTTTTAATTTTTACTCCCTTCATAAATTTAACTTTGTTCACACCTTGCCTTGTTGGTCAGTTTTTAGTTCCATTTTTCTTTTGGCCCATATTTCATCCTTCTCTCCCTCATTTTGCTATGCTTTTTGCTAGTATTTTGGTCATTTTGACTCCTGGCAGTCTTTATATTCTTATTTGTATTTTCCTTCTAATGTTTATCTAATTTTGGCTATGATTCTCTCATTGTTGGGAGAGACTCTCCCAACTCTTACTTTTCCATCCTTTTATTAAACCTATTTCTCGGCTATTTCCTCCTCACCTGACCTCTTTATTATCAGAGAGAGAAAAATGTATTCCTGACATAGCAGCTCCAGATTTAAAAAAAAAAAAAAGCTTTCACTAACTGTATAAGATGTGGAAATAGACTACCTTCAGAATATAATGGAAAATAAAAATTAGTATAACTGCTTAGTCATGAATGAGAATAAACGTGAGAGGCATACAGATACTAAGAAGGATAACTATTTACAGATCTGCATGAGAGATCTGAAAGTATGAGAAATGGTCGTTTCAAATATGAATAAGCAGTCATGCACATAGACACAGCACTAATCAGACTCAGCGAGTTATAGCAAAATCAGAAGACTAGCTTGGGAAAGCGATGTGTTGGGGGGCAGGTAAGATGGAAAAGAAGCGGGTGGGTATAATCAAGATACACTATACACATGCATAAATTCTCAAAGAATAAAACATTGTATTAAAAAAAAAAAAAAAAGAGGTAGCCACAGCAAGAGAGAAGGCTCGGCAGTTAAGAGCTCTGACTGCTCTTCCCAAGGTCCCAGGTTGGTTCCCAGCAACCACATAGTGGCTCACAACCATCTGTAATGGGATCAGATGCCCTCATTTTGTGTGTGTGAAGAGAGCTACAGTGTACTCACATACATAAATAAATAAATAAATCTTTTTAAAAAATGTTAGCCAAGCATGGTGTTACTCACTTTTAATTCCAGCATTCCAGAGGTCAAGGCAGATGAATCTCTATAAGTCTAAGACTAGCCTAGTCTACATAGTGAGCTGTAGGCTAGCAGAGTCATATGGTCAGTATCTATCTCAAAAAAAAAAAAAAAAACTGATAGATTTTTACCCTAAGACAACAACTTAGAAATATCAGCATTCAGATTTATCATATTTTGAAAATTAACATATTTATAAGCAAAATAAAATCAAATCATATTATTACATGACAATAAAAATATGAACATTTCAAAATACAACACAGAAAATATGTCACTGTTTGATTAAGGCATTAAACTACTTAATTAAAATTAAGTTCAGGAAAAACATGTAAAAAGTAGGAAAAGACAGAGTCCTTGAAACTAACTAGAAATTGAAATTAAATCAATGTACTTTCACTAGAGATATTTATAAGTTAAATGCTCACATAACAAGCAAAAGGAATTTTGTTAAGGTATTTGTAACTTAAATTCAATTTTTAAAAATTTATAACAATGTTTGTAAAATTTTTAAAAACCCAGGTACTTTTTTTTTCTAGGCAAAATTTCTAAGTTTCTTGGGTGCTGTTTGAAATGTTTAAATTGGAGCGACCCACTGTATTTTGATTAAATTATTTTTTGTCAGATATTTTTGCAGCACTGTAATGGTGCATTTGTACAAAGACTTAGTAAGATTTTCTTGCTCTTCTATATTGAGAACTATCATACAGTGATGAGACAATTGAAGAGTCGGTGATGTCACATGTGAAATTCTACAAAGGAAGCCATGCAGATCAGCACATCTACCCTGTTTATGGTAATTTACTCCAATGCTTTCTCTAAATGGGTAGCTATTTTGTAGACACACTGTCCATCTTTTTTGGTGCTGCTTTGGATAAAATTATTTCCCTTGAGATGTCATCCTGAACAGAAGAACAGACAGACAGAAGGAGGCACTGTCACACACACAGTCATGTGTGTATTGGCACATGTGGTTAAGCTCAGCAGTGAATTAAAGACAAAGATGATAAATTGTTTGCCAAACCTTCAATAGGCCATCTAATAAACTATAAAATTATTCATTGTATACAACTGAAGACCATACAGATGGAAGACTTCATATTGGTTACACAGAAAACTTGCATTTCCAGGAAACTACCTGTAAGGTCATAGGCTTGCTTGAAACTGGATCAATATCCATCCTCCAAAGTAGCCCTGAATTTTTGTTTGACTCAGACATGACTTCATTTGTAATAGGAGTTTCATAGTTTATAATCTTCTCATTAGGTAATAGGAAGCAGGTCTGTGTGCTAATGGTTGTAGATCCGTGTAGTCTGAATGACGTCACATTCCACCCTCTGATATTAACCAGTGTTAGCTGTTCTATGGTTAGCTATGTTCTATAATAACCTGGGCATTTTTTTAAAAAAAAGTCATTTGTTCTTTCAACAAATAACTATTGCATTACCACATGCCTCCAGATGTGAACTCATTGTGGAGAATGGTTCATGTCCTAATGTAAATGATCCTTGGAGCTGGCTCTGAGTTCCATCACTCTAAGCATAGAATAAAAGCCCTGATGTTTACTGAAAACTTAAAATACAAAGAAAGTGGTTTCTTGTCATTCAAGACACAGAAGATATTCTTTCTGTGTAGCCTTATGAATTTAAAATCATTTTCGGCCTTTATATTTTTTTAAAGGTCAGTGATTTTGATTGCACTGTTTAACCCAATTAGAAATGTACATTTGGCAATTATGAGAATAGTTGACCACAAGTTTAATGACGGAATATTCTGTAATAAAAATTAATTAAATAAGATATCTGGTCATTAAATACACATAAAAGTTAAACCTTAATTTAAGGGAACATTGTGGCACTTTGAAGTACTACTATAAGTTATTAATTTTTTAATTTTATTTGGTTTTTTTTATACTTTATTTACATTTCCAATGTTTCCCCCTTTCTAGGTCTCCTCTTTGTAAACCCCATATCTCCTCCCCCTCCCCCATCTCTATGAGGGAATTCCACCTCCCACTCACCCGCCGCACACTCCCATCATCCCACCTTGACATTCTCCTTTACTGGGGCCTCTCATCCCCCTGATGGCCAACAAGGCCCTCCTCTGCCACATATGTGGTCTGAGCCATGGGTCCCTCCATGTGTATTCTTTGGTTGGTGGTCTATCCTGCAGGAGCACCAGGTGTGGGGGGGTGTCAGGCCAGTTGACACTGTTGCTCCCTCCATGGGACTGCAGACTCCCTCAGCTCCTTCAGTCCATTCTCCAACTCCTCCATCTGGGACCTCACTCTCAGTCCAGTGGTTACTGAAATGTGAAACTTGGGTCTTCTGAACTTTTGGGCTAATATCGACTTATCAGTGAGTACATACCATGTTCGTTCTTTTGTGACTGAGTTACCTCGCTCAGGATGATATTTTCAAGTTCCATCCATTTGCCTGCAAATTTCATGAAGTCATTGTTTTAAGAGCTGAGTAGTACTCCATTGTGTAAATGTACCACATTTTCTGTATCCATTCCTCTGATGAGGGACATCTGGGTTGTTTCCAGCTTCTGGTTATTATAAATATGGCTGCTATGAACATAGTGGAGCATGTGTCTATATTACATGTTGGAGCATCTTCTGGGTATATGCTCAGAAGTGGTACAGCTGGGTCCTCAGGAAGTACTATGTCCAATTTTCTGAGGGTCCGCCAAACTGATTTCCAGAGTGGTTGTACCAG
>CM052708.1:45618031-45651064 GCA_028551405.1 Uromys caudimaculatus
CCATGTTCATAGCAGCCATATTTATAATAGCCAGAAGCTGGAAACAACCCAGATGTCCCTCATCAGAGGAATGGATACAGAAAATGTGGTACATTTACACAATGGAATACTACTCAGCTAGTAAACAATGACTTCATGAAATTCACAGGCAAATGGATGGAACTTGAAAATATCATCCTGAGCGAGGTAACTTAATCATAAAAGAACGAACATGGTATGTACTCACTGATAAGTAGATATTAGCCAAAACGTTTGGAATACCCAAGTTTCACTTTACAGTAACAACTGGACTGAGAATGAGGTCCCAGATGGAGGAGTTGGAGAAGGGACTGAAGGAACTGAGGGAGTGGCGGCCCCATGGAGGGAGCAACAGTGTCAACTGGCCTGACCCCTCCCCCCGGTCCTCATAGAGGCTGGACCACCAACCAAATCATACACATGGAGGGACCCATGGTTCAGACCACATATGTGGCAGAGGAGGGCCTTGTTGGCCATCAGGGGGAGGAGAGGCACCAGTAAAGGGAAATGTCAAGGTGGGAATAGGGGAGTGGGCGGGCAGGTGGTTGGGAGGTGGAATTCCCTCATAGAGGTGGGGGAGGGGGAGGGGATAGGTGGTTTCCAAAGAGGAGACCTAGAAAGGGGGAAACATTGAAAATGTAAATAAAGTATCAAAAAATAAAACAAATAAAAATAAAAAAGAATGAGACTCTGGGGGCTGCAGAGATGGCTCAGTGGTTAAGAGTACTGGCTGCTTTTCCAGAGGTCCTGAGTTCAATTCCCAGCAACTGCATGGTGGCTTGGAATCTGATGCCCTCTTCTGGTGCACAGGTGTACATACAGATAGAGCACTCATATACATAAAATAAATAAATAAATCTTTAAAAAAAAAACTAAAAAGGAAGAAAGGAATGAGACTATGGAGTCCTAAAGTCCTTCCTGTCTTGCCTGCCATTTCTTCCAAGTCTACCACATTAAAACAATCAAACAACAACAAAGAAACCAGCTGTTTTGGGGGGCAGGGGGGTGTTGAACAGTGAGTCTAACTAATACTTCCCACAGGAGCATGAATGTGTGGTCGTGTACTGGGGCACCAGCAAATTACCAGTGGCCACCTCCTCAGAGAAAATTGATTCTTCCTCCACAAGCAGTTATTAACTGCCAATAAGTTCTCAGCTAGGTAAGGCCTCAGTAGTTCCTCACCCATTCTTGCAGGGATGATCAAACTGGCTTGCTCTTGTGACAGTCTCCTGTAGGTGGCCATAGTCACTGTGAGCTCACATGTGCAACAGCCATGCCATGCCCAGAAATGAGCATCAAAACAATCTTTGCCACCATCAGCTCTTACATTCTTTTTGCCTCCTCTCCTGTGATGTCTAGTGTCTTGGAGGGGGATAGGATTTTGCCACAATTATTTTAGTTTTTGTTTGCTTGTGGGGTTTTGTTGTTGTTTGTTTTTTGACTTCTTCTCCCTTCTGCCTTTCTCCTTAGTAAAACCCACTCCCAGAAATGTACCTTGTATCACTCATTTTATATGAGCAGACAGCAATTCTGTCTTACCTGTCTTCATTCAAATCAGCTGCAGAGGTCAGATATGGCAAATATCCACTTAAGGAAGAGACTTATCCAAAAGTCTCAGCATCATTTTGAAGTTTCACTTATAGGCCCCAATATTTGGCTTTCATAGAAGAAACATTCGCCTTGAAGCTTGCTGATCAAAGGAATCAATATGGAGTTCTAGAGCTCCTGTGACCCCAGTTGTTCACCCCTTGTTTGATGGGGTAAGACATTTCTCTCTGGGTACCCTAATCCTAACCGAACCCTATCCTAACCCAGCAACCTGGCTTCTCACTAATCCCTTGCTAGTCTAAACATCTTCTGTTGCCTTGTGGTCTTCAGTTAGGAGGCTCCTATTTCTCATGCATTTTCAGATTCTTTTTCTTCCTCTTTGATTTTTTTTCCCAATCACATTCCTTTGATGTTTCATTTTAAAAGAGATGACTATACACTCTGCTCCTATTTGTAAGCTCCAAGATATAACACAAAAGATAATATTAAAACTATATGGTAAACCATGTGGTTTGTCACCATCTCTATTCCAAATAGGAAGATCTAATGAGAAGAGAGGGGTTAGGTAAGGTCACAGGGCAGTACTCATCAGTAACCACTAGTTGGTGACATTTGGTTTCACCATCCAGAAGTTTCCAATTCACTTCTCATTTGACTGGACCTTCATGTGGCTAGACAGAGAAGACCTGAGAATATTAAATGATCAACTCAAGGTGGCCACTTAGAGCCATGTAGAAGAGAGTTGTCTTTCAAACAGATGGTTGCCTAAGTCAGGCCAAAGTCTTACTCTGCACAATTTGCTATGGACATTTTTATTCCAGGGGCAAGGAACAGAAACAAAGTGTTGCTGCCCTGTATCTGGGAGGCTACAGGCCAAACATTTACTATGCACCCTGGTTTCTAGTTAAAGAATGTAGGGGGGAAAGGTCAATATAAGATTATCACTGTCTCTCAGGAACTCAGTGGCATTGCAGAACAAAGTGGCACAATCCATAAGACTAGAATGACAAGATGCCCGGATGCTAGGAAGAAAATTGTTTTGTTACTTCAAAAATTATTGCTGATTTTACACAAGAGGTGAGATGTAAAATAATAGTGAAGGGTTTGACCAATTAACCCAAAATAGAAGTGAAGAATTATTTTTACTTTGACTTAACTCCAGGTCCAATACTCAAAACATGAAAATGTAACATGCATTCTGGAGGTAAGAGCTGTGTGGTTGTTAAGTTGGACAGACAGGAGACAGGCAGTAGATAAGGCTGGAACAAGACTGAAACCGAGCTGTGAAATGACTAGAGCACTGGAATAAGAAGTGTGAATTTGGTTCTCTGAGTTACAAGGAACAAGTTATTCAAGGACACATAGTAGTGTGCTCTGCATTTTGCTAACTAAAATCATAATATAAGAAATATAGAAAAGAGATGAAGCCCAAAGCCTGGCACAAGTTAGAGATCTAGTGTCATAGTCCAAGCAAAGAAAAAAAATGTTATAAGCCTCAATAAAGGCAATAAAAGTGAGGGGGAGGGAAGGAGAACAGTAGCAGATTCAAAAAAGAGAAGTGCCTAACTATGCTGACATCTACTCTCTGAGGCTTTCTCAGGAAACACACTGAAATCAGTAACTCTAGTTTCAGAGGCATGAAGATATCAGAGTCCTTAGAAGATAAAATGTCAGTGACTGATAAGAGCTATGAATCTAGTCCATATATTCTGAACCCATATAACGGATGGTGACAGGCTTGAGAGAGCAAGACAGGGATTGTGGACATTCATATAAGTCAAAAAGTATAAACCTTTTAACAATCTACCCTATAATTTCACAGACTCTCCAAAGAGGGTTGGGAAACCATTGGAACTTTTAAGCTGAATTGTGTGGTGATGAAGACGCATGTAAACTCCAAATGGGAACAACAATTTCATCAATCATAAGCCATAAGATCCACACACCCCTCAGTTCCTTACAGGGTAATGAGGGAACAAAGAGCGGCTCATCCTGTCAGACCAGAGGAAAAGTTAGTCAATGGCAGAAAAGAATAGACATGAATAAAGGTAAGGTGTTTAAACTCTAAATTCAAGGTCAGGAAAAACAAGTTGACATGGAGAATTTTGGAGCAAGCACATGCAGGAGTTAAATAGAAAAAAACAGCAGTTAGTGTCTAAAGCAAAACTCAGTGTCTCCTTGCTTTCTGTCCTTTTCCAATTTGTAGGAATTTCCCAATACTCCATTCTTGTTGAAAACTTGAGGATAAAGGGACCCTTGTTGTCTTCCAGTGGATACCCTTGCTTCTCTAGTATTCCTGAACCCCCAAGTTCTTTCTTTTTAGAATTTCCACCTAAAGCAGCTAGAGTAGACAAGAATCCTGGGAAAGGGTACCCAGTTTCCTGTTTGAGGAAAGAGAGGGAAATCCCATTTCAAAACTGCAGAAAGGATTTGTGTGTGTAACTCAGCCAAGCATCTGTGTTTGGAGATCCCTTGCAAGGTGAGCCACGGAGATACAAAAGATATGTTGGTTTCAGAGTCTTAAGAGCAATAGCCTTAAACCTGGAACATTAGAGAAATCTGTAATATACACCCTCATATAATCTCTAAAGTTAGAACCTTCTCAGTCATTTATAACAGTCATTGACTAACAAAAACTCCCTTTCCATCCTGTCTGGTAGCTTCTGGATTTTTTAACCCCATGATAGGTAAATAGAAATCTTTCTGGTCCTATTCTCTTGGCAGTGGAGTCCTCAAGTCTTTCTCTCTCCCAGCCACCTTTGGTCACTCTTCAGGATGTCATAACAATCTTCTGACCTGAAGGTAGTCAACATATGCAAGGGATTTTGAATGCCATACTAAGGACTTTAGCATCTGGCAACCTTCAAGATTTCTACCTAATACTGGGGTGTACAGTGCATCTGCTACAATATCTTCATAAGACCTTGACGCTCAGAGTGATGATCTGAATAAGATAAGAATCCCTCCTAGTTATCCAAACAACTGCAGCCTGTAGTTTGAACTCAGTAGATAATTCCCCAATGGCATCAATCTAAACCCACATCAAGATTTAAGTATGTTCTACAGACCATCTAAAAGGAATGAAGCTTCAAGAGTCTGAGTTGTAAACGCTACGTACAGGGCCCTTCCTGATTATCCTTCTCTGCACTTTGCCTGCTTACCCTTCAGGAGCCACAGATACATGAACCCAGGGTCTCATCAGAAATGACATGAGAAACTGGGAGCTTAGAGTCCTGTCAAAGAGGCAGAGGAACCAATGCACAAGCCTGTTGCCAAGCATACAAACCCAGTCCCTTGGTGATCTCTTTTATTAGCCATTGTAAATGACATGCTGGTGAAGGTTTTCTAAGAAGAAAGAGGCTATGCAAGATAATATAGGAATCCCATGAATTATTAAATCCTTGGCCGCCGCTTCGTCTCATCAGCTCACTTTTAAATAAAGGCTGTAACATTTACAAACCACTATGTGATGGGCATGCATTGAACACTGTGTGCCTATTTACAGCAGCAAATTGCCTTGAGAAAGGGGAGAGAAATCCCCTTTCACATTAAAATGCTCAAAAGCAATTAGCTCTGTGTATATAGCTATAATCTAAGTACAATCATAAAAGAAAATAAGAATTATGTTCAAATTAACTCAAACTTCATTCTACCTAGAAGTAGGTCTGTGTGTACATACACAAAAATATATTGGTAGACAAACTGCATGATTTCTAGACTCACCAGTTGTATATGCTTTAAATATGTAGTATTTAAAATACTGTATTCTTAAGTTCATAATGGCCCACTAAAGAGAAAGTATGATTGAAATAAATTTTAAGTTACTAATAGGTTAATCACCAGACAAAAATTCAGTTAACACCTGCAGCCTTTTGGTCTATTGTATTAAATATCTCCAACCTTAACCTGTGTGTTCTCTTTATGCAGCACACATTTTCGTCTGTAAGATCCAGATCTGTTCAGAAGAGGGAAATCCTGTTAAATCTATCTGACTAGAGACCTGATCCATCCCACAGCTGCTCACTTACGTGAAAGACAGGAACGGCCCCAAGCTGCCTGTTAAAATCCTCCACCTGCTTCAAGGCTAAGCTGCCATCATTGTCTTCAAATCTTATCTGATCCCACCATACCCAGAGGCTTGATGCTTAACTTTTGGGGGAGAGCTTGAATCATTCTGCCTTGCATGAAAACACACAAATTTTCCTCAGGCATGATACTGCATTAGTTAGTGCAAAGTAGACATTTCAAGTTCCCAAATTAGTACAAGCTTAGAACTCCATACCTAGAATATTTTCATGGAATGAAAAAAATCATTCCATATTTGGGGTGGCATATTAATATTCTGTCCTCTACCCTGTCTTCTCTTTTGATTAATCTTTTCAGCTTTGTTTTCTTAATTTTTTCTTAATATATAAATGCACTTCCTTGTGACATTCTCATATATACATACCATGATAGTTTGTTCTTCAATGCCTCCACTGTTGTTATCTTACTCTCGTCTCCTGCTTGTCCCCTACCTTTCTTCAATAGTTTTCCACTTGGTTTTCCTGGCATCTCTAGTCTCTGTCTTCTCTTGAACCCCTATATCCCTTTCATTAGAACGCCACCTCCCCTTTCAAACCCCCCTTCCTATTTCCATGTTCTACTTATGTTTGTGCACATGCATACGCAAGTTTGTCATGGTGAGCCTGACTCAGTTCACTTGATATAATGATTCCAATTGATTCCAATTCTGCCCATTTTTCTTCTGCTGATGACATCACATTTTAATTTTTATAGCTGAACAAATAATTTTGTATGTACGGTCCATGTTTCCAGGTCACACCTTCTTCAGCACCATCTACAGAGCAATACACTCAGCTGTATGTAACTCTTGCTATGTGGTGGTTTGAATAAGAATGGACCCATAGGCTCCTATACTTGGATTCTTGATCATCAGGGTGTGTCACCACTTGAGAGGGATTAGGAGGTGTGGCCTTACTGGAGGTGTGGCCGTGTCGGAGGAATTGTGTCACCTGGAATGGGCTTTGGGGTTTCAGAAGCCAAAGGCAGGCCCAGTGTCTCTCTCCCTCCCAGCTGCCTACAGATCTAGATAGATGTAGAACTCTCAACTACTCCAGCACCATGTCTATTGCCACTATGTTCCCAACCATATTGAAAATGGACTAAACATCTAAATTTATAAAGCCATGCTGTCTTTTATAAGAGTTTCTGTAGTCATGGTGTCTCTTCACAGCAATAGAATACTAACACATGCTATAAGTCCAAATGCAGCCACTATGGCTCAACAAGCTTCTGGCATTTTCCCCAGGCAGGGACCTCAACAAAATAAACAGGACACCTGTTTTATGGTGTTTCTAGTCTACTTAGAAGACAGATACTAACTAAACAAGTAAATGTCACTGTGATTGCAATCTTAAATGAGATGAAGAAACAGGAAATGACTCTGTGGAAATTGGGGAGGGCTCACCTTAGAATGAGTCCCCAGGGCAAACCTCTCATTATTCCCATTGATGCTCCAAAGATGAGCAATAGCTCTTACAGTAAATGCAAAGGCACTTCCCACACAAACTCAGAGACTTGGGAAGAACAGAGGATACTCAGGCACTGAAAGTCAGTCAGAGAGACTGAGAGAATGACATTGGAGTCTGGGGAGAAACCTGAACAGTGTTTCCTGTCTGCCCTGGAGACAGGCATCTGGTAATGTTACATCTGCTTCCCTATAGAGAATGAGAGCAATAGAGGAATGGAGTACATGCTGAGCTACTACAGTAATGCACAGAAGAGAGAGCTGGACCACAGTACCAGTAGGGTATGTGAAGAAAAGTGGGGGCTGGGAAAATGACTCAGAGCTTCAGAGCACACAGTGGTCTTGTAGACGGCTCAAGTTCTATTCTTGGCATCCACTCTGAGCAGCTCACCACCACCTGTAACTGCAGCTCCAGGAGATCTGGCACTGCTGGCCTCTGCGGTCACCAACACATGATTCAAAACAATAAAAGTAAGTCTTTAAGAGAAAAGTGGACAGGTTTACAGTGTATTTTGAAGAAAGGACTATCTGAAGAATGAAATAAGTATATAACATAAAGGAGAAGGAAGACACAAAACTGGTTTTTAGTGTCCAATCTCACAAGGAGTTGAGAAGATGTGTCACTCACAGGAGGAAAGTATGAAGCTTCACACACACAATGTATCCCAATATTTGGTTACTTTAATGGAATCAACTATATATGGTTTCAAATATATTTGACTAACATTCACATTCATCCTCAAAAGAATCTCTCAAGCATCCCCGTTAACACAGCACTTGTTCATAGATTGCCATGTCACTCTGATTCAGTGAGGACTCAGAAAGGAGGGTGCCACGGCCTGGAAAGATCCAAAGGGAATGCTTGCTAAGAGTTTTCATTCCTGTGCTGCCATTGTCTATGCTGAATCACTCTATAGTGCTCTGAGATCAGGTGCCTGGGATACAGGAGGACATATCTAAGGATGTCTGAGGCCCAAACAAATAATCACATGTGTCCTTGCTGTGCTCAGCCTCCTGCCACTCTTATTACAAGGTAGGTGAAATACAAGGTAAATGCTAGAAAGACAATCCTGGGAGCCTGAAGGCAGCAAAGCTACAGTCTCAGTGCTCTACGGGAGAATGCTTGAATGTAGAATTAAGCCCCCATGAAATCACATGTAAATGGGAATACGCTATTTCCATTCAACAATGTCTCACAATTCTTCTCTCTATAGATTCTTAGGCAAAAAAATACCAGAAGTGTTACAAAGGAAGCTGGAAGAGAGGAAGAAGAGAGACAGAAAACAGGTGCTTTACAGGGGGGAAAGGAGATAAAGAAACCTTAAAACGTGTGTTTTTAAATAAATATATATACAATTATATATTTATACAATATATACAATATTATATATAAGTATGTGTATATATACTATATATATAATAGATCAGAGTCAATATCAATAAATATAAAAATTTAAAACTGGCAGATTATTCTTTTTTGTTTTGTTTTGGTTTGGTTTTTGGTTTTTCGAGACAGGGTTTCTCTGTGTAGCCCTGGCTGTCCTGAAACTCACTCTGTAGACCAGGCTGGCCTCGACCTCAGAAATCCACCTGCCTCTGCCTCCCAAGTGCTGGGATTAAAGGCGTGCACCACCACTGCCTGGCCAGATTACTCTTTTGAAAGGGTTTTCTATCTTTGACAAGTGCTCAGTGAGAAATGAGGCAATTACTAAACATAACCAAAAACATATTGTGACATATATCACAGTAATTCATGAAGCTTGGCTGTGAAAAATAGAGCTGTTTGGTGTGGGAGGAGGAAAAGGAGATCAGACAGTGCATGTAACAATTACATTTGCATATCTTGTCATAGTAAATAGTTCCTGCTTAGCATTTTTTTTTTTACAAACACAAAATCTCAATGTTTAGAAAATGTATACATAAGAGAATTTCACTGGTAAAAATAAAGCATGTGCACACTGTCATTTAAATTGAAAAATTAGCAGTATGAAAAAATTAACAGAAGAAATCACACACCATAAGTAACTGGTTTGCTTCTGGGAAGCAAATGATAGAGCTGTCACAGAGCGGAACAGGGATGCTGTAATGTACTGTGTCACAGACGCTGATTTAACTACTTATGTGAACCTCGGAAACAAAGCTATACTCATAGGCTGTATCTATTCTTTTCAGGAAGTGACAGGTCAAGATGCCAAAAACAAGTAGTAGTTTTAAAATCCCTATAATGTGATTTCCAAGGCAAATGGTATACTGATTAAATATATAAAAGTGAATGTATCTGTAAATAATATTCCTTCACACTCAGCGTAACTATCATAAAGTAATTGTATAATAACTACAAGACATCAATACTACCCAAGGAAACAGTATGCACACTAGGTTTTCCACAGACTCTATTTTGCAGGAAAATTAGAAACATACTGAAAACCAATAAGAATCGAGTATGAGGACTAGGGACATCTTAACTACAAAAATACTGTTGACAAGGAAACTGATGGCAGGAACATCAGAACAGAGGACACATCAGAGGCCCTGGAGACTTATAAGTCCAGATGTAAACATCTGGAGGAAAGAGTTGCAGTAATACTAACATATTTGTATATTCACATAAATTATCAAAAAACCAAGAAACATTAAAAACAACAACAGCTTAAGCTTTCAACTGAAAAAGCTATGAGCAGAGTTTGAAATTATAATTTACCATTTTAATGAAAAGGAAAAGTTACAAATAAAACAACACAGAAAAAAGAATATTATATGTACGAATATATCTTTATAATAGAAAATTAACTGACAAAAGTATAAATGATATTCCTTAACAGAATTGCTTGGGAAGTGATAAATTAAGACAGCTACAGTACCTAAAACTGAACAATGGAGATAACACTGGGCTGGTAGAGGACTTGCCAAACTGCATGAAGCAGTGGGCTCATGCTCAATACCGTATAAACTGGGTGTGGCAGTGCATGCTCCTGTCACAGTACTAGGGTGTGGAGAAAAAAAGCTGTCAGAAGTGCATAGGAAGTTTAAGACCAGCTTGGGCCACAAATCAGTAAGAAAAAGACATTAGCTGAAGCAGAAAAGAAAATAGGCATAGGTTGATAATGAAGAAAACTTGAGTGGCTGATTATAAAGAAATGCTCAATTGTTGGCCATAAAGCAATGGAAAGAAAAGTTCTTTCCATGCGGTTTTTAACTTAAATTGGCAAAAGTAAGAAAGCCAGATTAAAAAGACAACTGTGTATTTTGGTGACCTTAAGCTGTATAAAGATACAGATATAGACATGCACACACACACACACACACACACACACACACACACACACAAATACATAAATGACATGTAAGTAGAAACAAGAAGCCTGTTTGGGGACAACGGAAGATGGAAGGAGAATGAGAAGGTGAATATGGTCAAAGGACATGATATACTTGTGTGAAAATATCCAGATGAAATTTGTCACTGTCTATAATAAGTCTATTACAATAAAAATAATATATCAAATACATATTTAAGGATCGGAAGAGAATAGGAAAATTCCAAGCAGTATGTAGAGGAAGGTACACAGAGGAAGACGAGAGTAATTTTTGACAAAACACTCTCCTGTATCCCAAAGCTTTGTAGACTCATGATGGCAGGTACAGTCTTAGAAACTCTGCCATGTCCTAAGGAGGGATCTGGGTGAGCACTATAGCCTTGCTTACAATACAGAAGGACAGGAATAGCTTGTGTGTCCTGTAAGTGGACAATACATAGGGACAGTTGCCACAGAATATAGCAATTCAGAAAACAGCTGCAATCAAGAAACTGGCCAGGCAATATAAATAGCTGTTGTGAAAATTAAGTATTGTGAAAAAGTTCTATAACAAAATTCTATCTGTATACACTGAATATATCTAGCAATCCTTACAATAACCAATATAAATCTAGATCTAGAGACTGTCCTCGGGGTTCTATATGAATTTTAATCTTCTCAACCAGCCACCAAGATGGTCAGTCATCACTATTCTCAGTATTCAGAGTCTGAGGGACAGACATGATGAGAAATAAGCTCCCTGACATGTATATGTCTAGTGTGTAGTGGGGTGATGGCCTCACCCAGGCAGGCAGGCCCTGGTTTTCATCCTTAACTTGCACTGAATATCTTTCAAAAAAGAGTTCTATATATTCTTTATGGATAAAACTCATCTGTGAATATTTACTAAGAGCATGGTTCAGGACATATTAAGTAAACTGAATTGAAAGAAAGGGGAAATAAGGTGTCTTAGTTTTAGGGTTTTACTGCTGTGAAGAGACACCATAACCAAGGCAACTCTTGTAAGGACAGCAGTTAATTGAGGCTGGCTTACAGGTTCAGAGTTTCAGTCCATTATCATCAAGACATGAGTATGGCAGCATCCAGGCAGGCATGGTACAGGCAGAGCTGAGAGTTCTACATCTTCATCTGCAGGCTGCTAGCAGAATACTGACTTCCAGGCAGCTAGGATGAGGGTCTTAAAACACACATTCACAATGACACACCTACTGCAACAGGATCATACGTTCTAATAGTGCCACTCCCTGGGCCGAGCTGATACAAACCATCACATGGGGTGAGGTGAGGATAGTAACTGTCACACAGACCAGAAACTAAGAAAAAAGAAGTGAGGCCAGTATTGAGTAACTGTGCATTAAACAGTGCTTGTCACATCTGATCAATTCCATATTCTACTCCTAAATTAACAGCAGAAATAAATATAAAGATGCTTTAGAGCAAGAAAAAGATGCTAATTAAGAGCAGGTGTCTTAGTTAGAATATCTGTAACTTTGATGAAATAGCATGACCAAAAGCAACTTGGGGAGGAAAGGGTTTATTTCACCTCACAGCTTGCAGGCCACTCTCCATTACTGAGGGAAGTCAGAAAGGCAGAACCTCAAGGCAAAAGTCAATGCAGAGGCCATGGAGGGATGCTGCTTACTGGTTTGCTTCTCATGTCTTGCTTGGCCTGCTTTCTCATATCATCCAGGACCACCAGCTCAGGGAGAGCCCTTCCCTGAGGGTCTTGGTTCTCCTACTTCAATCGTTAATCAAGAAAATGTCCTAGACATTTGTCTACAGGCAACCTGATGGTGGCACTTTCTCTATTGACACTCCCCATGCCCTTTCAAATGACTCTAACTTGTGTCAAGAGTTGACAAAAACTCAGGCTAGCAAGATAGGGGCAAAATAGCTAGATTTACTAACAGCACTGAGAAAAGTTGCCTTTTGTGTTAGTTTTGAGGGTTTGTTTTGTTGTGGGTTTTTTTGGTTTTGTAAATTTTTTTTGCTTGAGTTTCAGAAGAAACAGTACTCTCTCTTGATAAAGGAAAAAAAAAAAAACAAGTATGTACCAACTAATGGCTCACTCAGCCCATCAAAGATAAAATGAGTGCATCTGAGAGCCATCCTCCACTTGACAGATGTGAAGCCTTCCAAGGACTGGACATTCCAAAGCCTGGATCCTGCTCCATTATTTTAGCTCAGCTGACCCTGAGTCACTCCAACAGCAAATTCCTATAAAAGGCAACAGAGTGCTCAGTCTTCTGCGCAGTTTATCTGTTAATGCTTTCTTTTTAAGAGCCTCAGTAAAATTTGTTATTTCTTTGAGCAGTAGCCACAGCTGGTGTTATTTTGCATGTTCCAAATCCCATCCTCTGAGAGTAGATGCCAGCCTGGCTTGAATTAAGTGCTTGTGAATGAAAGAGAAACCTCAAATACATAGGTAAGGTTTTAACCTATACATTTTAAAATGCCACCACCTCCCCTGTCAAATCCTTGCACTAAATAAAAATTATAAGAGAAAGTGCAATAGAGATACTGAAACCAAGGATTCAGGTGAAGAGACAAAGGATCCAAGGCTGTGGGCAGCTGTGTTGATAATAAAGGAAAAGACAGAGACACCCTCCTCACACTAAGACGGCAGAGAACGCTCCTCACTTCAGAGCACTGTGTCCAAGATAGAAAGGGATAAGAGGAAGGAAGAGCCAAGACAGCCTGCTTCCCTTAAAGCCAAAACCTCTTGTATATTCATGCTTATCCCCACGCATGCATATCATACGCACATGCACGCACAGCAAGTTCAGCTGACTCCTGTCATTTCATAGGCTAACCTGAGCAGTAAGTTTATTTGTAATATTTAAAGCAGTTTTTCTCTATGTGGCTTCGTAAAGTATTACATTTAGAATATTGTGACAGTTCTAAACTTCTGCTTTTTAGTTACTGTATTAAAAATACCATTTTGACCTACTTTTTAACCCTTCAGTTACCCAGAGTTCTTGGTGCGATGGCTTGAAAGCTCTGGACAAAAGCCCTGGCGTTGTTGGCAGAGGTGTATGCATGAGAGGAGCACTTGGCTTGATTTCCCCTTTCTTCCACTTGCCTCACAACAGCCAACTGTGAAATTCTTACTGAATGAATTGAGCAGCTGTCTGGTTTGATTGCAGCTTCAGAGACTCTGTGCCTCTGACCTCAGCTGAATTGCTGTTTCATTGCTATTTGCAGCAATGTTCCCCAGTAAATCACAACTCTGTCCCTATGGCAACCACATACACCTGAGATGTTACTGCTTCTTTTTCAGCCAGCAGAGAAACATAGTTATAAGAGGAAATAATCAATCTGCCTAGTGACCTTTTCTGCTTCATTATACTGCTTTGATCTCGCTGGATGCTGGGCATTTTCAATTAGGGATCTCCACATTGAACCCAGAAGCTGCATGTACAAACATGTTTCTTTAGCAGGTGGGTGTAAATGAAAGAAAGACATGTAAATTACTTGCCCCTTCTAGAATATTCCTTCTAGGTAGTGGCTGAATAATGCTTGTCGTGCATGTACAACTCATGTAGAGAATTCTATGGCCAGGCATAATTTCTGGAAATGCTATGGAAAATAAGATATTTACTTTTGCCTTGGTTTACCATCTTTGCTCCATTGTTTCAAGTTTCCCTCTCTAGACTAGCACCTAAGAGAGTGTCATTCATAGACAGAAACATCTAATGACTTATGAAGAGACTCTACAGCCTCAAATATACCAGGACCTTATTAATTAGAATTTTGGATAAATGACAATATTACATATAAATGACTTTCTATCTGAATATTAAATTTGAAAGCCACTACAGAAAGATCCTGATAGAAAGGACCCGGTATGCCCCACTCTGTCTGTCTGTCTGTCTGTCTGTCTCTCTCTCTCTCTCTCTTTCTTCTCTGTCTCTCTCTCTGTCTCTGACACACACACACACACACACACACACACACACACATACACACACACAAGTTTTAGGGGTTGTAGGTTGGATCAATGATGTTAAAATCCTTGCCATGCAAGCCTGAAGACCTAAGCTGGGTCCATTTAGGGAAGGCCAAATAACTGCTTAAAACACACACACACACACACACACACACACACACACAAACACGCGTGCGCACGCATTCATAGATACTACCCTAGAGCTTTGCACAAGAGACAAGATGCTGAAAGCTGGGGAAAACAGAATTCTACCCCTTTAAGGAAGAGAATAGGTCCCAAACACAGGCAGCAGATATCGGTGAAATGTCAGCGTATTCACTATTTCCTAAAATCTCCTTATTTTATGTGATCCTACAAAAGATAGGGAATGATGTCATTTTTTCCTTTATAATTTCATTGTGTTTGGGAAACCATATATGAACATATGATTCCAATAGATAATACTTCAAAATTTTCAATGTTGTTCATTATTTTTAGAGTATTCATTGATTTAAAATAGAAAAAATAGTTCTTCATGTATTAAAATGTAGAAGAGAGGGAGAAAGAAGAAGGAAGAGGTCGTGGGGATGATGTCCCTATTAACCATCCCTGGACTTTTGGGACATGAAGCTAAAAGCAAACAATCAGAATTCTGTTTTATATAATAGATTTCTTAGTGGGAAGTCATGAAGAAAATTTAAGGCCTAGAGGTAGGTAGATTCTTGGATTCCAGGGTTAAGACTTAAAAATAGCACATAAATAAAAATGATAAGGGTTTGATTCCCCAGTGTAAGGGAATGCTAGGGAGGGAAGAAGGGAGTGGGTATGTGGGTGAGCACCCTCATAGAGGCAGGGGGAGGGGGGGATGGGAGGGGGTTTTGAAGGGGAGACCTGGAAAGGGGAAAACATTTGAAATGTAAATAAAGTAAATATCCAATAAAAAAATAACAAAAAGAAAAAAGAAAAAAAAGATAAGGACCTGCCATGATTTCTGAAAAACTTAAAGGCAGCATACATAAGAGGACTGGAGGAAACCAGCAGGCACACAGAATGTTAGAACAGGACAAGATTCCCAGAAAACTAAAACATGGAGAAGTGTTCTGCCTGCCCTTTCTTGGTATTGAGAAGCCACTAAGTACCCATGGTACTCATTCCGTGCCTGAGAAGAACAGAGATGCGTTTCTATACTTCTTTCATTTCCAGTGTCGCAAAAGGTTGGTAGGCTGGGGTGTGACAAGAGGTGGGGAAGGGAGAAATCCAAGTGGGACCCACATAGGGGCTCACAGTAATACAACATTGTCGATCCAACTAGGAGTTTGTCAGCACAGGTCAGGCACAAAGAGCCAGGATATTGAGGTCAGCCATCTAGAAGCAAGTAGTATAACCAACACACCTGGAAGGCCCTTTGGACCCCAGTTTCCAGGTGGATCTCTACAGACACAAACAGCACCCACTCCTCAACTTTGAGAACTTAGAGGTTTTGCACATCTGGTCTCTAATCCTCCACTTTCCTTCCTCTACATACAGCCCAACACAGGCTGTACCACTATGACAATCAACTTACCAACTCAGCAGTGTTTCTATGACTCTTGCCCCTCTCCCTCGGTCATCTTTCGCAGGTTAGTACCTGTCATATATCCCAAAGACTCTAGTCACATTGCCACGTTGCCTTTACTGCACCAGGTACAGCTGGCCTGGCGTCCATGCAATTCTGAGGTCAGCATAGTCCATGAGTGGAGGTCCCTGATTTTACTACTATCAGCCTACATGAGGAACATGAACAAGATTGCTGTCTAAGCAAGATTTGCCACTTCCCATAGCCATCATCTATTCCTTTCTGTAAAGTCAATAAAAGTAACAGTAGCTACTTCCAAAATGAAAGGCAGAGCCATTGGGTATAACAGGTAATGATACTCTTGCAGATTTCCCTTCATGTTTCAGCATAATGCTTTCAACAGAATGGATGGTCTATATTACACACGTGTTAGATTTACTTACTCAAATAAAATTAATTCTAGTTTTTTTATACTACCTTCCATGGTCACCAGAAACATGCATCTTTTGCAAATCTGGCAGTTCTAATCTTGAAGTGTTGACTTAGAAATACATAGATTTTATCTAGCACAGGAAGAGTTCATATGTACATAGCAAGTAAGCATACACGTGCACGTGTGAGTGCGCACGTGCACGCACACACACACACACACTTCACATAATGCTACTACCAAGTACAAAGATGGGTGTCACCCAATGAAATAAGATTAAATAACAGAATGAATAGAAGGTGTTTTACTCAATATTTCTAATGATGCCTGGAGAAAACCATAGCGAATCATATTATTTTATATTTGACTAAAGTCAAATATAATGCATAAAAGTGTGTTGTGTATATAGATATATAGTTTATTTGAAATTATGCCACTTGGGTGATAATGCTCCAAGATCCATAGACTATCTAACAAAAAACATAGCGCCAGACATAAAAAAACCTCTTTTCCTTTTTCTTTTTTTTTTTTTTTTTTTTTACTTTTTTATTGGATATTTTCTTTATTTACATTTCAAATGTTATCCCCTTTTCCCGTTTTCCCCCAGGAAATCCACTATCCCATCCCGCCCCTGCTTCTATGAGGTTGTTCATCCACCCACCCACCTACCCCTGCCTCCCCGCCCTCACATTCCCCTACACTGGAGCATTGAACCTTCACAGAACCAAGGGCCTCTCCTCCCATTGATGCCCGACAAGGACATCCTCTGCTACATATACAGCTGGAGCCATGGGTCCCTCCATGTGTATTTCTTGGTTGGTGGTTTAGTCCCTGGGAGCTGGGGGGGGGGGGGGGGTCTGGTTGGTTGCTCTTCCTATGGAGTTGCAAACTCTTCAGTCTTTCTCTAACTCCTCCATTGGGGACCCCGTGCTCAGTCCAGTAGTTGGCTGGGAGCATCTCTTTTCAAGTTGTTGGTCATGGAAGTCCAAGAGACTCCCAAAACCATATAGGCTATTGCTGTTGCTCTTGATTTCCTCTCAAAAGTTGGGGGTAAGTCCTCATTGCTAAAGACACCTGAACTCTGGATTTAGTGCTGGAGGAATAGAATTGGATCTTATCTAAAAGCCTTCTCCCTGAAAATTAGCCATAATACTAAAAGATGTTGTGCAAGCCACCAAGGTAAGAAAGCATTTACTAGTCCGACCTGGCTGAGACACCTGTGAGCCATAGCACTGATCAGCACAGCCAGATAGCTCTAAAGATGCAACTGGAATTTACGTCTTGGAGTTAACCAATAGTTGTCTAATTGGACTGAAATCCACTCAGCAAAAGAGAAATTATGCCCAATACTAGAAAATTATCCATGGTGAGTGAGATCACAGATCTTAGAGGAGAATCTACTATTGCTACTTTTCTAAGCTGGAATAACACTTAACTGCATTTTTAATACTTTTCTTAATACCCATAGATAAGTGTAGTTTTCTATCCCAAGAGAGGCATCCTATCTTAACAGAAGCCCTTATAGAAAGCCCAAAATTGGCCAAAACACAGAGAATGGCTGTCTATGTGGTGGAGCCCTAATTGATTCATCAATAACACAACTCCCAAGCTGAGACTTAGAGAACATGGAAGGGAGGGTGAAAAGATTCCAAGAGCCAAAGAACCAGAATGTCTGCTGTGATGTTGTATGCTTTGCATATGACAGAGAATCTACACCCAAGAAATCTCAAGAAAAGGGCTTCTTAAATAAGACCTGTACAAAGACAACACCAGTTGACAGGGCAATGTGAAAGGGGGAAATTACATAGGATCCTAGCCATAGATGAAGAGCTGCAGGCAATTAAAAAAGTACTGAGAGAGGGAGAATTAGTCTTCCCCAGAAATGAGAACCCTAAATGGTTATACAATCACAAGTAGTCAGCCCTAAAAGGTATGTATGCATATATACAAGCAACATTAAATAGGCTCAGAAAGTTGCATTTATATATTTATTCACTTATACACAGATATGCAACAACAATAAAGAATAAGAAGCCATTCATTTGAAAGGGAGCACGGCAGGGAGGAAATGATATAATTATATTCTAATTAAGTTTAAAATTAGCAAAAATTCCATTTCCAATGCTATCTGTTTAAATAATCATTTGAGCTCATTCTAACTGCATCCACATATCTCGTCCAAAGTCAGCTATGAATGCTTGTTTCTGTGAGAGTCAGGCGCCGTGCATTGTGCTCACTTGATTCCCTAGCATGTTGTAAGTCTTTACTGACCTGGAGGTGGGTTTGATTAATAACTTTAGGGCCATGTACAGTAACTTGTATGGTTTCTCCTGGGGAAAAATTTTACTGGCCATTTTCCCTTGAGTAGGCATTGAAATACGTTCTACAAACACACACTTTTATATATTCCTATACTGGGATATTAGTTACCACAGCCTTGCTGACTCCTAGGCAAAAGCTACTGATATATAACATTTCTTTTTAACAGGTTTATTTTAAAGCCCAAATTATTACTCAAAGATAATAGGCCATTTTCCTGTCACAGTTAACATTTTAACAATAATTTTGGCATAAACAAATGAGTCTTCCTGTCTTTTAATCCCATAAAGTATCTCCATATATATTAATTCTATAATGATAAAATTAAATTATTAAAAAGGCATTTATAGCTACCTCCTATACTACTTACATGGGTGTTTTTAATTCAGTTTTCCCTTTGGTTTACTTATTAAAGGTTGACTTCCTCAAAGCTGGTGGGGTTTTTTTACAGTAAAATTCTCTATTTACACATACTTGTTTTGAAGGTTTTATAGATAAAGAGACTGTATTTATGATACTCCAATACATGTAAAGGCCAAGCTGCTCAGCCTTTTGTCTTAAACCCAGGCTTAAAAAAGATGCATGCCACTTTCAAACATGAACTAGAGGACTTTGAAAAGTCTCACGGCACAGGCTTTCCATTAGTCTCTCAGTGCCCTCATGGAGTCCTTTTTACCAAGGATTTGTTGGGCTTTAAGAAACAAGGGGAAAAAAACCCATTTACATCCTTTGCAAATTTAAGGGTAAAAGTCTGAGACTGTTTTGTGTCTGGGGATTATTGTAATCTTGCAGATTTAATTCTGTCTGAAGCCAGTTTTCATAGGAAGAGTTGCCTTTACTGTTGTTGAGGTATGCCTGCTACTCAAGACTGGTGAAGACAATGTGACAGCTTCCTAGAGTGCTACTTCCTGTGTCAAGCATTGGAATACAGGCAGCTCCACCTCCAGAGCCTGCAGAATTTTTAACCAAAGGCAGAAAAAATAGTTCAGTCACATAGAAGGCTCCGAGATTGTAAATCCAGATTTCCCAAGTGGCACTGGACTGAGAAGCTCTTACTGAGGCTAATTGAATATATTCCAAATATGTTGTGATCTTTATGGAATGAAAATAATGTTAGAAATATGCTGAAATAGAAAATCAGGATGCTCAGAATTAGAGGTAAATATGTGTACTAACATGTACATATGTGCATATGCACTCATTTCTACCCACTCATGTGATTTTCAATATTCTCAAACCAATAAGACACAATATCTCATCCTTATATAATCACTTCTGCACATGGATTAAAATATTGGCCATTGGGGTAAATGATGTGCTGTCTTCAAAAAACAACATGATTTTTAAATGAAATCCTGCTAGAGCAACAGTGTGCATTAATTAAATATGTGATGCTTGATATTCCAGTCCAGACTTTAAATAATGCCACGGCGATTGTATGACCTTGGTTAAGTTGTTTTAGCTTTATTTTGGTACAAAACACGACCACCAGATAGTTATAAGGATTGCACAATACTGCCAAAGTAGCCAATAAAATTCTCAGCACCATAGCAAGTGCTCAGCAGACATGGGTTATTGTCTTAAAGATTTGACTTTTGTCACTAGAAGGTCAGTAACACACATGTCAAAAAAAGACTCAAAATTAGCTTAGTATGGTGTCCCGGTTTGCCTTCCACTGCTGTGATAAAGACTGTGACCAAAAATAACTGGAGAAGGAGAGCACTTATTTCATTCCACAGCTAACCGTCTATTGTGAAGTGAAGTCAGGACAGGAACTGAAGCAGAGACCACAGAAGAAAGCTGCTCACTGTTATGACTCACTCAGCTTGACTTTTGATACCTGCCAGAAATACCTGACCCACATGGGGGGGGGGGGGTGACATCACTCACAGTGATGTGGAAGCTCCAACAACCATCATTAATGAAGAAAATATCCTACACACTTGCCTACAGGCCTATCTGATAGAGGCATTTTTCTCAGGTTCTCTCTTCCAGGATGACTCTAGCTTGTGTCAAGTTGGAAAAAATAAAAATATGAAGAAGAAGAAGAAGAAGGAGAAGGAGAAGGAGAAGGAGAAGGAGAAGGAGAAGGAGAAGGAGAAGGAGAAGGAGAAGGAGAAAAAGAAAAAGAAAAAGAAAAAGAAAAAGAAAAAGAAAAAGAAAAAGAAAAAGAAAAAGAAAAAGAAAAAGAAAAAGAAAAAGAAAAAGAAAAAGAAAAAAGAAAAACAACTAACCAGAATATACACGACCAGAAACAAAAAAGCTACCATGGAAAGAAATTTACCTTCTCTCATAGGGAAGTGAGATTCAAATGAAAAATAGAAAAGGTTCCCCAAAGATGTAGTATGATCCTTCTTTCCCCCAGGGATCATGGGCCAATATTGCCCTATGAGGGCAAAGGAGCAGAGCTAAAGGACTGGGGATACGGAAGCCCTATGAGTCCATGCGGTAATGACAACACACTGGGACCAGCTTCAGGGAGACAGAACAACTTTACTTGGGGTGAATCAGAGTTATATAGTTTTGGGGAAGAGGAAGTAGGAATATCCAGGGTGACAAAGTTCATGGATGAAAGCTAAGGTACTAAGATGCTTCATTAGCATGGGGAGGCATTCCAAGAATCTTAGGTGCTAGCTGAATGGGTTTTTATTGGGAGAAAGAAAGTTGAACCTGTAATTTTAACCAAGGCTATGTGACATTCCACAGGTAGAGGAGGAGGTGGGGGTTGAACTCTCCAACAAGGTCAGAGAAGGAGAAGCCCTGCTGTAAAGAGAATCTGCCATTTTGCACCAAGCCCAGAAGGCTATCTGGACTATGGTCGATTTCAACCTTAATTAGCAAGGCAACAAAGTGGAAACATGGAGTACAGCTATAAGGTCCTCAATCCACTTTGAAATAGCACAGCATAATGAGTGTAATATCATACACGTGCCAAGTTAAACTTAAGGAGTCACCTGAAGAGCTAAAGGTGATTCCTGTAAGTATTCCTGGTCTTGGTATCTCAACAAACACTTGACACTTTGCTAGCACAGAAGACAGTGATTTTCATTCATAGAAGCAGTGACTTTTTGTATTCAATTCTGTCTAATGAGTATTAGAAATGAGAACTCATTAAAAGAAAATGAAAATATTTTTACTGTGTACATTTGCTAAGATTGTTAAGATAGTCTCTATCCATTCAAGAACTGGGACCAATAATCCACCCAGGTTTGCATCTCACAGAAATAGTATGTCTGTCATGATATCTAACAGGTTCTATACATAGCCATTGGTTTATGCGATTCTCGCTGTAGGATGGTTAAGATATAGGAATACAGATTCTTACCACAGAAATTTTGTTGGTCTGCTTGAGTAAAATTTCCAAATAAGGACATAAAGATAGAATTTCACTGAAGTTAGGATACATTTTGTAGAAATTATTATGTGCATTCCTTACCAACGAATAATTCTGTAATAATTATCTCCATATGCAGAGACTTCCATTGGATATTTGCTTTCAAAACCCCAGAGCAAGGCTATGGAAAGCAGCTAGATATCAGAAACCATCTGCAGTTGTGGATGACGTCATTCTCCAAAGCCAGTTTACAAGAAGACTCTGCCACCTCCTGCTTTCATTTGAATCTTCCCATTCAATAGTCAAGAATAACCACAGGAACCATCCAGCCTCAGATACAGATGCCTACTTATTAGAATGAAGCTTCATAGCTACACAGCATAGTGGGTTAGAGTTCAAGGCCCCCACTTATTTAATAAATCTTCCTGAATGTCTGAGGTCCTACATCAGAGCAATGACCTTTAAAAAGTATTAGTCTCATAAATGATGAGCCAGTTGTGGGGGCTTGAATGAGAATGCTGCTCAAGAGCTTGTATATTGATATTTGGTTCCCAGATGGTGGGCTATTGGAGAGGGAACAGAATTAGGAGGTATTGCCTTGTAGGAGCTGTGACACTGTGGGGTAGGCTTTGAGGTTCCAAAAGCTCATGTGGGACCCATTTTCTCTCTATCTGTCTCTCTGTCTCTCTCACTCTCTCTTTCTCTCTCTCTTGTTCTCTCTCTCTCTCTCTCTCTCTCTCTCTCTCTCTCTCTCTCTCTCATGTCTAATCGTGGGCTAACTCTCTGAAATTGTAGGAAAGTCCTGAATTAAATTCTTTTATAAGTTGCTTTGACCATGGTATCTCTTCATAGCAATAAGACATCAACAAAATTAAACACATGGAGAACTTACAGATTTTTGCCTTCACTGTATGAGGAGATACTATTAAGTCTCCAAATTTCCTGCCAGAAACTTAATCTGATAGGTGATACATTTGGATGGCACCTTCCAAGTAAACAATAAATGTTGTTTAATGGTAATTGTGTCACAAGTTTTACTTGTGCCTGGAAAGCTAATAGAGGTTTCTATTTGATCTAGTCATATATCTATGAGTGTATCACATAGACACACAGTGTATCTCTCTCTTCAAGCCAAAAGTTAGGCAGATTGGAGATTCCCACTTCCTCCTTGGTATAGACACAGCCAAATGCCCATTTTCACAAAATCCTCTGATAATTTTGAGATCTTCTTCAGATGGTCTCACTTGTTACATCAGGGCATATTGTATAGTTTTGTGTGGTTTTAATAGGTGATCTTTCTTAGCCTAATTTTCATCCCATATTTCTAATCATAAATTTATTTTTATCAAAACTTAAGTAATTTATAGAAAATGTATACACATAGAAAAGATTAATAGTATAGAAAGTCAGTTGAGTAAGAGAAAGCAATCGCCTAGCCATGTACTTAATCTTTAAGGGATTCTGCTACATTTACTTTCAGTTACTTGACAGGGAAAAGGGAATGTCCATTGTGCTTTGAAGATATCCTGGACAGAAGCTGACTTTCAGACATTCTATTGAGACAGATAGCAATAATATCCCCTTTATTTGTAGGCATGAAAGTTGAATTCTTAGAGGTTACACTGGACAAACACATGAGCTATAAGTGACAAAGGTCTGATTTTGACTTTGAGCATAGATCTTTAACCACTGACCATACTAAACATGAAATGTCATTCCCAGATATCTGCTCTTAACCATCTTTCCCCAGTGCAAATGAACCTGTCCATGAGTACCTAAATTGTCTTCTCTCCCATCATAATTAAGGTACAAGATAAAGGTATATTACTCACCATGGTTCTAGCTCAGACTCTCAACCTGTGAGCAACAGCCAGGATATTTCCCAAGACTGGAAGGGTGGGATGGAGGCAATATACTCTACTCCAGTATTTTTCCTCCACAGTCCCTCCCATGAAGCACTAAGGCAACCATACACTTATGGGAAAAGCAAGCCTTGTGTTCTAAAAAAATATCCCACTGTTGAAAGAGTGTGTACTGCTGTGCTGTGATGGTGAAGGGGGCTACTGAAAGCATGCATGGGGAGTGCTGGGTTTTCAGAGTACAGCCATAAAAATGCAGATGTGTGTCAGAGAAAAATCGATGTACAAGGCAATGAGAGTTACAAAGAAAGACACAATGTGAATTAACAGTTCCTGATACGTCCTTCTTGAGAGTGAGTTATACATCAGCTTCTATAGTAATTAACCAAAATCATCCTAGACATTTTAAATACGATGAGCCCTCCAAACTCTGACTTGTCAGAACTGTGAGAGACTGTAGACTGTGTTGATATCAGAGCATTGAATGTGGATGCTCCTTCACCTTCATATATATGAAAGTGCACATACACACAGGAAAAATGAAACAAAATACATAATATATCAAATCAAATAAAAACCAATTACAGAAAAATATAAGGAATGGACAACCCAAATGTAAACTTATTAAAGGGATTATTTTAAAAATGTAACCATTTTAATGCTTCTCAACCAGTATTCACTGTTAAGGTTTCTTAATTCCTCTTCTGCTTCAGAGATCATCATTAATTCATTCAAGATGACTTACTTTTTTTACTTAATTTATTTTACACAGCTGTATGTGCAGCTCATGAACTAGGTCCTGAGAAGCTAACAATCTCAAAAGACTAGAGACGATAGAACATTAAACAGCCAAGACTAAACAAAAATTGAAGCTAGAATAATGCCTGTCTTCAGCATCTTCCTATCTTTTCTTGGCAGGGGAAGCAATATGCTAAATATTGATTTGCTGAATGAATGAATAAATCAATGAGTGACATTTTCAATCAAGAGCACAAATAGCATCAAGAAGAAACACAGATACAGCCAGTGGAAGTGTTCAGAGGTCATGTCCAAGTGCTTCCCAAGACATGTCTGAGAATAAATACAGCAGCTGGAACAGCGTAAGCAAAGGTCAGGTGCATAGATGTGGTGCTCTGAGGGACACACAGAAAGTCACAGTGGCTGGTGTTCAGAACTGGTGCAAAATACATTAAGACATGAGTGTCAAATGTTAACTGCAGCAAAGCCATAATGAGCTATTGATACCAGCTAGCTAATGAACTGAGGAGATCTTGAAGAGGCCAAAGGGGGTGCGACTGTTAGAAGAACAACATTTTCATAGGAAGAACCTATGGATGTTCTCCTGTCTCTTGAGGTTCAGCAAATTTCCTTGTAAGCAAAGAGCTGCCAATACAAGTCTTTAGTAACCACAAGCTACATCATTTGGTTCAACACCTCTCCTAAAACTAAATTGATAAGGATATAAAACAATGGTTTTATGTAAAAACTTAATTGACAATCAATGTGTATATTCATGAGTTTTAATGTGATGCTTGGATCCTCATATATTGTACACAGATTCATCAAATTAATTTATATTCACTTTTTTATTTGTAAAGAGGCTAAAACTCTTTTATTTTAGCAATTTAAAATGTCCTGTATGTTGTTCATGGTGGTCACTATGCTCTGTAATAGCTAAATGACAACTTATTTCTCTGGGCTACCTCAAACTTGACAACCTTTGACCTGCATCTTTCCTCACCTCTTTCTTCTCTCTACCACCATTAAAAATCTTTCTAATCTTATTCTATAGATCAGGTTTGTTTTTTAATTTTAGCTATTGGTAAGAAATATGATATTTGTCTTTTGGTGCCTGGCTTGTTTCACTTACTATAAAGTGTGCCAGGTCGTATCAATGTTTTTGCATGACAAGCATAAGATTTTTCAATGACATCTAGAATTAGAACAATTTACATAAGACTCTGATGAAAGTCACCCATGTTAAAGTGCCATAGCTCTTGGAAAGCCTCTTTCTGAGAGAGGTATCCTGGCCTAAGGAAGCTGTTCATTAGTTGTCCCCACTCTAAAAGCTGCTCAAGGGGTCATTTGTCAAAACTACTCATGAGACTCTACAATGACACTTATCCAAGGGGAAGCGTACAATGAAGCGATGCCAGGAGATGCTGGTGATGGAGAAGCCCTAATCTCTGCTCACTGGACCCATTAGAGCTAGGCACTATCAAAATCAAATGGTTTTCAGAAAACCAAATGAAGTCTTCCCAGAAAATGCAGAATGAGAACATCTTTTCTTCCCCTCCCCTATAGTTAACACCCTCTGTGGACAGAGCATGACAATCCCGCCACCAGACGAAGGACAGGTGCCAGCTCTCTTATTGCAGAGATGATGATAAAGGAGTGTTGGACCTTCAGAAATAGCAAGTCAATAACTAGAACAGACAGTGTGTTTTCAAAAGGCACAGAGAAATGAACACCATTTGAAGATGATTCTGCAATACAGCTGTCTTTTGATCCAAAGAAAAATTTAGTTTTTATACTTTTGTAGGATGAAACCAAGGGGTCAGCCTTCGAATTTATGTACATACAAGAAACATTAAACTGACTCAGTAATTTGTACTTATATATTTATGCATATATATATATATATTTATATGACAATAATAATTAAACAAACAGAGACCATAAATCTGAGAAGGAAAAGAGAGCTTGTGGTGGAGAGTAAGACAGATATAGTATAAGACTCTAGGGAGCCTTAACTTACAGGAGACCCCCCCGAGTGAACACATGGAGTCGGGGATTGATGCAAAATGCAAGAGGAATTTATTGATTCAGCATGCTGAGGTCGCTCTACGTACCAAGACAGGAGAGCGACCACATGTAGCCCATTCAGGGACCTTATATACAGATTTTAGAGCAGCCTACCATGAGGCACAATGTGATTGGCAGAACAGTGTGACTTTTAAATTGATTGGTCTTTAGGGAATGAGGTAGCAGGGGCTTAATCAGCCCCTCCCTTCCAGCCTATGTGAACCTGTTTCTTCCAGGAGGGGAGGAGTGCCCATGTGCTCGGAGGGGGGGAGGAGACCCTGGTGGAATATCTCAAAGTCCCTGAGCTGATTTCTCAATAGGAGGGGGAAGGGTTGGAGTGAGGAGATGAAGGGATTAAATTCAACAAAATTTCTGTAAGTATCTAAGGAATTTACCTACAGTTATATAATAGATTTAGAAAAAAAGAGAAAAATTAAAATATAGGGCTATACGTATAGGTGAGTGGTACAGAATGTATCTACCAGACATGAAACTCTGGGTATGATCCTAATCACTGTCCCTACCACCAATAAAGAAATAAAAATATGCATAGACACTGCATTTTTACATACAACTGCAGTTTTAGCATCTATGAGTTATATACGCTGATATGTCAACTTAGAGGTATCCCAAAACTAGGTGAGTTTTAATGAATTCCAGGTTTCAGCTTGGAGACTGAAGACAGGGCTCAGCAATGAAGAGAGCTGTACCACTCTGGAAGAGGACTTGGGTCCTGTTTCCAGCACCACACAGCGGATCACAACTCCCTCTAACTCTAATGCCAGGGGATCCGATATCCTCTCTTCTGGCCTCTGTGGGCACCTGCATGCACAGGGTGCACATAAACAGACAAACACACACACAACCAAAAAACAAAACCAGCCAACCAAACAAAAAGGCTAAGTTTGATCCCCTGAGCCACTGAGGACACCCCTCTGCCTCTAACCTCATTTAAGGTGACACTAGATTAACACCTACTTGTGAAGAAAATGGTCATCGATTTGAGCCCCCTTTACCTTACAGCTCTAACTTTGTCATCTCGGTGATAGAAAGCCATTGTAGAGTGTTGGTCCCTCTCAGTGAACTTAGTCCTAAGATTAGAAAAGTTTATTATCCCACAGCCTAGGGCAAGATATACAAGTGTATGCAGCTAGCATTAAAAAACAAATCCTTTCCCAGGGTGTTACTTGGTCAACTTCATGAAAAACAAAAACAAAAACAAAATAAAATAAAACAAACAAAAAACCCCAACAACAATACAGGTATATAAATGAAGAAAGATCTAGAATGAAAAATCTAATAGGCAGATGTAAAGTTCACAGGGTGGAATCAACAGCTAATGAGAACTGCTAGAAGACAGCCCTAGGAAGCTTAGAGGCATGAAAGCATAAACCTTGAACACACAGAAGTACAATGAAGTAAAAGGTCAGCAGAGCAGCAATGGCATTTGGAACAACACACTCTTACTTGAAACCAAAGTCAGGAAAAGACACCTGGTGACTGTAGACTTGAAAGAAAAATGTCTGAGATAATACTAAGCTTGATGTAAAATACTATGTACACAAAGATCCCCAAATAAATAAACCCCAAGTGGAATAAACCTGCATAAACTAATGTCAAATAGTATTATATTCTAAAAGTCATCAATGAGAAGTTAGTGATGATCTAAATGCATGGGTAACGCCGTGTTCACGGAGTAGGATAGATATTTAAAACACCAGTGCTCTCCTAGTCAGCCTAGATAGCCAATATAATCCCAATTCAAATCTCAAGATATGGTTTTGAAATTGACAAACTGGTCTAAGATTTGTGTGCAAATGTGGACCATCTAGAACAGTCAAGAGAATTGCAGAAAAATAAAACTTAAAGTTAGGGGAAAGACTTAATTTCCTAACTTCAAAACATAATATAAACTCAGTGAACAGTATAGCATTTAAGTTAAAGGGACATAAAGGAATAGAATAGGAAATACTAAAATAGAAACATCTTCATAAGTCAACTTCTAAGGTGCTGAGACGATCCAATAAAGAAATAGTGTTTTCCAAAATTAATTTTGTAACAGCTAATTAGCTGTAATAATATGAGCCTTGACATTTTTTAGCTTTTTATTGGTTCTTTGTGAATTTCACATCATGCACCCGATCCCACTTATTTCCCCATCCCCTCATACATGCCTTCTCCCCTTGCAACCGAAACCCCAAAATAGAAAAAAATTAATAAAAATCTTGTTGTGGAAGCTGGAGTGTGTCACAGTGTGTCCCATGATACATCTTTTTGTTCATGATTCTTTGCTTGCAAATGTTTATTACAATGACTTCTTGGTCTGGTATGAGGCTGCTGGCTTCTGCTACTCTATCAGTTCTGGAACCTCACTGAAACTCCTCTCAGATATTCTGTCGTTGCCCTGTGTCATGTTAATCGTGTAGTTCTGGATCTGTTGGACCAACACCTTCATGTACTTCAGCAGTTCATCCATGGGGTAAATTTTGGAGTGGGTCAATTCAGAGCCCTGGATCTTGGCTCAAGAGGTATCTGAGCTGCTCAGCCCACTGGCTCTCCTATGGTCACACCCAGCAATCCCTACAACCAGGGCCACCTCTACCCTGCTGCCCAGGTGAGGTGCAGGGCCTGCTCTCCTCAGTGTTGCAGCCAGTGAGGGACCTGGCCAGTTCTCCCACTCTCATGACCCTCAGGCCAGTTCTCTGACTTGCCATAGATGGCAAGAGACAAGGGAGGGAGGAGGGTGTCTCTCCCTCAGTAGGCCACTGCAGTGCAGACAAGAGGCAGGGCCAGCTCTTTTGCTCTCATAACCCCAGGGCCAGCTCTCCCACAAAGGTGACAAAGGGTGAAGGTGGAAAAGCATCTCTCCCTTGCCCCACACCACTGAACATCAGACAAGAGGTAGGGCTGATCTTTGACTTGTACTCTAAGCATAGTATGGATTATAGATCTAAATCTAAGAGTTAAAGTATAAAATCCCCATAGGAAAATGCCACATTCATAAATTTTAATAACACTGATTTGAAAATGATTTATTTAATATAACCCACAATCTTAATTATCAAGGACAAGAAACTGATGTCATTAGAATTAAAATATTTGTTTTTCAAAAGACACTGTCACAGAAGTGAGAACAAAGTCACGGGTGGAGAAAAAATGAGATGTATAACTTAGACTCATGCAGAATATCTCAACACTAAAATCAGTGTCTAGAGTCTTTGCACATGTTACCAGAGGAAATACACAGATAACCACAAGGCAAATAGAAACCCTGAGAAGATGGGCTGGCTAAATGACTCAAGAGTTAGAAGTAAGTACTGTTCTTCTGCTTAAGGATCTGGGAAGAAAAGTATAACATTCAGATGGAAACCTCCTATAATGGAACTAACTAACGAAAACTGGTGGAACACAGAATGAGTTCTGCTCTCAACACCCACTTTAGGTAGCTCACCTACGATGCCAACTCCAGGTGATCAAATATTCCTCAGGAACCCATAGCATGGGCGCCCACACTCACGCCCACATATCCACACGAGGACACATACACATACACATTTTTTAAAAAATGAAATTAAGGAATGAAATCCTAAGAAGATACTGTGTCATGTCTTCTAAGGTGAATGAAGCATTCCAGAGCATACCATCTAATTCATTTATATAAAATTCTAGAAAATGATACTAATTAATAACAGCATCAAACAGGTCAGTAGTCACCTAGAATGCTGGAGGAAGAGAGATGGAGCATGGAGGAGCTTGAGACAGAAAATTCAAACAAGCATGACCACGGGGAAGATGGGTTTGCACATTGTCTTTCTTTAGATGAAATTTATCTGGTGTACCTATTTCAAAAAATCATGAAACTATTAACTTTAAATATATGTAGTATTTTTGTGTAGCATTTACATTATAAACAGCAATAAAATGGACTAAATTGAATCATATTGAATAGAAATGGCCATGCAAAAGGCAAAGCTTGATTAAAATCTAACAATCCAAAGCTAAAGGAACCCCAAACATAATAAACCTACAGAAAATAATGTCAGATAACATTTATAAAGCTACAAAGAAGAGCAAGCAAGTGCTGATGATTTGACAGGGACAGGGACTCCCTTGAGTGGTAACAGAAGAATAGGACTGGGGATCACGGACAGCACATGGTGACAACTTCCTCTTCTTCCTCCACTTCTTCTTCCTCCTCTTTCTCCTCCTCCTCCCCTTCCTCCTTTTTTTAAAAATAACAAATCCTTTTTTATTTTGCTCTAGGTAACCTAGGTAACTGCATCTCTCTCTAGTCCCAGTGTTTCATCTTCACAACACTGCCAGTACAAAGATGTACAGGCACACCCTTGGAGGACTGACATTTTACAAAATTGAGCAAATATGTCATTTATATATGGAAAAAGGAAACATTCGAACCAGGTATGCCTTTCAAGTTATTTCAGGTTATTTGTCACAGAAACTGCGGGTTAAAGCATGTTTAAATGTAACTAACAGCTACAACTCAATGTATTCAAAATCATAACATAAATCTTCTCTGGCCATGTTGTTTGTGACAATTATTGTGATGCTGTATGAAAGGAGAAATATTTTAATATAGCATCAATCCCATAGTACTTTCTGTTCTAGAGAGTAAAGCTGTTTTTCTTGGGATAAATACGCCAACAAAATACAAATCTGTGATCTGAAATGACTTCTGTCCGACCTCTAGTCATTTTCATGACATAGCAACTGACAATCAGTTAGCTGTGCTTTGTTCTTTTCAAGGCATCTCTGCAGTGTTGCCTTGAGAAAAGGTTTCTTCCCTTTTATGCCAGTTCAGTGGCTATAGACTGGTCCATCCACCTAGTGTAGTGTACCACAACCTGCCTTACCTTCTAATGATCTAGTTCAAGCTGTCAGATGACATGATCAGCTCTGCCATGAACAGTCTTTGCTATGTTACACCTCTTTGACTTGTATAGTAATTCATGGAAGATTTCTCCATATAAGTAGTAGACGTGTGCTAAGCACCTCTTTATACATTAGTGACATTTCATATCCACACCCCAGGTGAAGGAAATAAAGAAAGATATGGGACAGAACGTGGAACAGAATAGGGAAAATGAAAAAAAGAACAAAATGACTGTGCATCAGAAAGAATCTTTAATAAGGTCATGGAGACCTGTGTTAGGGTCTTCATGACTCAGTGAGACAGAAAAAGTCAAGTCATCTCTCTGTGTGGCATTGAATGAAATGTGGCGTTGAATGAAAGCCCTAGAACTGACGGTGTTTAACAGTCCTGCTATCACTTTACATTTTTAAGACAAATCTCAGGCCTCTCAGTAAGTATCTGAAAATGGGCAAATGTTGCTACTTATATTAAGAGATGGGGAGGGGTTATACAACCAAACGAGTGAGTCCCCAAAGTTCTCAGTTACAGTGTTGGTACCCTGGAAGGGCCGACTCCCCCACCCTACCTCATACCCCACCATCCCCATCTAGCCCCCACGACACACACTCTGCTTCTTGAGCTTCTCTCTCTCTTTCTCCTTACATATCTTCCTTAGTGGGATGTTCCAGTGATCATATGTTTTCACCATTGTATAAGGTAGGCCGTTAACATTTAAATTGTTGAGTCTTAAGACAATCAATTCCAAGCACGTGAAACTGCAAAGTGAACCAAATTTTCTCAGCAAATGTCAAGGGCTTATTCTGAAGGGATATTTTCTCCCTCCATCTGAATTTTGGTCTCTTTTGCTGAGGAATCAAACAAAAGACCTGTGTAAAAAGAAGACAAGCAAGCAAGCAGAGAAACCAAGAGAGAAAAAAACATACACAGCCCCAGCCTCGGTGAGAGCAGACTTGGAAGCATCCTTGATGCTATCTACTTCACTAGAAGGCATAGCTCAAGACTCCTTTGCAAAACCTTCTAGCTTCAAATTTAGCACAGTCCATAAGCCTATCACCTTCCTTCTTAAAGGAGCTAAGCCAAATAGAGTGACAAATTCTTCTTCTATTTACTCTGAAATGATTGCGGATGTATCCGCTGCATTTCTCGGGTGAGTGACTCCTTTCTCCAGTCTCTGGAATAGAGACGTGATCTCCTTCCCCAACTATATTTAGAAGATTGAGTCACAGACACATGGGCACTCCTGCCCTGAATTCTCTCAACTTGTGACTCTGTACTCATTATGGGAGAAGAATATACTGGGGCCAAGGTCTTGTCTGCTATGAGATGGTTCTTTGCACTTAAAGAATCATAAAAAGGACCATTTGCCTGGAAACTTGTTTTCCAGCCCTTTACTCTGAGGTAGTGTTTGTCTTTATCCCGGAGGTGTGTTTCCTGAATGCAGCAAAATGCTGGGTCCTCTTTATGGATCCAGTTTGTCAGTCTATGTCTTTTTATTGGGGAAT
>CM052708.1:45651564-45679454 GCA_028551405.1 Uromys caudimaculatus
AAGTTTCACTTAACAGTAACCACTGGACTGAGAGTGAGGTACCAGATGGAGGGGTTGGAGAAAGTTCTGAAGGAGCGGAGGGAATTGGTAGTCCCATGGAGGGAGCAAGAGCGTCAATGGGCCTGACCCTCCCCCTGGTCGTCCTGGAGTTCAGACCACTAACCAAAGAATACACATCTATTGACCCATGTTTTGGACTACATATGAGGCAGAGGAATCACCTCGATGGCCATCGGGGAGAAAGGAGATGACTTTGGGCCTGAGGGTGCTAGAGGCCCCAGTAAAGGGGAATGTCAAGGTGGGAATATGGGAATGGGTGGGCGGGTAGGTGTGAGGAGGAATTCCCTCACAGAGGGGGGGAGGCGGAGGGGATAAGGGGTTTCCAAAGAGGAGACCCAGAAAAGGGGAAACATTGGAAATGTAAATAAAGTATCATAATAATAGTTAAAAAAAAAAAAAAAGAATCATAAAAAGAATCATGTCTTCCAATGTCATCAACACTCCATTTTCCCCTAGGCATATGCCCACTATGGATGAAATCACCACTTTCCTCCATAGCTACAAGGAAAGGAAGTGAAGAATGCTGTATCCTACTAGGGTTGGGGTTTTATAGCTGCCTTTGACTATAATGCCTCATTCCCTCATGGGGAAGAGTAGCATTTCAGTCTAATCAATATCTATTTCACTTTTCCCTGAGTGAATGAACAGACATACAAACACCAAGGGAAAGCACACTTCTAAACAGAACCAAAGATAAGAAGAAATAAGAATATTGTGTTAAAATGTGATAATGAAGACATAACAGCATTTCAACAAAATACACACCCTCTGAGATGTTTATAAGGGTTACAGGCAACCTGCCTCATTCATTCACATCAGAGGAGAACGAATCACAGCAACAACTAGGATAGTGGCTACAACATCAATTTAAGAATAAATTTGAGTAAAATGGAGCTGGCACCTTTCTGAACACAGAGAGACACATTTGTAGAATTAGCCACCCACAGTGTGGTCTGTCCATTTGCAACAATGGACTGCCACTCCAATCTTTGCAATTGACATAATAAGGGCTTTATTACTTTTTTGCTTGTTCTAAAGATGAGTGAAGTAAATAGATGTCCAAGGAATGGAAATGAAACATGTCTTGTTAAATAGTTATCAGCAACGCCAACTAATGAGACCATTTCCTCCTTCCCAGAGGATCTTCCATGTATGAGAGGGTTCAATAATGGGTGCCACTAAAAATGAAATTGTCCAGAGACCTGGGAGGTGAGAGAGAGACTCTCAGGACTCAAAGGGACCTTAGATGAAATGCCCTACAGTGGGGAGAGGGAACTTGTAGAGCCTACCTCTAGCAGAAAGACGGCATCAAGTGAGAGATGCCACCCAACAAGCAGCTGAAAGAGTCAGATGCAGATATTTGCATACAACCAGTGGACAGAAGCTGATGACCCCAGTGGTTGAATTAGGGAAAAACTGAAAGAAGCTGAGGAGGAGGATGACCCTGTAGAAGGACAGTCTCAATTAACCTGGACCCCTGATATCTCTCAAGCACTGGACCACCAACCAGGCAGCATACACCACCTGATATGAGGCCCCCAACACATATACAGCAGAGGACTGCTGTGTCTGAGTTCAGTCAGAGAAGATGCACCTAACTCTCAAGAGACTAGAGGCCCTAGGGAGTTTAGAGGTCTGGTGGGGTGAGAGTAGGTGGTGGAAACATCCTCTTGGAGACAGGGGAGTAGGGAGGAGGTATGGGATGTGGATGCAGTTGGAGGGTGGCCCGGGAGGGGAATAAAATCTGGAGTTTAAATAAATAAATAAATAATGAAGCTGTCCACTGTGTTGAGATAGAATGAAAAGATAAAGATAGGAGAGACATGGAGGAGGAGAGAGGTGATGATGAGAATGGAATTACAGAGAACATGAAAGCCCTGAGCACCTTAATGATCTTGTTATGAAAAATGAAGATTACCAAGAAGAGTAGAAGGCATTCAGAAGACAGGATGAAGTTGTCAGGAAAATGAAAGAAAGGACAAAGAGGGGTGAAGAGAAGAAGAAAATATAGGTTGAAAAGAAAAGAAAAAATAAAAGTGCTCTGAAGAAGGAAAAACACTCCTAAAACAGTAGACAATCCATGCAAATGTCTCTTTCCATTCTTCTTGGTACTAAAGATAAATAAATGGCAGCTACCCCCAACCCCCGCAACCCCAGATCAAATCCCTGGCAATCAGGAAGCTGAGAAGAGAATCCCAGGAATAGTTCTCCCAGCGGGTCTGTCGTCTTTAGCCTGGGGATATCATTTACCTGCAATATAGTATACTAGAGGCTCAGGCAGGGTTCCCTGGACAAGCTGTGAGTTTCCTTACACCACACACACACACACACACACACACATACACACACACACACATACACACACACACACACACACACACACACACACACACACACATACACACACACAGAGTTGAGAAGATACTCAGTAAAACATTGAAAGTGACTGAGACTCTTAAGGAGTGGGGCCAAACAGGTGGCCATTTTCCAATGGTTGTGTCAGTACTCAATCCCAATGTGGTGTGGGTATGGTTGACCACATTACTATGAGTGACTGTAACTGATTCAAAGATGAAGGCTAGGGTCCATGCCCTTTTGACATATCAAACCAATGGCCCCACTCAAGGTTCCTGATGTCTAGGATCCAATACCAGGTCGAAGAGAGGCCACCAATGCCATGCCTTGCCATGGAGAACAACTAAACCCAACTGTGTGAATGTATTGTGTATAAGTGTTCTATTGAAAGAACAAAGCCAACAGACAGGAGCTGGATGCTTTTCCCATTTCAGACATAATTCCTTCCATCTGAAAAGCAATTTCTTCTCAAGTCCTTTGATTTTTCAGACAAAACTTGACCACTTTGCCTTACTGGTTGTAAATAATATTTCAATATTTGAAATCCTAATATTGGCCACTCCTTTTTCAGACAAGAATTAACCTGGCCTCACAACAATCTCTTAAATGCCTTTTCAGAGTTGGTGAAGCTTGAGAAGAAATGACCAGAATGTTGGTGGTGTGCCTATAGTAAGGACAGGCCAAAGTAGGAAAATTGTTTAATAACTTGGCCCACGGCCACCATTTCTCTCTTTGGCAGTACAGGTGGAAATGAGAAGTCTATAGCACTTTCCCACTGAAAAGCCTAGTTTGAGGCAGTTTTGAAAGGACTGTCACATGCTCCCATCTTTTAGCACATTAGGAAACATGACACATCTGATTAAACAGTGTCTGGGGAATTGGACTTCACTGAAATTTTCATCAGAAATTAAGTTATGCCTGTGTGTGTCTTTGTATGTAGGGGGGGCATGCTTACACCTGCATACCCCTGTGCACACATGCACCTGGGTGTGAGTGCACATAGCATGTCTACATGTGTGTCCACATATGGTGTCAGGCTGGCACCCGGGGCATTGCTCATACCACACAAACACTTACCACCGAGCTGTGTCTGTAGCTGTGAAAACGTGTTTAGTGCTTCCCAGCACAGGAAATGCATTGGAATGCAAAAGTTATGTGAATAAGCTATACTGCAATGCAAGCCCCCAAATGTGGATATTCAGATTTGTACTCTAGAACCTTCCATATGTCTTTTTGTAACCATATTCTGACCAGCTCCTGGAGTGTCTGAAAGAGGCATGGGAATTTGGATGAGTATACACAGTGAATACTTTTCCTTTTTATTTTGATCTTTGTGATCCCAGATTATACCGTAAAAGCTCACAAGGAGAGCTATGACATAGTCACTTTGGGAATGAGAGGTTTTAGCATGGTAACTTATGCACATTTGTATACTTTTGCTTATTTTACTCTGTAACCAACTGTACCTAAGAATCTATAAATATTGATGTTAGATTAAAATTTTATCTGAAATAACTCAATTTAGAGAGCAAGTGGAAAGACACTTTAATTAAATCTTTAAACACCCAGGAAAGGTTGCTTAGGACTACATCTGCTTTGCCTCATAAGTTTCATATATTTTTATGTTACTTTTACAAATATTATTTAAAATGCTGATTCTGGATTCTTGGATATCAGCAGAGATCTCAAGATTTCTAAGATGTCAAACTATAACCAGCTTCTGTGTAAAATGTCAAGAAGGCTCAAAGAAGGAAAAAATAAATCTGAAACCCAAAAGAGGAGAAATCTTTGGAATCTAAAAGGTGGTGACAGTTTTCTGGAAATCTGGGTGAAAGGCAGGGAATGGGTCTCCTCCTTGACTTGACATAATCCAGAGATATCTGAGTCTCAATTATGAGGTTAGTTCAATCAGATTGGCTTGTGGGAGTTTCTAAAAAGCTGTGTCCTCTCCCATATGGGACTTCCCTATCAGAGTGTCCCTCCAGCCTCCTGACAAAATATTGTATTGGATTTACTTAGCCTACTCTTTAGTACCCACAGTTACCCCTGTTGTGGATAGCTTATTTCTAACAACCCTTCGGGTGCTGAAAACCTCTTTAACTCTTCTGAGTCATTACCCGGGCCTAAATGTGATGCCTCTGCCTTGGGATCTGCTCTCATGGGCATCTAATTCTTACCTTAGAGGTCAGGCCTTCCTGCTAGCAACCATGGAAAGTTAGAGAATCACTTCCCTCAACATAAATTGTTTCCACCTTGCCTATGATGAGTGTATCCAATAGGTGCTTTATTTCTGAGAGTTTCATCCTACAGGCTGCCTCTGGCTTCATGTGCCTCTAAGAATGGTCTTGGTTATGTCATGTATAGCTCTAATAATGCTACTTCAAAAATATTTAAACAATAGTTCAACAGTTCATTCAATTAGGTGAATTGCTGGCCATTTTAACTCTATTAAGGGATTGGCCAGAGACCATCAACATCTTCAGTGGTAGCCAATATGCCACCATTGTAACAGGTCTCTCCCGTTAGCTTCTATTGCCCTCAGGAGGACCCTTATATCCATCTATGATCCAATTACAGACAGTCATTGAGCAAACGATCTCACCCTTTCTATCTAACATGTCCATTCTCATCCTAACCTTCCAGGTTGTCTTTCAGTACAACCAAGAAGTGGACCAACTTGTTTCTACCTTTTTCTTGTCCCCCTAAAACAAGTTCCATCCCTTCATGAATGCTTCCATAATTCTGCCTATACCTCTCTCAAAAAAACAATTAGAGATGGGGCTTTGGAGGAATCCATCCCAGGATCAATTAATAGGATCATTATTTGCTATAAAATTTTAAGATTTTGACAATAGGGTCTTCTCCCCAGCATATAAACACAGGAGGTCTATGCTGCCAAGAATAACTCCTTTGCCCTTGGTCTATTGGAGAGACGCTATAGATAACACCTGAAAGAGTCCAGCACCTCTGCTAACCATGGGACAAGGATTTGTTTGTGTTTTTTTCCAGAAGGAGCAGATAATCCCATTTGGGTTCCTGGCAGATCTGCAGATGGTCCAGATGGAGCCGATGGAGCCACTGAGAACACAGCCTTGCAGAACCTCTCACTGAGTGAGTCAGATAGAGAAGAAGAGAGATGATCAATCACCAGTCACAGAGCAGCAACCTCCCGACAGGAGGAGGCCACAGCCACAATGCTGGCTGCAAGGATGTCTCCAGCCAACTACCCTGGTGACCTGGGGGAACCTCAAGGCTCTAGTAAACCAGGTGCACAGAATGTATCCAGAAGGAACAGAGACAGGACCATACATACTTTTTCTACCTATGTGTGCTATTATATTGGCTAATACCCAAGTGCATGCCTAGCCACTCTTGTGGGCTATTAGGAATCCAACCATTTTCTCCCCATTATTTGATATTCCCTATTGCCTATCATGTACAGTGACAATCCAGCAATGGGAGAGAGCCAATTCCCTGTCTAGCCAGTTCCCACTCTAACCCAGTGCTTCTACTTAACAGGTCATTCAATATGGCCACTGGGATGGTGGGCTTTTTCTAACAGAAGATATATGCCCAGAGGATATCATCCTACAGGCTCAGGTAGTTACCAGGGACTTCTCCAATTGGGTTGAGGCTCATCGAGTAGGTGGTGGCCAATATGCTTTGCCTCCACTGCCCTCCAATGGGAACCGTTCCAAACAGACACTTATCAACAGGTCTATGTCAGGGATAAATGGGACATTCCCCTTCCCTCGAAATGTCAATGCTCGACAGTTGCACATCAAGTCACTCCTCTTGGAAGTCCTTACCCTTGAAATAAAAGCAGAAAGGGGACCTGTGGGGGATGTGGAAATCAACCTTGTGAAAGAAAAAGTGGAATGGAGAGCAAGGCACCACAGGCTCCCGAGTCTCCTTGAAGAGTCCAGATCTGCCATACATGGCGTTAGATTTAAGATGGCTCCCAGAACACTGGTAAGACAGCAAAAAGGAACAAAAGTAGGGCAGTGGCTGTTCCCCCCACCCCCCTTCATGGGTGATGATGCTTCTTGCGACCCACATGGCTCCTCCTCAGTTACCTCATCTTCAGAACTTTCATTGGGGCACAGTGATGGTGTGGGAAGATATGATTGGCTGAGGATTCAGGAGCTTGGGATTGGCTCGATCACTGTATATAAGTTTTTGAGCTGCACAGTAAACCCAGATCTATACCCTGATGTTGGTCTCCAAAGTCTGATTCTCAGGATTTGTCACCTCTAGCTCCCATCCTTGGTACTGTTTCCACAGTGGCGTTGGTCATGGTGTATATCACATCAACAGAAAGTAAGTTGTAATAAAATGAGTAGTACCCTCACCGCGGGCTGGGTGTTCAGAGCTGTGCCTGAGCACAGTCACCTGTTTCCAGGGCAGAGCAGCTATATTGAGAACTGCAAGAGGAATAGAATGTCAACTCATCTACAGAGACATCCAAATAACAGAACTTATCAGCAACTGAAAATACTCAAGAAAATGTACAAAAATATGTATGTATGTATGTATGTATATAGCTATATGTTACATATGTATGTATGTGTTATGTATGTATGTATATAGGTGTGTGTTACATATATATGTATGTATATAGGTGTGTGAGTATGTTTATATGTGTGTGTGTGTGTTTGTGTGTGTGTGTGTGTGAAATCCTGAAAGTGTCAATCAATTCTATATATAACAAAGCTATCTTTAATGTTGATGGAGAAATAAGGACATTTGAAAACAAGCATGGAAGCTCGTCACAAGCAAGGCAACAATATAAGTGACACTTAAAGAAATACTGTAGAGAAAAAAGAAAATATAAAACATGAGGGCATGTTCACAGAAAAGAGGAGCAGAGGGGCACCACGAAGGGTTCTATGTGGCTAACACAATAAACCAGCAAAAACCCTACCATTAACGGGACGGGGGGGGGGGGAGAACAAAGAATACACTAATCAACCAGAAAAGCCACCACTCACATTATAGAATTAAACACCATTCATGGTCACCCTAATGTAAATACCCTCAACTCACCAATAAGAGATACAATCAGGCTGACTGGATTAAAAAACTAGGCCTAACTATGCTGTCTCTAAGAAAAAGTTCTTCCCTGGAAATGAAAACCACAGACTGAGATGCAACCTAGTCTATCAAGCTAAACTAAGCTAAAACTAAGCTGTGTAATGGTTCTGATACCTGATAAAATATACAGAAAAAAATTTAGAGGTGAAAAAATGGGCCATTACATATTAGTTAAGGGAACCCATTCTTAAAGAAGATATAACAACTGCAAACCTATGAGCACTATACATGAGAGCTCCAAATTTCATAAAACAAATAAAAGCCATGATAACTTAGATAAGTACTGATCCAATAACTGATCTCAGTACGCATGCTCATCTCTACATAGGTCATCCAAAGTGAAAATAAACAAAGAAACTTCTGAGTTAAGCCACACCATTGATCAAATAGACTTCACAGACGTTTATTTCAACCCATAGTAGTCTACAGAACATTCATTCTCCTCAGTAGCCCAAGAAAACCTTCTCTAAAATAAACCACATTCTAGACCACAAAGAGATTTTTAACAAATAAAAATAAAGATTAAATATAATTTATTTTTCTTACCAGGTCACATTACAATAGGACTATCAAATCAATAGAAAAAAAGAAAAATCCAGAAACTATGCACAAACATGGGAATTGAACAGTACACTCTTTAATGACTTGCGGGGTCACTGAAGAAATCATAGGAAATCTTAGAAATTCCTAGAATCAAATGAAAACTCCAGACATCTGAAGTATAAGTAAGGCAGCTCCAGAAGAAATATATGTTACCAGAACTCAGATTACAAAGCAGCAGACACCAATGGACAGCCAAGATCAAGGTGGAGGTTAATGAGATGGAGACTTAAAAACTAATACACAGAGCAAACAGGTGTGGGTCTTTTAAAACATGCAGCAGAATTGGCAAACTCTTAGCCAAATAAGTAACAAAATCTCTTAGTCAGTGTAACCAAAGCCCTTAGCCAACTTAACCAAAAGAAAGAATGAAGACCCAAACTAAGAAAATTAGAAATGGGTACAGGGGGCTGACAACAGACTCCAGTGAAATTCAGACAGTCACTGGAGAATAGTTTCAACATTCAGGTTCTCAAAATCTGAAAAGTCTGGTACACAAATCCTTAGATACAGAGGACCTACTAAAATCCAATAAAATGGACTATAAACATCTAAACATTACCCAGAAGCACAAAAGACACTGTAACAGTACTAGAGTATCTCCACAAAAACAAAACAGAGCAACAACAACAACAACAACAACAAAACCAAAAGCAGACCAAAGGAGTCAATGCCAATTCTAGCAAACCTCACAGAGCTCAGCACCACTGAACTTCAAACTGGTCAATGACAAAGTAAAAGTACCCCTTCCTCTCTGGACAAAAGAACGCGATGCTGCCCTCAGTGCTACCAGTCACATTGCTATAGATTATATAGGAAAGCTGCCATGCACTAATGCAGAATATAAAAATGTTAAAGGTATTTTCTTTTTGTGTATCTGTAAGAGAACTAAGATGCAAACTTTTTCTATTAAAATATTTTAGTCTGTTGTATTAAAGTTTTATTCAAGTATCTTTAAGTATTGATTAAATACTAAGAAGTTAGTACAATTATTTATATAGTTCTCCTTAGCATTCTACAACTTCGCCTAATTATTTCTTTTATTGTTCTTTGTCACTTTGTATGCCTGACATATCTTAGCTGTCAGCAAGTGAAGTCTATTGCTTTCAAGATAACGCACTTCCTAAGTGCTTATAGTTTAAGCGGCCTTTTTTATTCGTGTTGAGTTTGCTTAAACTGTATATTTTGTATTCAAGCAGATGTTCAGGAAATAAATATTCATATCAAGTTTATGTCACTTGTATTTCCATGTGTTACAGATTGTTTCAGAAGAGCCTACTGACTTCATTTTCTGATTTTAAAATGCACCCAGAATACTGAAATTGTATTTACACATCTAATAAACATCCATAAAGACATAGAGTCATACCACCTCTGCCCTGTCAATCATTGACAGGCAAATATAACATGTGCTCTGAATGTGTCCCAATGTGCAATGCATTTGAATGGGTTGTGATGATGAGCCAAGATTAGCTTTTTCAGCATGTCATCTACCATCAATGCAGGGCTTTTGTTTGATTTTTTAGATGTTCTCCTGTGTCCCATCAGAACAAATGCAAATGTGTATATTTTTTTCCTCTTAGCAGTCAAGTTTATGCCTCTATTGTGAGCATGTACTTTTAAATCCAAATTAATGACAAATGACTTGCCACTCTGTGCTATAAGCATATCAGTTTATGATATTAAAACTGAGCATCTACCTAAGGATCTGTTGCTTCTGTTGGCTAAAATACAATCGTCTCTCTCTGGCATGACATCTTCTATCATCCTAACTAGCATACACTGATACCAACTGAGGCCAGACCGATCTAACCAGTGCCTTGTTAGGTCCTCTCTCTTTATGTCCACACTATACATGATAGAATTGAGGAAGAAGGAAGTGCTAACAAGCAAAGCATTGAAGATGCCCTCTTAGTCCTTGTGACACTCTTCTTCTCAAGTATAAACCAGAGCTTTAGAAGCAACCAAAGCACAGCCCTGTCTCACATCCTTCCTCCTCCCTCTGCATGCCCCTAGCTTTGTCAGTGAGGTAAAGTGTCAGCTCTCTGTTCCTGTAAGATAATAACTGAGACAACCGAAAAGGAAGCAATGTGGATTTTGTGTTTTGAATCCAGAGTTGCTGGGCTTTTCAGCATGGGGCTTATGGAAGCATCAGTACACAGCAGAATGAATGAACATCATAAGAGGCTTGTTAAACTCACAATGGCCGGAAACAAAAACAGCGACACTGACAGAGCAGATCCCCCATATTCCTGTCAAGGGCACACCTTCAGTGAACCAACTTCTATCCTCTCGGCCCCACCTATTAAAAGTTTCACTACTTCCCAGCCATGGAGTAAACTCAGGCCTTTAAAACATGGGCCTTTGGGAGACATATTATGTCCAAATTGTGCTGTGTTTTTTACACAGTGTCAGAATGTCAAGTCTGAAGCTTCCACAGCAGGTACAGGAAATGCAGTTATATACCTCTATTAATTTATACACTTATAACATAATACACTAGGTTTTTTTGTTTTGTTTTGTTTTTACTTGTTTTTTTTTTTTTCCGAGACAGGGTTTCTCTGTGTAGCCCTGGCTGTCCTGGAACTCACTCTGTAGACCAGGCTGGCCTCGAACTCAGAAATCCACCTGCCTCTGCCTCCTGAGTGCGGGGATTAAAAGCGTGCGCCACCACCGCCCGGCTACACTAGGTTTTAATTTATTTATTTCCATATTTTCCCTCCTCAGGGAATCTAAGAAGCAGGCTAAGCATTCTTCATTCCTTTGAACAGCAACATTTCTCATATGACCAGCTCAAAATAGATGCTTTAAATTGAATTTGCATAAAACGACTAATGCATTTTTAAATGTTATGTGTTTCAGGATGCATTGGTATGGACACAAACTAAAAAGCTTTAGGCTGTATCTTCTGGATGCCTCCGTACTCACAGTGTGGTCTTCATGCAGCATCACAGCTGATGACCCAGGAACTTGTTAGAAACACACGCCCTCAAACCATACTCCAGCTTTACTGGAGGAAAATCTACATTTTTTTTCACCAACCCCCAACGGGTGCTCATACATACTGAAGTAACAGACTACAGCATGTGATTGTACCTCCAGGTACAACATATTTGAACTATATTTTCCCCAGCATGGGAACCTCCCGATATCGTCCTAGATGGAAGGTCTAAGACTATTGCCTGCCTAAAATGATCCGTATTCTGCTAGGTCAGAAGAGGCATGACTATCATTAGTTGAATGTAGAAAAAAAGTCTTTGCCAAGAACATTCAGCAACAAATATTCAACTTCAACCAGAGGACAATAAAAGACTAAGTATTTTGAGGGAAAAAAAAAGGTTCCTATGATAACATTCTGTTTTAGAAAGCGTATTCTGATCAGAGGGTGGTTGTTAAGACAAGTTTTCAAGCACTGAGCTATACCTCCAATCCTATAGGGAGAACATAAGAGAGATGGGTAGAATGGAGTGAACTTAATCAGTTAGACAACAGAGAAGTGCTGCTGGTCTGAAGCTCAAGTAGCCGGTGAGCATTGAGACCTAGAGAGACTCAAACGGTGCTTCACTGGTGACTTGTTAGGACTTCCGATCAATTGAGGTTCAAAGTAGGAGGTGGGTAGCGGTAACATTTTTTACAAAGCCTGTTTTTCACAAAGCAAGGGAAATTTCTAGATGAAAACATTCAAATATGGTTGTAGTAGCCCAAGTGAAGGAACAGACAGAGCAGCAGGACTCCAGGGAGGGCAGAAACAACCCAGTGCTTTTCCTTTTTTTTTTTTTTTTTTTTTTTTTTGATACTTTATTTACATTTCCAGTGTTTCCCCTTTCTAGGTCTCCTCTTTGGAGACCACCTATCCCTTCCCCCTCCGGGCCACTGATTCAGGTGACAACTCACAGAGGAAAGGCTGAACTGGTCAATGTGACAAATGAGATAAAGGTGTGAATACCAGAGAACAAAGGGAGGCTGGACAATAGGAAAACTACTAGCTCCCTTCAGGAGACAGATGCTGAAGAGTTTCCTTTAAAAATGTATAAAAATGTTGGGAGGTTGACAGCAAAGTCACCGCATGAAGATAAAGAGATTCTGTATGCAAGCAAAGACTGAGACTGGAAAGAGCAAATGTGCGAGTACGGAAAGACCTGACTAAAAGTTAAAAAGGATCATACTGGAAAAATTAACCATGTATGAATAAAGAGACCCTAGTAGTGACAACAAAGACTAGAAAAATGGCAGGAAAAAAGGAAGGGAGGGAGGGAGGGAGGGAGGGAGGGAGGGAGGGAGGGACGGAGGGAGGGAGGGAGGGACGGAGGGAGGGAGGGAGGTAGAAAAGATAATGAGAACATTGTCCTGCTAACAGGTGCTATGGTACCCGACTTATTATTTCAAGTCTAGGAAGATTATTAACTTTTGTACACTACAAATTAATATAGAAAGCTCTGGGAAGACAATTTAACAATCTATTCATTAAAAGGATTAAAGATATTCATACTCATTGACCCCAAAGTTTCATTCCAGAAATTCATTCTAAGAAAATAAGAACCATGCTTAATGATTTATGATAATCAAAATATGCTCACCCAAATAAATTAAAAATAAACAAAAACCCCAAATCTAATAGATCAATTTTCTAAATTATGGCTATATATTAAAAATCAGACCATTAAAATGCTATTTTCAAGAGATGTTTACTAATATACTCTTTAAAGAATTCTCAAATGACCACTCTTGGTACTCTTCTGTGGTATATTGTGTTTTATTATAGAAAAAATTCATATGAAGTCCAACCTTGTAAAAGTTATACACTTTTTACTGCTCACTTCCATAAAAAATGTCTCAGAGCAAACCACTCTGCGATACTGACAATGCTTGCATCAGGAAGAGGAGATACTCCTTTATATTTTCTCATTAATTTCTGTATTTTCTGATTTTCCAACATAGTCATATACTGTATATTTGAAACAATACATCCTAATTTTCCTTATCCCCATTCTAAACAAAGATTAACATTTTCTTTGGGTTATTTTAAAAGAGAAAAGATATCATTTTCAAAGAGAAATTAAACTGGAAATTAAAGGAACCAATTGAGGAAATAACTACCAAAAACTTGAAAAGGAGAAAAAAATCACCGTTTTCTATGAGACTCTGGTGAAGGTGGTACTCATTAAGGCTCTCACAACCTCCTGAGCAAGTCAGGAGGTTATCCCGGCTGGTGGGGAGCCCCTCAGGACACAAGTTTGAGAAGACTGTGAGGCATACTTTGGTTCTTCTTGTGCCAAGATCTAAGGCTCAGCATCTCGCACTTTGACTGACTGCCCTTAGGAATGTCCTTCGACAGCTGGCACACATAATAGGATATAAAATAGTTTAATTCTGTCTTTTTAATAAATGGCTTCATAGTGATTAATTGTGTGCCAAAGTCAGATTTTGTGTTATCTCTTCAATGGGAAATCTCAAATAAATTGATTTATACTCTGGAAAAATGTAGAATGTTCAGTTTTATCACCAGGAAACAGACATTTGCCAAAAGAAAAAAATGTTAAAATACTGTAGAATTAGATTTTTAAGCCTTTGCTCACCAATTTGATGTTTATACTTTCTGCCCAAAAATTGATTCCCAGTGTCATGACGTTACTTAGAATGTCATCAGCTGGTCTTGCTTTCGTGCAGTGACTCTGTGCCTGCCACTCCTACATAGACATATATAGACATCAAAGACAGGAGAGCCTCCTCAAGCCACCAAATGTCATAGAAGAGGTAGAAATGATTGCCCAGAATGCACCACACAATCTCCATTCTGTGCCATTCAGAAACCGTAAGGACATGCAGACTCATCCAATAAGCTATGGGCTGACTCTGGCTATGTGGGGATAGGATTGGAAATATTTTTAACCCTCAGAGTAACTCTGTTATGAGATGGATATTTTTGCTTATTAATTAATAAAAAAATTGTTGAATTGTGGCTTTTTATCACCCAATTAATAGGTACAGCATGAGACATCACAAGTAGGAGATCCTAACACTTCCAGGTTTTCCAGAAAGTTATAGCCGTAGATAATAAGAGCTCATGAACACACACACACACATAAACACACACACACAAACACACACACATACACACACACGTATTATAGACTTCTGATTCAACACTCAGTTGTACTTAGTACCTATTCAATTAGTTTAGTGAGCTTCAGCATGCTCTCTTCACCATTTGCTTAAAATAAATCCTATTCTAATTCTGCTCTTGGCCATAAAACACCATGTTTTGTTTTGGTTTGGTTTGGTTTTTTCTGTGTTGCCATTGGCATGAGCACACACACTGAATCACTTGCATAAAGGATGGACTTTCTCTGTAGTTCTCCCTGGGATAATCAAATGTGTTTCTAAGATTTAAAAACATTCTTGTTTGGGATTTATTTTACCTTAGGTAATTACTTCATTACATTACAGCAAGCCTGACTGGCTGAGAGTCACAAGCAACATCAACTGCTCCATGGAAAGGAACACAATGCAGACAATGTTATAATTTTCAATTTTCCTAATAAAAGTAAAAGTACAAAAAGAATTGGACAAAGGCAGTTTTTAAATTGTTGTTTTTTGAGATGAGTCTCATGTAGTCCAGGCTGGCCTTCTGCTCACTATGCAGGCAGGGCTGGGCTTGAATTCCTGACTATCCTGCCTCACCTCCAGAGAGCTGGTATTGCATGTCCCACCATGGCAGACTAGCAAATATAGTTTTAATAGTGGTACAATATAATTTAAGCAATCACCAATATTAGTGAATTATTTTAATTTTTCCACATTAAGTTCTCAAAATCCAGCATGTATTTTATACCACAGTAGGCACGTGCCAGGTCAGATGATCTGCATTCCAAGTTCTCAATAACCACCTTCAGTTTTACCCACTGTTCCTCTCACTCGGTTCCTGTGAGAGGGGACAGAGGATGCATCAGTCCAGCATTTCCTCCCTGAACTCTGCTCAGACAATACCTTGTATCCTTCAACATAACTTATCATAAATGCTAAGATCTCCCAGGACATCTCAGGGTCTCGAATCATTTTTGACTTACAGGGACATGAGGTAGACTTAGAAAGTAAAAATACATAACCTAAAAAGAAGTAGCAAAATATTTAATACGTTACAATGGCTTCTCAAACATAGCATGACTTCAGCCATGCATAATTTAGCCCGCATTCAGCCATATAGGGAGAAGGAACATGGGGCCCTGCCCAGGAGAATAGTCGAAGGCTGCTGAGGAAGAAGAGGTCATTATCTTTAGTGAGATGGCACTTTTTGAGTTATTCATGTTCCCATGCCCATGTGAATGGCCCTGGTTAAACCTAGTGGATCACAAAGCAAAAGCAAAAACAAAAGGCATGAAGTGGAACATTTCTCAAAAGACATACTTTGGAATGTAATCATATATTCATTTTTATATATGATACATCATGTTTTATATATTATCATATAATATATTCAATATATATCAAAATTTTAAAAAGAGGATGGGATCTGCATTTAGGTGGAGACTTGCCCTGGTCTCATCTATGGCTTAATCTACTGGGGCAAGTCAGAGATCTGGTAAGGGGACCACCCCTTGAAAGGTGGGTTCACAATAAGACAATTCTGCTTTTCTCTTCTAGAATTCCTGCCCTCTACTCCCGTCCCTGCATGCCAGCTAGCTCCCATGAGGTTGAGTTGTGTCTATCTACATTGTTAAAGCTTGGTTCAAAGGGGAGGTAGATGTTTCTTTTTCTTCTGTCTTTTCCTTTAGATCATTCCAGAGCCTGAGTATGCTTCTCAACTCTCTAAACAATGCTTTGGGCCACCTCCCTCCTTTCCCAAAGCTCCCCTGATGTCATTCAGGTGTATGAGCATATCTTAAGGAGTTTTCTTCCATCTCTCCAAACTCCCCTTCCAGGCAACTGGGAGATTCACAGCCTCCCTGCCTTGGGGCTCTCCTTCTACACCAATAAATTACTCTCAAGCTTCTGTGTGAGCCCGTTCTTTGTCCCAGAGCTTTGACTTGTGTCCATTCTTAAGTTCTTTATTGATGAAATGAAGAAGCCTACTAGAGGAACCTGAATTCCACAGTACATATGGTAGCCCTGCTGGGACAGCCTAAGGATTCCTGCCTTTTAATTGGTTAATTGACAAAGAAAAACAAACTCTTATCAGCATCATGCAATTGGCCAACACACATGAGATTGTAAATGCTCAACATCAGGAACCATGAAAATACAAATTAGAATCAAACTAAATATCACCTTATATATGTCGGGGTGGCACTTAACAAGAACACAAAAGATAGTAAGTGTTGGTGAGGGTGTTGACGAAAGGGAAGCCATGTGTTCATCCAGTGAGTATGCAAACTGCTGCCAACACAAAAACCAAAGGAGTTGGAGGTTCACCCAAACTGGCACCTAAACTGGCAAAGCAACTGTCAGAGTCCCGGCCATGTGGGAGAGGAAGAATGCTTAGAACAAAGTACTGACAGTAAAGAACAACATAGAAAATGAACTTTGCAAATCTGCAGGCATTTCCCATCAGATGTATAGAATACTGAATAGTTACCTGTACATAAACTATTCCATTTAGGAAAGCAGCAGAGAGAAAATTGTTTTATGTGATATTGACGAAGGGCCCAAATAGTACCTGTCCTTACCACACACTAGAACACTGATAAGTCATGGTGTATTAGGTAGATTATGCAGAAAGGACCTGTCTATACATTAAAAAAATAACATAGTTCTGCTGCTAAATGCTGCTCTGGTTACACCTAAGAAATTATGCAAACAAACCTCTCACTACAAAATTCCTTTTGCCAACTATATTCTACCTCAGGAAAAAATTGTCATAATTTATAGAAATACAAAAGTAGATGCTCACCAAGCATCCAAAGCAATAGGGAAAGGAATCTATAATGAGGACAAAAAGAAACCAGCCTAACTGTCCTGGAGGTCAAATGTAAAAATTACCAGAAAAGATATTAAAACTGTTGTTATAACAATATTGCAGATGCTCAAAAAGTTAAGTTGGAACATGAAAGATTTAAAAAATATCACACAGAAGAAAGCTACAGTGCAGAAGATGAGATTAGCTGATTTACTGGATACAGTTAATGGAAAATAGGATATTGTAATATTCAGCCAAGAAAAGGTATGAAAGAACCTATGCAACTCGCTACAGTCAATCAATGCTCTTGATGTTGGAGTGTCCAAATGTAACAGAGAGAGGCAGAAGAGGTGTTTGAGGAAAGAATAGATGGAACATGTCTACACTGAATAAAAGAACCCTTAAATTCACAGTTCTAAGAACTTATATCCTAAGCATAAAAATATTAAAATGTCTAAAAAGGCAAAGCATTAGTGTAGCCAGTGGTAAGGACAAAACTTTAAATCTGTAAATATTATATTATGTAAAGAAAAACAAAGACAAACAATAGAATTATGCAGACACTAAGGAGCCTCTTTACTGAACTGCAGCTGTCATTCTAGAATTTTATACCTAGTCAAGCACCTATTAAAATGAGTTTGAAATGAATGTGTTCATGTATACAAAAATTACATATATATTTGATAAATGTTGGTGCCTGTGTAACCATCACAACAAAGACTAGGAACATGCCCACAGTGGTGGCAATCTTTCCATCATATTTGTCACTTTTATCCCCAGATTCCACCTCCTCCCCACTGTTGCTCTTTGTCTTCACAGATAAGTTTGTTCTGTGGGAACAAGCGACAGTTACTTACTGAGAAGGACCAATCCATCAGCAAAGCAACTATAAATTCTAACTAATGACCATACTGCAGATAATTTTCTTCCCATTCAGGATCCTATTTATTCTATGACTAAGTATTTAATAGACCAACCAAGAACATACTACAAGTGAAGAAAACTCAAATCTAGATTGCTGGGTTCTGATTTTCCAACCTTTCTATTAATCTATTCTAATGACCTCATCAGAAATACATTTGAATTTGTATTTATGCAGAATTTCTCTTCCAAACCTAACTCCAAGCATAGAACATCAGTATAATTTCTCACTTCCTATTTTGGACTTAGAAACACACCGTGCTAATTTATTCAACAATCTGAACCAGAAGTTTCCATTTCTGATTCAAACTGTGTAGCTAAATCCATTCTGCATTTCACTGTATTTATTTACTGTCATAACACGTTAGATGCAATCTATTTTATGCCTGTGTGAATCTTTAGTAATTCCTACCTATATTTTATGGTCCTGAATATTTGATCTAAGCATGTATTTATAACATCACTTGATCCACTGCACATGCATTTTCTGATTTTGAACGTTTTTACTCTTATCTCCTACTTAACATAATTTAACATTTAGATTTTACTATTCAGAGAAACTGATTTATCCCAAAAGTCTTTCTCTCCCCTTTAGAAATCTGAGAAAGCTCTTCAATTGCTCAAATAACAACTAGAAACATTTGAATACAGAATTATCAGAAGCTAGCAATGCCTCCTAGTGCAGTTTGCCCATCGTACTTGAAAGCTAAGATCCATTTAATTTACCTTACTGAGCTTCTAGATTTTTAGAAAATGCTAACAAAATTTTCTGGACCACCTTGAACTTTAAGCTATTTGAAGACTTATCATTTAATATCTCTATCCTGATCCCAACACTGGCTCAGCATCCAGTCTCTAACCCAGTGGTTCTCAACCTTGCTAATGCTGTGACGCCTTAATACAGTTCTTTGTGTTGTGGTGACCCTGACCATAAAAGTATTTCCATTCCTACTTCATAACTGTAATTTTGCTACTGCTATGAATCAGAATGTAAATATCCATGTTCTCTGATAGTCTTAGGCACCCCTGTGAAAGGGCCAGTCAACACCTAACGGGGTCATGACCCACAGGTTAAGAACCATTGCTCTAAGCCCTCAAGACCCTGTCATTAGAGCCTTAGCAAGAGCATATTGAAGGACCAATAGTTATTCATCTCTACTTGGATCTCATTATAGCTCCTTATGGTTGTGAGGCTCTAAACCTCTGCCTCATGAGATTTCTCCTACAAGGTCAGCCATGTTGTCACCTCTCCAAGTCCTTCCAGACACTCTGTTGTCCTCACCTGCCTCTTCCCTCTCTTATGCCAGCTTTAGCTTTACAGCCATTTCCTAAAGCTCTGTGCCCAAAAGTTCTTAGTCTTGCTGAGCTAATGTGTTTCTTTCTGAATGCATAGGAAAACAATCTTTTCCTTTGCTGCTTCTTGCTCTTGGAGGTGACTCTCCTTACTTTATGTCCCTTCCTCTGTGTTCAAACTCAGCCAAGGAAGATCAAGTTTTCCTTCCCTTTGCTCCATTCCAACTCTGCTTCCATCTTCTACAATTTATGGGTTTTTGGATTACATTGAGCCCATAGAAAACACTCAAGGCAACTCTGAATCTCAACCTCAGTCACATCTGCAAAGTGCATTTTTTCCATATAACAGAACACATTCATGGGCTCCTAGATCAGTTCCTTGGATATCTTCAAGACTATTGAGTCTTTTGAAGAGATAGTGGACATAAGGTGATCAATAAATGGTTTTTTTTTTTTTTTTTTTTTTTGGTTTTTCAAGACAGGGTTTCTCTGTGTAGCCCTGGCTGTCCTGGAACTCACTCTGTAGACCAGGCTGGCCTCGAACTCAGAAATCTGCCTGCCTCTGCCTCCCAAGTGCTGGGATTAAAAGCGTGCACCACCATTGCCTGGCTAATAAATGATATTTTATGAGTCAATTTTTTAGAATGTAAGGCCTATTCTCATTTATATAAAAAATATTTTTAACTAAAGATTGTATACTCAAGCCCCAAAATACTGACAAAGGGACACCCCCACCCACACTCTTGTAAGCCATACAGAAGAAGCCCCTCTGCCATGAGGAAAGAGATCTTGAGATGGTGAACCTTCCATGACTTTGGCTTGGAACAGTCTTGTCCTGTTTGATTTTTGTGCACATGGAGCTTTACAACTGTTGAGATATCATTGTGTTAAATTAGATGCTCAAAATAGCATCACATTTGGAATATCTCTCTACTATAAAAAATATGGTCAAAAAACACCTGTACTATACCAAAAAGAGATATCAAAAATATCCCAGAAAGGAAATGAGTGTCCTTACAAAATGAAACTATAAAGCATCATTTAGGAATTTAAAGGAGACTTGAAACAAATGTATGCAGACCATACAAATATGTTTGTATATCAGCAAATATCAGCATACTGGCCCAACAGGATAGGAATACACATTCAAAGCAATCATTGGATAATGTGATACTGGAGTTGAGACGAGAGAACCCTTCCAGGGAGGTAGGCATCTGCAGCTGTCTTGTGTGCTGCAGTTGTACAGCAGAATCCATGAGCTCTATCTAGTTTATGGAAGTAGAAACTCTAGCCATCTGCTGGCCCTCTACCCCATGCCAGACACATTTAGATGTTAAATGATCCATAGAGGTCAGAACAACACAGGAATTCCCACAAAAATATCAACTTAAAAAGTTCAGACTCCATTTTTTTCTTTCGCTTGTTTATTGATTTTTGTTCTGAGGCAGGGCCTTTTAGCGGGGTTGTGTTGAGTTGCATTTTTGTGTTGGTGTTTTGTTTGATTTTAAAGAGAGTGAGGAAAAAAGAACATAAAGTCAGGTGAGTTAGGAGGTGGGGAGGATCTGAGAGGAATTAGAAGAGGGGAAAACATCAAAAAATATTATATGAAAAAAATTTTTTCAATTAAAAATGTTTGCCCCTCCAATAAAACAAAATCCATGTTAAAACAAAGAAAACATGTGTTTGGTTTTTTTAATATATAAGAAAAACACTAATAGTGAACATTAGTAGCAAGACTGGCTTAAAGCCAGGTATAGTGGCTCATACCTATAATGCTAACACTTGGGAGGCTGAGGTGGGACTTGTCATACCTTGTATCCTTGGAAATGGGCATGTAAAGCCCCTGAGTCCTATGCCAGCCTGGAGTAAGGACAGAGAAAATGACTTGTTCAAGGTCCCAGCTGAGACACTGGGGAGTTTCCTGCCATACCAATGAGCCCCAAGGACTGAGAAGCCTTGGGTCTCCCTGCCTAGAAGGATGGATTGTGGTGAATTCCAGGTCAATCTGGGCTACAAAAAGTTCCAGGCCAGCCAGTGTGAGACTTGAGCTCAATGAAAAGGGAATGGGCAGAATTAAAATGGCAATTCCTCTGGAGAAAAGTTCAGTATGTCAGGGATAGTCAGTGTATGCCAGAGACTCAGTTCTACACTGATACCTGTGGGAACCTGAATTCTTTAGAGACCTCCACTCGGAAGCCAGAAGTTTTGACTTTGCTTCAGAAAAGAGTTTTAGAACAAATCTGTATGAAGTTGGAGTTTATTTAAAAGATTTTAATATAGGGTCAAGCCTGAGGTTAACATTGAGAAGCCAGGGTAAGGCCCAGTTTACACCCATAGGTGCATGCAGACTTCCCAACATAAACACAGTTATACTGTTTTTAGACTAGCCATATCTATTTTTTTTTTCGTGGCTTATAAAGCTACATCTCAAAGGGTTGCTAGGGAATTCACAGACTACTGAGCAGTTCATGGTGCACATTGAACATAATTACAGGCAAAGGTAACTTTAGGTCATAAGAATTTCAGGGAAGTGGCTAGAGAGATGACTCAGCAGTTAAGAGCACTGACTGCTCTTCCAGAAGTCCTGAGTTCAATTCCCAGCAACCACATGGTGGCTCACAACCATCTGTAATGGGATCCGATGCCCTCTTCTGATGTGTCTGAAGACAGCTACAGTGTACTCATATACAGAAAATAAATAAATAAATCTAAAAAAAGAATCTTGGGGAAGTTGAAATGCTCTCACTTGTAAACAAGGAAAGAAGAAAGAAAATCACACACATGCTTCCTTGTTACTGGAGCAGTCTTGTTTTAAATACACCTCTATCAAAGAAATATTGCTTCTATGTGGGAAAAGATTATAGAAAGTGTTAATTGGACTGGAATTCTGAATTCTCAACTGTGAGACTTCAACTAAGTTCCTCAGTGAGGGGCTCTGTTGTCATGTCTCCTTAACTTCCCTTGTTTTTGCCATGATTCACCCATAGTACCTCTAGAAATATTTCTAGAATACATCTTGAAACAATAAAAAGAGTCTTACTTTCATCGTTCTGGCAATTAGACATTAAGACCAGCCTTAAGGAATAAATTGGAGCTATGGACAAAAACATAAAAGATATCAATTTCACTGCAGAATTGCTGAAAATAGTAAGACAAAAGTATATAATATTCAGTAATAGGCAACATAATTTAAGATATAGCTACTAATAGACTACTCAAGCATTAAACAGTACATTTAAAATGGAAGTATTGAAACTGGCTAGAAACATAATAGTATTAGGAAAGACAGAATGTAAATCTGTAGCTATATTAATCAATCATTCATAAATTATCCATATTCCACATATAGAGTCTCTGTACATGAAGGATAGAAGTACTGGGACTGTATCTGTGAAATACCTAAGATAAGGTGGAGAAAGAAAAAGAAATGAATTTTAAGAAGAATTATTTAGAATTAAACCTGGAACCCAGATGGGATTTCTAGAGTAAGGGGAGTGACTGCAGTCATTTTACATCTGTTCTTATACTTTCTAACATTTTTACCAGCATCATATTTATTTTCTAGTTATTGAAACGATGTCTAATGTGTGCAGTCTCCCTCTGGGTTTTCAGCCTTTGCCCCCATTTTATGCCCTACAAAACATAGCTTCCATGGTGCATCACCCATATGCTCAACATTAGATACGTGCAATATGGCCCAGGGGACAGAAAGGATGAGGGCAGAAAACAATAGGTGTGACATAAAGACAAATGAATGAGCATTGTTTTCTCTCATGTGGAGTCTAGATAGATAGATAGATGGCATGAAAGCAAGACCAGTAAGCTCCGGAGCAGGGCAGCGAAGCAGGGGCAGGGGACGGAGCAGAGGTGCCAGAGCCAAAGAGCAACAAATAGTGAAGTAAAGCATGAACAGGTCATAATGAAACCTCTTATTTTGTATGCTATCTAAAAGGCTAAATAAATAAATAAATAAGCTCTTCCCTAAAGAGAGAATTTATTGAATAAGTAATACATACTCTCTACCTTATGAATCTGTATTTGAATGTTGCCTTATAGGCAATTTCTACTTCTCTTTGTTTATAATTACGAAAGGTTTAAGTACTGGGCGGGTCTGTTTCCAGCCCTTACAACCTTTATTTAATGAATCTTTAGTCCTGGTGAACTAGTCTCTATTTTGTCTACTTGTGATTTATACATAAATTTTTCACGAGCTATGATCTGTATCCCGGACTGAAAATCAAGAAATTTTATCTTTGGCAGTAATTTCTCAATTATTTCTAGGGTTCTTTCTAACCAGCAATTAAGTCCCTCTACCACCTGTTGTCAAACTGTAAATACCTGCCACGATTACTCAAGAGATCAAATGATTATTTTCTAAAGGTTTCAAGTGTTTTCTCACTAATAGTGCATATCTGTATTTAATTAAAATGTGAGCTGAAATAACCAGTGAGTATTTAATAGCCCATTTTTATTTCCTTTCTTACTCTTAAAATTAACAAATGGAACTGTCTAGAGCCCTGTATGGCTTTATCTCCAGCATAACTTGATCAGTTGTCTGGCAAGCCTACACAAGGCTGGTTTTTCATTCTGCTCAGCCTTCAGTATAAATCCTTAAAGGCACTCCCAAGAGACAGCAGACAGAAGAAAGCCGATTTAGTCTTTCTCCACCATTCTATTATGTCTTCTGCTTCCTGCATTTAGTCCATTGAACTACTAACCTCAGGCCCCTCCTCACTTTCAACACTCCTGAGAGAAATCAGGCTCAGCTCTCAAGTACTCTCTTTTCCCAAAGAGATTCAGTTTTCAGTTGTAGCTAACTGTACAATCTCTCCCACACCGGAGAACATTAAACCTGTGTGTTCTGGTTTTGCCCAATGAAATCATAAAGGTATTATAACCAAGAGTTTGTAGCAAGATTTCAGAATGATCTTTGTATTGTGTGTTAAAATGATATATAACTATTACATACTGATGCCTGTGTTTCTCAAAAGCCTTGATTTCATTGTGAGTCAATAATTTACCTTTGTTCTCGGTCTTCTCTTTGATGGCTATGTAAGTTGACAGTAAGACCTAGCATCCGAAATGAGGTACTTTTGATAGTGATAAGGCTAGTATAGATAAGTAGTTCAAGATAAAAATTAGTATAAAAGAACAAATGTCACCTTGTCTCTAGGACACCAATTACTGATAGCCACAATAGCCACTAGAACCAGCAAGATACGAAAATGCTGTTAACTCAAAGTAGATTTGCCCCATGCTGGTTTTAGCATAGTCTGTGATACCCTGAAACCTTGACCAAGATGATCACTAGGGAAATGTATTTATAAACTCCAAAACTCTAAAGTACCAGAAAGGAACTTTTGTTTCCCTATTTATGTCAAATGCTGGATTAAAACTAGGATATGACCCAGGAATATATCTTAGTGGTAAATGGCCTGTCTAGCATGACCAACACAAGGTTCAAACACATAAGGCTAACTTCCAAATATGGTGGTGGGGTGGAAGTATCTGATCTCATACATCTTCCAAATTCAAGCCAGATAAAAACCCCAGCATGGGGAAGAGATGTCAGAACAGAGTCCCACCCCTAGCTGAGAAGGAAGCTATTGGAAACTAATAGCAGTTGGACAGGAAGAGCCCATTTTCTTTAAGAGTGTTGCCACCAGTAAATCAACCACGCCAGAGGAAGGCCACACATCTAAGAATATGTGGGTAGTACACATTGAGAGTTGATGGGTGAAGAAAAAGAAAGAAAACAACAAAAAGTTAGGTGGGTAGAGGAGGCGGTGTTGATTGAGATGAGTACAGAGAGGTGAATATGATCCAAACACATTGAACAAAATTCTCAATGAATAATAGAAATAATAGTAATAATAATAATAATAATAATAATAATAATAATAATATTAATAATAATCCTAGCCTGTGAGTATAAGGATGTAGAGCAAAACTTTAAGCTGAGTTTTAGAAATAAATAAAAGTTTACTTCCATAAGGACTTTTAACACGCAAGACTGTCTTAATATAGATTTATTTTCTAACCAACCTCATCTTAGATCCATCTATGATTTCTGTAAACTGTTACTTAGGAGTATTTGTTTCTGAAGACTTTAAGAATAAAAGGATGCTAAATGTTTAAAGGCCATAAAAAGTTTATTGCTCTCAGAATTGATGACTTCATAATTTTAATTCTTCTCTCCATATTCAAGCCATGAATAAATAACATACTGATATTTCTTCCAAGACCTCTATGGATTTCATTGTTGTTCACATCCACTCCTATTCCCTAATATACCCTTTGTGCCTGGTTTAGTGTAGTAATTAGGTGGCTAACTAGCTTCTCACACTTACTTCTTGACTCCTTCCAACTCACTGTATATAAAATCAAGGCAACCTCTTTTCTCTTTTTAATTAGATTGATGAATTGAGTGAATGATTGGTTGTGTGCATGCGTGTGTGTGAGCACATAGAAGTCAGAGGTCATGGATTGTGTGCACGCGTGTGTGTGAGCACATAGAAGTCAGAGGTCATGGATTGTGTGCACGCGTGTGTGTGAGGACATAGAAGTCAGAGGTCATGGATTGTGTGCACGCGTGTGTGTGAGCACATAGAAGTCAGAGGTCATGGATTGTGTGCACGCGTGTGTGTGAGCACATAGAAGTCAGAGGTCATGGATTGTGTGCACGCGTGTGTGTGAGCACATAGAAGTCAGAGGTCATGGATTGTGTTCATGCGTGTGTGTGAACACATAGAAGTCAGAGGACATTGGTTGTGTGCATGCATGTGTGTTTGCACATAGAAGTCAGAGGACAACTTGCAGGAATTTGCTCCCTTCTTCCACCATGTAGATCCTAAAACTCAGGCTCGGCAGCAAGAGCCTTTACCTGCAAAGCCACCTTGCAGGCCCTCGTAAGCCAACCTTTGATACAAAGTGTCATCTAGTTATGTCACCCCTGTCATCTGTTCCATGTCCCACACAGAACCCTCCAAGAGCTTTCTATTTTCTCAGATAAAAACCAAATTCCCTATTCTTTCACATTGTTATTCACATGGAAAACAATGATTTATTTGTCCAGGCCAAAGTTAGAAATTTTTATTTTCTCTACTTTATCCTCTGAAGCCATAGTCCCTAGCAAACTTATTTTCCCAAGATATACCCATTAATAATGACTAATTTGCAAAGACCATGTCCTTGCCATCAATTTGCTTTTTCTGTTGTTTCATGGCTCCAAGCAGCTTTCACTAATGGTTTATTGTTGTCTCTGAAAACTAGCTGTTTACTCCAAGGAGAGTACCACACTCCTAAGATAGCACAATAATTCAAATCCTGAATGTAATCTTCCCTAGTGGCTGAAATTACCTGCTGAGAAAGTTATCACTCCTGCTTCATGGGGATCAGTTGTTCTCTCTGCACTCTGTCTGAAGACCACCGCTCTCCATGTCTGAGAGACTTGTTTTGAGAACAGTTTCAGGATTTGACATACTTCAACCAAAAGTGAGAAAGGAATCATTTTTAGCGATCTCTCTCTCTCTCTTTCTCTCTCTCTCTCTCTCTCTCTCTCTCTCTCTCTCTCTCTCTCTCTCACACACACACACACACACACACACACACACACACACACACACACACACACATACACACACAACTTGTTTAAAGCCCAACCAAGCCTGGGGACTTTACCTTCTTTCCTTTCCTGCTCTCTTTAACTCCAATTGTGTGAACCGTGGTATTTAAGTAAAGCACAAAGTACAACCCTGCTGACAGCCAGGAGGGCACGCTTTCTTTTATGAAGCTTAGCTGAACTGAGATCTGAGCACTTCAGCTCTACAGTAGGCTTTGTACAATGACTGCCTGTTCCCAGGAAAGCTAACCCAAGGTCAGGCAACTAGACAGTAAAGGAAGCTACCAATCTGCTTAAAAGACTTCCCATCAATCTTTTATAGCCTGATATTTTAAGGGGTTTGACCCAGGAGTCCACGTTTATGGTGCTATATCCTGTATACCATTTTCCAGTACAGAACAGGCTTTAGTCAAATACAACTTACTTTCTCTGTTTATTTTGATATTTTACCTTCATGCATTTTTCACAGACTGGTGTTAGAATTTTAATTATGTGCACACACAGATTGCCTTATCAAACCTTGACCTTAAATCTTTTTATGCATCTATGTCTACACCATTCCATTGCACACTACACCCTTATTCCTTAAAAGCAGGCATGACAATGTTTGTCAAACATGCTTGCCTTTGTTACCTATGGGGGTCTTACCATATTAGAAACATTTGGGGGTTTAAAATAAGACGCCTGTTCAACTTCCCTAGTCATCAGGGAAATGCAAATCAAAACAAGTCTGAGGTTCTACCTCACACCAGTCAGAATGGCCAAGATCAAAAACTCAGGTGACAGCAGATGCTGGCGAGGATGTGGAGAAAGAGGAACACTCCTCCATTGTTGGTGGGATTGCAAGCTGGTATAACCACTCTGGAAATCAGTATGGCGGACCCTCAGAAAAATGGACATAATACTACCTGAGGACCCAGCTATACCTCTCCTGGGTATATACCCAGAAGATGCCCCAACATGTAACAAAGATACATGCTCCACTATGTTCATAGCAGCCATATTTATAATAGCCAGAAGCTGGAAACAACCCAGATGTCCCTCATCAGAGGA
>CM052708.1:45679954-45697274 GCA_028551405.1 Uromys caudimaculatus
GGAATATGGGAATGGGTGGGCGGGTAGGTGGGTGGAGGAATTCCCTCACAGAGGCGGGGGGGAGGGGACACGGGGTTTCCAAAGAAAAGGGGAAACATCGGAAATGTAAATAAAGTATCAAAAATAAAAATTAAAAAAAAAAGAAAAAACATTAAAAAAAAAAAATAAGACGCCTGTATTTTCTGAGAGTCTGGAAGTAGGTCAGTGGTGTGCTTCACTGTGTTTAAATGGAACTACTGGTTTCTTCTGGGAATAATCCACTTCCCGGCTCCTTCCCCCCAGCATCTAAGGACCATCTCTCACCCCTGCTTCCTATGCTCTGCAGGTGCCCTTCTTCCACCTGCAAAGCCTTCCTCCACACAATACTTGTACCACATCCTCTCTTCTGCTATGGCATGCCTCCCTCTGTTCTTCCACATGAGGTGCCTATAACATCTGAGGTCCACGTAGACAACCTATGATACACTCTCCATCTCAAGATCGTTAGTTGCCATGAGCTTCCTTTGCTATTTGAAGCAACAGTGTCACAGGTGCTAAGAATTAGAGCTTGTGGGTTTAGGGGAGACTTACTATTATTTAGCCCACTATTAAGAACTATAATGTTGATACATTCATTGTCACCCTTGATATATTGCCACTAAGATAGCGACAGTGCCACAATCCAAACCCCAGCCTATGCAAGCCAGGCCTTGTTATAGTTTTCTCTTCACATTGGTAAGAGCCCGATTCCAAATTCAAGTATAGGTTCCTGCCATGATGACATCACACCACACAGTACAGCCAACTCATACCCCACGATGACATCACACTGGACAGCACAACCAACTCACACCCCCATGTAGATGCAGCCTTTGCTTTGCTCCAGGACCTAGAAAAGTGCTAAATGAGAGTTCCTGGTGTGTATAATAGCAAATGGCAGGAATAAAGGCAATGTAACAAAAGCAGACAGTGAGTTTATACAGATCATCCAGGAAGAAATAGTCACAGAGGTTATTTGAGGAGGAAAATCTGAGCTTGAAAAGCCATCATTTTGTAGTTATCTCTGAAAGGCTCAATAGAACCAAAAAATAGGATGAACTTAGTAAATACCCTGAGTCCCTTCATAAATGTGAGGGTACCTCCTTGTCCATTTGTTATCTTTGATTATTACCTAGTTAGTGCTTGAGGTTATACATACCAGCACCCAACAAACTTTAAAACAGAAAAAAGAAATTGAAAAATGAAAACTTTCCAAATATGCTAAGTAGCAGATTCTGGTCCTTAAAAATCTCAGGAAAGAATGTCTCGACATGAATTTAAGTGCACTGCCAAAGCTTCCAAATATGAGGCAGGCACTCCTCCTCACATGGTGGGGTGCCTATTTTCATCCTGTTGTGCTACCTCACACATGGTACTGCAAAATAGTTAGCACAAACTGCTTTACACATTCTGGAGGAAGCCAGCTTCCAAAGTTAATGATACTTATATTTTACTTATACATGGAATTACATTCATAGGAAGGACTGGAAGGTTAATGTCTCTGTTTTTATGAGAAATCAGCCAAAATTGAGTCTTCGTAGCAATATTCATATCTGAGGTAATGTGACTGAATTTTTCAAGTTGATTTGATGAGAGGCAGTAGACAATACTAAAATCCAGGTAATATGATTAGCTCATTAATCTAACAATCATCTGCTCTTATCATGTGGTTAAACTCATTTTTATTCAAAATCTCCATTAATTATAGCATAGTAGATAAAGTCACATAATAAACATCTTGATTCTCTAATTTTTCCAAGCTAGGCAGAATTTTAAGGTTAGCATACAGCATAAGAACTTTACCCTTTGTCAAGGTGACATATTATACTGAAGAGCTCAGAGTAAAAAACTAGATTAAAACACTATTGTAAAGGGCTTCTTGGACTTTGGAAAAAGAAAACTTGGAACTCCAATGAGCATTAAATACAACAACTACAAATAAAATATTTGACATGTTCTACTTTTCAGGGGGAAGGGACAGGCGATATAGGGTGGAAACGTTTATAATTTTAACTATTCACTTAACTATAAGTGCATTTTCACACAAGTTGGACCACCTGATCTACAAACCCAAGAAATAATAAGAGATCAAATATGACACATGATGTCAGCTTTACAAATGGATCAATTCCACAGAAATATGCCCTAAGAAGATGAGAGCAAAGTGCTCATATCTGTGCCATTGCTAATCTGGAAAGATTCAGGTAAATGCCATTATAAGCCTAGTCAAAAGGTTATGAGTCCATGGGTAACTCTGAGCTGCTTGGTTGGGGGCAAAGTTGAAGATATCAAGAGAGAATTTGGCCTTTGACTCCCAACCTAATTTAGCTTCTCAGAAGCCTTTCATCGTCTCTGGACACCTAGTGTCTTCAGAGATGGTTGAGCTGGAGAAATGTTCTCAGAGAAGAGAGAAGGAATTTTAGGACAGAACTAGAATAGCCAGTAGTTTTCTGAAAAGTTTTCAAATCTCAACTTTCAGAGAACATAAACCAGGCAACATGACACTTTTAATATACCCTGCAATGGAAACCAGTCAGTGAGTTTCCAAGACCATATATTTCCTTCTGAGTGAGCCCAGGTCCCAGCTTGCCCTGTCTAGCATGCATACTCACAACCAGTTCCAGAACCTAGGATACTATTAAAATCATTTTGATTCTCAGATATGTTCTCTTCTCTCTTACGTATAATGGCAACTACAACTGCTGAATATGTTAGCAAAGAGTGATGCATTGTTGCCAGGAATCTACCTAAGTGGGTGTCATGCTCTCAGCTTCACTTGCAGGAGTGCGTTCAAGGGATCCCTATGCTCTTGTTGTCCGTTGTGTTGCCTTAGAAACTAGAGACTAGAGATTCAACTTGTTAACATGAAGACAAATAAGAGGAAAAAAGAGTAATTCTCTCTGTTACAAACTAAATCAAGAGTCCTTCTGTAAGGAAGGAGCTTTGAAGGTATAGCTTCAATCTAACAAGTACACAATTGAACAGACTGAAGGGTCAACAGCTTCCCTAGAATTTGTAATGGAAAGCAAACTGTTGCCCCAGGGGTGGAGAGGCCAGTAGGAATGCTGAGTTAACACCTGAAGCCACAGATGTGTAGCTACAGTATGGATTTCTCAGGGTTTCCTCAAGCAGTACTCACTGGAAACACCTGAGAACAATGGAGTCTTCTAGCAGAACAAAGGGAAAGGAGCCATTTTGAAATGTACCAGAGATATCTACTCTTCATGAGCAGAACTCCCAGGAGAAACTACTTAACTAGAAACTGATGGGCATGGGACAAGGGGACAAGGCAACTAAGGCTAAATGGCCTTTGAACTGGGAGAAGATCAACGTCCAACCCCGCCCCTCAAACCCTCCTGACCCATCTGAAAGGGAATAAACCCGCTAAACACACATAAAGATCACAACTTAGAGACACAGGCTCCATAGAGAGCTGATCACAGGCTTATGAAACAAATCCCTAGTTCCCTCATCTCACAACCACATGACGGCCTGCCTAGAGTAATTGTTTGGTCCAGTATATCAAATCTGGCTATGAAAACAAGTATACAAAGTACTGTTTGATTTTGCTTTCTTTTGGTATAATAAACTGTAACCAAAGCCAACCTGTGGAGGAAAGGGTTTAGTCAGCTTACATTTATGTGTTATAGTCTGTCATTGAGGAAAGTAAGAACAGGCACTCAAACAGGAACCTGGAGGCAGGAACTGATGCAGAAGCCACAGGTGAACCCCTCTTACTGGTTTTCTATCTATGGCTTCCTCAACATGCTTTGTTATATACCTTAGCTGTACCTGCCCATGGGTAGCACCACCCATAGTGGGCTGGGCCCTCCCACATCAATTATCACTCAAGAAAACACAACAGGTGTGCTCACAGTCCAATCTAATAGAGAGAATTCTTCCACTGAGGTTCCTTTTTCCTGATGACTTAGTTTGTGTCAAGTTGACAAAACAACAAGAACAACCAACTAATCTAACAAGATGATGAGCAGACATTGTAGTCAGATAAGGCAGAAGTATTACAATTATCAGACCAAGCATTTAAAACAGTCATAGTTAATTTACTAATGACTTTAATAGACAATATTAAAGAACAAAGCAAAGGGATGATGCAAGCAGAAAGATGAAAATACAGGGTCTAAGAGAAATGAAAAGGGAAAACCAAAGAAGCCTCGTAAAACAAATGAGTAATGTGTTTTGTGGATTTACTCTCTAATACATGACTAATGAGCTCCATGAACCTGATGAGCTCCAAAATGGACAAGGAAAGAGAGCAAAGCCTGGGAAGGCAAAAATGAAAGCCAGAACAAACCAGAAACCCAAGGACTGCAAACCCACTACCAATGTCTATGTAATAATCAGGATACCAGAAAGAGAAGGTGAAAAGAATCAGATACAGCATTTCAATCATGGCAGAGAAATTCCCCCAAATTAATATTAGACACTACATCCTAGGTTTAGGATCTCAGAAAACACCAAGCAGGATAAATAGTCTCACCCCCAACAACAAATGAGCAAAACCAATAAAATCCTTACTATCCTTAGGTATATTATTTCCAAACCATAGAAAAACAAGATAAAGAAAAACTTCCTGGAAGAAGTCTGTAGTTTGGGAACTTCTTATCCAAGCACTGGATGGTGGCGCACACCTTACATCTCAGCCCTCCTGAGGCAAAGGCAGAAGGATCAGGAGCTCACAGGAGTCCTTTGCTACATAGTGACTTTATGGCAAACCTGGACTACATGGAACCCTGTATCACCCAGCCACACACAATGAGTTGGAGGCCAGCCTGGGCTATATGAGATGTTATCTCAATACCTCCTTCTCTCAAACCCTCCCTAATCTACTCTTCTAACTGTAGGCCTGGCTACTTCCCCAACAGTGTACCTCAGATATTTGCTGTTTCTCCTGGCCATGTGCTCATGGTTTCTCTCCCCTTATGGAGGCTTCCTCCTTCCTCCCTCTTGTTCTTCCTCCTTCTCCCCTGGTCTCTCCTCTCCAACCAGGCCACTCCAAACCCACCTACTTCTAATCCCTCCAGTAATTGGATATAGCCAATTTTATTTAACCAATAGTTTTAAATCAAGGAACAAGGTGTCCACAGCAAATGCTTGTAAACATGAGAAGACACTTGCAGTCCTAGACCTTCAGGTATACATTTAGCAATGCAATTCATTGCAATAGACGAAACCTCAACAGGACATCTTTTTGTACAGTTACAAAATCTAACTCCTCCCCTTAGACCTGTACAAATCTTTGGCTGTGGTTTTTTGTTTTGTTTTTTTGTTTTGTTTTGTTTTTTGTTTTTTTTGAAGCCCCTTACTAATTTCATAATACAGAATGTCTTAGGAAGAGAAAGCTATTTCCACCAGTTTTTTTTTTCTTTCACAAAGTAGGAGCCTAACATTGGCTGTATTGTCCCAGAGTTCAAATTATTTCTTCAAAGCTGTGAGAAGTTGTTTATTCTTCTGTATAAGGCCAGTTGACTAACAGTTGACTATAAGATGGTTACCTACCACAACTACCAAGAGATTTAGGATGAATTGGGTTAAGGAGGCACACTGTTACATCCTCTTACCTGCGGACCAGTTACGGCATGTGTTCAGAATGGACATATGCTGTTTATGTACCTGTGATCTGCTTGGCTATATGGTGTTGTGGAGCTGATTGATTGCTTTCTGTCATCAAGCTCCTAGCAGACTACCTATGATGTACAGTACATTCTACTTTGCCTTTTCTCTTTTTAATTGATTATGTAATAGTGCTATGTATAAGGGAGTAAGTGCAATTGCAGGAGCCTGGGGCCACAACACAGATGTAGAGATTAGAGGGAGCATTTCAGTGGTCATTTGGTTTTTTCAGCTTCAAGTTCCTAGAATTGGCACCAGGTCATCAGGCTTAAACCACAAGCTCCTTTACCTGTGGAGTCATCTTGCTGGTCCCACATTTTTCTGTAATGCTTATTCTGAGACAATATGGTTTTCGTTAATGCTTTTGTCACACATTTGAGATAAGAATGAGAGTTTTGTCTTTTAATTATGTTTACTTACAGTAAACTCATTTTAACACTAAAAGTAAATCTCAGGAAAATATGTCAGATTTTCCTCTAACTTCTAAAATATGTTCCCTCCATTAACACTGCAAACATGAGAAATGCTACAGATTTGAAGTCTGTACCTTTTTTTTTCTTTTACTCAAGTGATATCCATCATTTTGACAGTCAGGTAGAATATAGATTATCTCTTCATTCTTTTTACTAATATAATTACAAGAATATATATGTGTGTATATTTATACACACATATATATTCCCTATTAATATGCACTTTTAAAATCCTTATGGTTTCATGCAATTCAAATATTTTTACTTTACTGCTAAACATAAACCAAATCTCACCCAAGATCTCACCAACATGCAAAACAATTAAGACTATTAAAAAACTAACTTAGGTTTTGATGTCTTATAATTATCATTCGAACACAAAGAAACTCTCATTTCTAATTCATGAAAACTTATAAGGTAAGCTAACAGAAATGTCCAGTGTTCACCACCTCTTCAACAAAGAATTCAAACAAATAAGCGTCTGCATTTTGAGGTGGAAAGCATTAGAATTTAGCAGGCACTCCAGGGGAGTCCTGTAAGGCAAACAGTAGATTGGAGTGATAAGCACATAAGCCACCTTAGGCCCACTGGGCTGGGAGCTCTCCATGAGAGGGAAAATGATGAACAAGAGTCCCAGTAGAGCCACATCACTGAGGACCCCAGCAACTGTGGTGACAGGACAGATGTACACTCATCACAGGTGTGGAGGCTAGGAAAGGGAGCTTCCAGGGTCTGCATACAGCATTGTAGCTTTGGCCCAGAGAAGTTTACAGCTTCTCTGAAGGTACTTTTTGTTCTCATCTGTTTGATGTTCTAAATCTCTTTTATATCTTCATGGCCATCTTCCTATAGAGGATACTCAAATAAATGCTATGCAGATGAGAAAGGTTCTATTATACATTTTGTTAATAACTAAAATGAAATGGCAGTGGTGTGCCTTCTGGAAAGAGAATCCACACCGTGCTAACATCATGTCAGAACTCTTGAAAGGAAGACTGGAGCTGACAAGAGTCAGGACCAAACATTGATTAGATCTCCTGACTGGCCCTCTATTGAGCCCTAAACCTCACATACGGATGCCCAGGGTGAACTTAGCCCACTAAACCTCTTTGGTCCTCTTCATGATATGGCTACATTGAATTAAATATCTTTTTTCTTCTTTGTACAATTATTTCTTTCTCCATTTGGCCTACTGAGGGTGATCATCTGCAACCAGCCTGCCCAAGCTCTGACCCCAGTTGGTTGGTTGTTTGAGTTTGGTTTTTTCCTCTTCAACTTCTTTTTTGTAGTATTCTTAGAAAGGAGACCTGTAGTGCAGCTCTGCTAATAGGTGGGTGTAATATGCACTACACTGGTAAATTGCTATGTGTTTACTTGAGCTCTCAGAGGAGCTGACTCTGGAAGCAGGGTTACACTTCCCAAACCCGGTTTCAGAGTCACACATGTTTTTCTGGCTGCCTGTCCCCAACTCCATGACAAGAATGGAGAGCAAAACAGTCTAATAGTAAAAACCATGTGTCCTTGACAACAGCTGTTTGCTTCTATTGTTTATCTCATTATATAAAAGTGCCTACTCTCTACTAGGAGAGCTACAAAGCTTCTGTAGTGAGGACTTCGCAGTCATAAATTTCTTTTGTTTGTGTCTATCATGTAAACCTTTTCTTTTTCCTTTAATTTTGAAGGAGAGCTTTGCTTAATATATTAATCTGGGTTGGCAGTTATTATCTTTCAAAAATTGAAATGCATTGTTTCATGCTCTTCTGCCTTCGAGTTTCTGTTGAGACATCTGTCTTTTTAATCAGACTGACTTTACATGACTTACTGCTTCCCTCATGCAGGTTACAATATACTTTTTAATTCTGTTTTAATGTTTTAGCTATACTATGGTGTGATGAGGTTCTTTTTTGGTCTCATCTATTTGGTGGTCTAAATCTCTCTTGTCTCTTCATGCCCATCTTCCTATTGAAAAGATTCAAGTAAATCCTTTACAGATGAGGAAGTGATAGATCCATGAGGACACAGGAAAGAATAAACCCATGCTATAACTACAAATACATTATAATTAGAAATGTACTAAGTATTAGAAAACAGCAAAAGGTCAGGAATTAATGCACAAACAACAAAATAATACAGACCAGCACAGAAGTTAATGAGATAAAAATGTAAAAGACAATATGAAGAAAATCAATGCAAGAAAGAGTTGGTTTTTAAAAAAGATACAAAATTGACAAAACTTTTTCAGGTAACTACCCAAAGAAAGACATGATCTAAATTAATAAAATTAGAGGTGAGGGAAACATTGCAACAGATGAAAATTAAAAGGATTATCAAGGCATATGTTGAGAACCTACACAGCAATAAATAAGGAAATCTATAAGAAATGGACAAATTTCTAGATACACATGATGTGTCTTCAGGTATTCTCTTTTTTCTTTTCATTTTTATTAGGAGAGAAGGGTGTGTGGTATGTGGAATGTGTGGACACATTTACCAAGGCATAAGTGTGTGGACAGGGGCCAATGTCAAGTGCCACCCTCTATCACTCTTCACATTATTGTTTTTAGATAAGATCTCTAAATAAACCTGTAGCTCATCATTTTAGCTAGAATGGCTGATTAGCAAGCCTCTAATCTCAGCTTATTGCCAATGAAACCCCTGCCCAATCCCAGATACACACTGCCATGCCCAGCTTTTTCATAAGTGCTAAAGATTTGAACTCAGTACTTGTGCTTCCAAGTCATCTTCCCAGCATAGACCCAAATGGAATCTTGCCTTAATTCTACCAAGCCTTTAAAGACTAACACAGATAGAAAGGGACGTAATACTGTCTAATTCATTTGCTGAAGCCAGTACTAGTTGCTATATAATCAAAACCAGACAGAGACACAAGAAACAGAACTCACAGGCTAATCTTGCTGATGCAAATGGAAAATACTTGTAAACTCAATTCAAGAACATATCTAAATTATTATTCTCCATATCAGGTTTGCTTCATTTCAGAGACACAAGAACTCAACATGTACAAATCAGTAACATAATCAATTACATAAACAAACTAAAAGATAGAAAGTACTTGATTACTTCAATAGGTGCAAAAAAAGTCTATTTACAAAACCTATCACTCTTTCACTATGAAATCTTTTGGTAAAAAGGAACTATGAATCAGAGGAGCATATATCAATATAGTAACAACTATCAATAACAAACCTATAGCTAGCATTATTGCCACCAAAATCAATAAGGAGAAAATTGCCCTTCCTCTGCTCTTATTCTGTGTAGCACTGGAAGTTTTAGCTAGAACTATAAGTAAAATCAAGGGAATTAAAAGGATTCAGATAGAGCAGGAAAAAAAAAAGAAGTCAAAGCATCCTTATTCTATACATAGACCCTAATGAATCTGCCAAAATATATACAGACATGATAAAAACTTATGGTGCTATGACTGGATATAAGCTGACCTAAAAATCTTTAGTAAATCCCCCATATGCCAACAACAAATGTATTAAAAAAGAAATCAAAGAAAACAATACAATTAACAACTGCTTCAAAAGTCCTTAGAATAGATCTAACCATAGCTGTAAAAGACCTCTACAGTGTAATCCTAAAATCAACAAAGAAAGAAATTACAGAAGGAATTAAATGATAGAAAGGACTGCTGTACTCATTGGGAGACTGACTATCTACCATGCACAATCTGAGGATCAGTGTAATCCTATCAGAATTCCCATGTTATTGTTCATAAAAAAAGCAAAATCATCTTCAAATTCATAAACACACAAAAGACTGTAGATAGGTCCTCATATCATATGTAGTAGTAGTAGATCCTCAACAAAAGAACAATGCTGAAGGTATCACAATCCCTAATGTCATGATACACTATAAACCCACAGTGACAAAAAGAACATGGTACTGGCATACATGGTACAGACAAACAGATCAAAAGAATAGAAAGGAAGACTCAGGTACATATTCCTATAGCTTCTACCACATATTTTTCAACAAAGATGCTTAAAATCATATTTGGAGGAAAGACAGCCTCTTCAAATAATGCTAGGAAAATGAGTATCACATGTAGAAGAACAAACCTCGATCCACATCTCTGACCCTGTACAAAAGCCAACAGTGAATAGTATCAGAAGCCATCTAGAAAAGGCTAAAGGCATACAAGTGACTTTTCTGGAGAAGTTCTAGAGAAGGTCCACCATTTGCATGGCCTGGGATGGATGAGCTCTAGGGCAAGGTCCTTAGAGGCTTTGTCCCAGGGTTGCTTCTTACTGCTGATATGCCTTTTCTCTCACTATTATATAATCTACTACTTCCTGGGCATCAGCTTATGCTACTTGGGCAGATTTTCCACAGATGTACTCTCACATAGTAAAGCTGTGCAGAAATATTAATGATTTTTTAATTCCTAAAAATGATTTGATAGAATTCCCAAACTTATACAAATAATTTTGAGCACTCTACAGTATGAAAGCTGTACATAGAGATCTGTAAACTCTCATATGTCATGGGCTAATTACACTAAAAAGAGAAATAGGCTTGGGACAAATTTGCAATCAAGGAAATACATTCATTCTAGGTCAGGTCCTATAGAGAAATGGCATGAGGATACTGCACCCACCCTGCTAGCTACAAGGTGACCGAAGAATATCTGAGAATCCCAGCATACTGAGATGAAGAGTAAGCATACTTTCTCTTCAGAGAATCCTGATGTTTTTCCAAGTAAGCTGCATGTCTGAGGAAGTAGCCTTTATGATTCTTTTCTCATGAGAAACTAACTTTGTTTATATTTTAATTAGATATCACACCAAGGAGCTGGATTGCAGACAGATTTCTCAGTCTGCAATGAGGTTTGGGTCACTTTGAACCAAGATAACCTACTGCTAAGGAAACAGTACCTGGTGAGAACTAGAAACTGTGGGAAATCTTTATTCTGCTTTGGCTTTAAAAGAAGCTGAAACTTTGAGTAAACTGTGCATTGGCTGACTTGGCTGTGAACTCCTGTGTCCTGTTAATGTGGCTCTACCCTTGGGACCCTAACACACTAGACATTGACAAGATCCAAGGATAAAGCCACAGGTATGCACTGTGATAAAGCAAGACCATTTGAAACTGTTGCTTTGAACTTATACTGAGCTTATCGAAGAAAACACTGCTTTGAATTTACTACCCACATCCTTCTGTAACTTCCCTTTTGTGCAGCATTTATTTATGAGTTAATTTTCTAAAGAACTTTTGTCTAAGAAGTTATAAGAAGGCCAGAGAGAAGGAATAAATTGTGGCTTGGGGGGCTTTGCCCCATCTACAAAATATATATATATGTACATGTCTATTTGTCTATACATATGTGTGTAGGTATATGTATATTATGTAAGTGTACATAAATAGTTGTGAAGTTGATGAAGCAGGTGGTCGGGACTGATCAGAGTGTGTGTACATATGAGTATGTGTACATCTATGCATCTTGTCTGTGTAAATGATGGGTTTTTTCTCTCCTTTTCTTTTCTTTTCTTTTCTTTTCTTTTCTTTTCTCTTCTCTTCTCTTCTCTTCTCTTCTCTTCTCTTCTCTTCTCTTCTCTTCTCTTCTTTTCTTTTCTCTGGTTCAGAAAGAGTTAAAAAGTTTCCAAGCCTCTCCCTAACCAGCAAGAGATCTTTGAGCCTGAGAGAAAAGTCCCCTAAGAATTCTTCTTTATCCCCTCCTGCTGAGTAGCAGGAGTTAATTACCAGAAGCCAATGGCTTTTGGTCTTAGAATAGCAAAGAGTTAAAAACAGAAGAATTGCCAAAGATGAATTAACTTTGGCCTCACCAGGACTCCATACCCCATTGCTGCCTTCCTCAAAGAACTGGTGCCAGGCTGGTCCCCAGCAAATGAATTAGAGACAGTAATGTACAGCCTAGAACTCTGGAAGTATTAGAGAAAACTGCAGGCAAATTACTTCAAGATATAGGCATAGGCAACAATCCTGTTCAAAGGACTGGAAAACAATAGAAAGAATTAGCAAATGAGTTTACATGAAGTTCAGACTCTTCTACCCAGCAAAAGAACCAATCAGTATATGCAAACTATAGAATGGGAGAAAACTTCCACTAACTATTCCTCTGTAATAAGATTAATATCTAGAACACATAAAGATTTCAAAAGAGTAAATATTAAAAATATCAAAAACAAGTTAATGAAATGGACAGTTCTCCAAAATGAAGTACAAATGACCAATAAACAGGTGGGTGGGAAAATGCTCAACATTCTTAGTTATCAGAGAAATAGAGCTTAAAAATCACACTAAAACTCATCTCCCCCAAGTCTGAATGCCTATCATTAAGAAAGCAAACAAATGCTACAAATAATATAGTAGAAAGTAAATACTTAAATACTGCTGATGGAATACACATTGGTCCAACCAATGGGTATGAAAGTTACTCAAGAAATAAATCCCCATTATAACCCAACTATATCACTTCTGAAAAGAAATCTCTTGGTCAGCATGCCATAGAAAACCTGCACATTCAAATTTTGTGTAGCATTATCATAATAGCTAAGTTATATAATCAACTTAATTATCTGTTAAGAAATGAATTATAAGACAAATGTGCAATAGTATACACAAGGAGTTTTATTTGTTCAAACATGAAGAATAAAGTTACGTAATTTTCTAGAAAATGGATATGACATTTCTAGAAAATAGATATTTTGCTTATTTAAGCAAAATAAGCTAGACTCAGAAAGGTCTCACGTTTCCTCTTATTTGTGGATCCGTGTGTGTCTGTGTGTGTGTGTGTGTGTGTGTGTGTGTGTGTGTGTGTGTGTGTGTGTGTGTGTGTACATGCTGTATATGACCTAAAGCCAAAGAAAATAAAAGAAAGGAGAGTAATGGGATGGAGAATGGAGGACAGGATATTAGGAACAGGGAACAGGTGTGAGATAAATATGGTCAGCACACATGATTAAAATAAATTTTCCTTATGAAACCCAAAACTATGTATAGTAAATTTATGCTAATAAAATACTTGAAATGAAAAAAAGCATTAGCCTGACTTTTAGAAGAGCTCATTTTAATACATTGATTTTTTAATTTTCCAGGAAATACATGTGCTCAAGTGAAGATGCAGCCAAGCTTTACCTCCAGATACTGCTTCTGTCTTCAGTTTTAAAATGGAAACACTCCCTGCAGAAGTGATCTTTCTCTCATCTGTAATTCAGAATTTCTATCCCTGGAGAGGTGTTTCAAATTTATGCTTAGCATCCTGAAGACTCATACAAGATTACTGAGAAGTAGAACAATCTAGAATGCAGCTGAGTGCCCCCTAGGATCAGGGCTATGCCTATTTGCAGCTGTATCACACACCCACACACTTGTTCATCAAGCGTGGAGCAGAATCACTGGAAAGCATGTAGAATGGCCATTTTCTACCGCCGTTCAACCGTGATCTGCCCCAGCACTGCAGATTAGATCACTAGTAAATCTGACCTGAAATGGAGGCCCAACACTCCAAATACAACTCATCATGTAAACTCAAAATACTACAGGACCAACTTTCCTATCATTTAGCTGAATAAAGATGAGCAAAAAGTTGGCCACTTTTGACATAGTGGCATGATGTATGAGGGGTTCTTTCTAGATCACCCTCGCCTTGAGATGAGGAGCTGAATCTCTGCACAGCCTGGCACACAGAAAGTAAGAGTTCAAGAAAAAAGTTTCTCAAATAATACTAGCCATCAATGTGAATCTTAAAAGACTTACTATCTTCCTACAGGACTCTGTACCTACTCAGACTATCACCTCTCTTCCCCAAGTGGCCAGAAGCCTCCTCTTTTCTATACTGGTTTGAGAACCAGAAAAGATGGCCTTTTATTGGAAAATATCTCGTTTCTCTTTCTTTCAAGCTCTTCAGCCCTTGTGTGTTGGTTAAAACACAAGAGGACACTGGGCTTCTGCCTTCAGTTTGAGCCAAGAAGGGATTTAGCAATCCCAGAGGCCACTCCTCTCTGCAGAAATACTCTGTACTCTTCTAGCCTCAAGCTGCAGGGATCCTTGCTATGTGCTCTAGATATCAGCCAACTTCAGCAAAGTGTAAATAAAAAACAATGGTATGAAGATACTGACATTCATGAAGTGTTTGCTTGGTAGGCATGAAGTCAGGGTTTGATCCCCTGTCCTGTGTCACCTGGGCGTGGTGCTATATACCTGTAATCTCAGAACGTGGAAGGGAGAGGGAAGAGGATCAGAATTTGAAGGTCATCCTTGGGTACATAAAGAGTTCAAGGCCAGCCTGCACTAAAACAAAAAAATCTGTCTCAAAAAATAAATAAAATACTTGCATAACTCACAAATTCTACAGGCTTTGGCATAATGACCAGAAGCTTACTAAGTACTTAGTATATACTAGGGTGTTTTTAGGATTTCTTCTTCTAGGTGGAATTTTTGAAAAGCTGGACTATTTAAGAGTTTTAGCTATGATGTATTTGACAGAAAAGTATTTAGAATAAAATTGAATTGTCACTGGTAACAAGTTGCCCTACAGCAAGACTTGTTTTGCAGAGTGATTTCCTTCTGATAGAAAAAGCTTAGCATAGGAGGGAGCGCTGCAGATGTTCTGTGTTGAGTCTGTGAGGCATCTCCAGGCTCCAGAAACGTTGGCACTACCTTCTGGCTGCCAAGTACAAGGAGTTTGGGGGATACAGAGATGCAGGTGGTTGGTAGCACAGAGGTGCTCAGATGTCCAGTGGCACCTACAGAAATTTGGCTTGCTTTGTTTTAATCAGCATCAATTTCTTTGTCCTTTTCAGATACTATCACTCTGCCATAAAGGGCTTTGATGAGCAGAAGGAAGACCTCATACACATAATTGTGTGACTTTAGTAATGGTTTCTTCATTCCTGTGGAATCCAAGATGATGTTATTGCAACCTGGAAATACGCAGATGGTGGACTTATGTGCTCTTATCCCTACATGTTAATGATATTAAATAATTCTATTGATATCAGATTTAACCTCTCCCCAAGGTTTATGGGCTTGGAAACATTATGTTGTATAAAATTAATGTAGACAAATGTACCTCTCAAGTTTTTAAATATTTTTATTTATTTATTTATTTATTTATTTATTTATTTATTTATTTATTTATTTAATTTTAAACTCCAGATTTTATTCCCCTCCCAGTCCACCCTCTGACTGTTCCACATCCCATACCTCCTCCCCACACTCCTGTCTCCACGAGGATGCTCCCACCCACAGTCCCACCCCAACAGACCTCTAAACTCCCTGGGGCCTCCAGTCTCTTGAGGGTTAGGTGCATCCTCTCTGACTAAACTCAGACCCGGCAGTCCTCTGCTGTATATATGTTGGGGGCTTCATATCTGCTGGTGCATGCTGCCTGGTTTGTGGTCCAGTGTCTGAGAGATCTCGGAGGTCCAGGTTAATTGATACTGTCCTTCTACAGGGTCATCTTCCTCCTCAGCTTCTTCCAGCTTTTCCCTAATTCAGCCACTGGGGTCAGCAGCTTCTGTCCATTGGTTGGGTGGAAATATCTGCATCTGACTGTTGCAGCTGCTTGTTGGGTCTTTCGGAGGGCAGTCATAATAGGTCCTTTTTTGTGAGCACTCCATAACATAATAGTGTCAGGTGTTGGGACCTCCCCTTGAGCAGCATGCCACTTTGGATCTATTGCTGGACCTTCTTTTCCTCTGGTTCCTCTCTATATCCATCCCTGCAGTTCTTTCAGACAGGTTTGAGTTTTGACTGTGGAATGGCAACCCCATCCTCACTTGATTCCCTGTCTTTCTGCTGGAGGTGGGCTCTACAAGTTCCCTCTCCCACTGTAGGGCATTTCATCTAAGGTCCCTCTCTTTGCATCCTGAGAGTCTCTAACCTCCCAGGTCTCTGGTATATTCTGGAGGGTCCCCCACCTCCTACCTCCTCAGTTGCATGTTTCCCTTCTTTCTGCTGGCCCTCAGGGATTTCAGTCCTTTTCCTCCACCCAATAATACCCAACCACGTTCCCCTCTCCACACCCTCCATCCCTCTTCCCTTCTGTGGAGGACCTCGCCTAACAGATGGCGCCTGTTTCCTGTTTCTGTGTTTTGAGGCAGGTGCTTAGCCTGCCCCTTTTTGGTGATGCCTGGTTAGACCATATGTGGCCAGCAGAGGGCAGCCTATCAGCAGAGCATACGTGGCTGTTCGCAATTGGCTGGAGAAAGATTCTAAAACGGTTTTTCCTGAGGGGGTTGGGAGAGTTGAGGAGGAGAGAAGAATAAACGTCTCAACGAAGATCCTGGTGGTCGTGTCTTTCTTGCTGGCCAAGGAGACGCGACAAATGGTGGCCCGTACGGGGAATCTTTTTTCCCCGCTGAGCTGGGACCAGAACGTTGAGCCACAATAAAGTTCCCAGGGTAAGGTGGGACGATGAAGACCGCGGATAAGCGGCGATAAAGTTCCCAGGGTAAGATGGGACGATGAAGACCACGGATAAGTGGCAATAAAGTTCCCAGGGTAAGGTGGGACGATAAAGACTGCGGATAAGTGGCGATAAAGTTCCTACGGTAAGATAGGACAATAAAGACTGCGGATAAGAGGCAATAAAGTTCCCAGGCTAAGGTGGGACTATAAGGACCGCGGATAATAAGCGGCAAGGTGTGTTCGCAGAAGTGAGCACGCAAAGTTCGCGGAAGCAGCGAACCGAAAGTTAAAGTGCATAGCACATTGAATTTTTGTCAGGATGGGGTCTTTCCCTTCTCGTCCAATTTTTGAGGCTCTTCAGGAGCTGCTTTTGTCTAAGAAAGTTGAGATGAAGGAAAGCACGTTGGAGAGGTTTCTGAGAGAATGCGATTCCATTGCACCTTGGTTCTCAGTTACCGAGAACTTAACCATACCCAGCTGGGATAAATTAGGGAAAGATTTAGATTTTGCCTGGGAGCAAGGAACTTTAAAGCCTGGGGTCCGCCCAGTTTGGGAGCTTGTCCGAAGCTGTTTGGAAGATAGAGAAGGCTGTAAAGAGGCTTTAGAGAAAAGAAAGGTCGCTCTCGAAATGTTACAAGAGGAGAGATCGGAGGGAAAGAGAAGTGAGAGCGGAACAGAAAGTGAGTCTTCAGACTTGGAAGATGAATTACAAAACTCAAGAAAAACAAACCTCCCCGATTACCAGGGGAAGAAAAATGAAGATAAGCTGTTTCAGAGCTCTCCTGGGGAACAGGAGGAAA
>CM052708.1:45697774-45734189 GCA_028551405.1 Uromys caudimaculatus
AAGGAGTGGGCGGGAGTGGGGTCCATGATGATCCTTTGTTGTCTCGCCTTTGTGGCATGCCTTTAGTGTATCTGCAGATTGAGGCTTGCTCATCAGCGCCAGGCCGCTATGGTTGTTCAGGCATTCACTGCTTTAGAGGCAGGACAGTTGCCCCAGGCATGGCTAAATATCTTAATAGAGACTTAGGCTCGGGGATCATACCCAGACGTTTAACTGAGACTTTGGCTGAGCGAGTATTACTCTATGACGGGCAACTTTCCTCCCCCAATGATCAACCTAAGACAGAGAGCCTTGAGAATGACAGGGCTGCTCAGTGACGGGTAAGACAATGGGGTAGTAGGATCGACCTAAGACAGAGTTTACTCATAGTATGCCGTGAGTTCTCAGTGTCTGAGCCCTGCTGCCAGAGGTCATGCTTGCCTATTTTAAAACAAAAGGGGGAACTGTGGAGGACCGCGCCTAACAGATGGCGCCTGTTTCCTGTTTCTGTGTTTTGAGGCAGGTGCTTAGCCTGCCCCTTTTTGGTGATGCCTGGTTAGACCATATGTGGCCAGCAGAGGGCAGCCTATCGGCAGAGCATACGTGGCTGTTCGCAATTGGCTGGAGAAAGATTCTAAAACGGTTTTTCCTGAGGGGGTTGGGAGAGTTGAGGAGGAGAGAAGAATAAACGGCTCAACGAAGATCCTGGTGGTCGTGTCTTTCTTGCTGGCCAAGGAGACGCGACACCCTTCCAGATCCCTCCCTTCCCCCTTATGGTTCATTTCTTCTCCCTCCCAAGTGGGACTGAGGCATCATCTCTTGGGCCCTTCAGCTTGTTGAGCTTTATAAGTTCTGTGGGCTGTATCTTCGATATTTGGCATTTTTTGGCTAATATCCACTTATTATTGAGTACATACCATCCATGTCCTTTTGGGTCTGAGTTACCTCACTCAGGATGATATTTTCTAGGTCCACCCATTTGCCTGCAAAACTCAGGATGCCCTCATTCTTAATAGCTGAGTAGTATTCCATTGTGTAAACAAACCACATTTTCTGTATCCATTCTTCTGTCGTGGGACATCAGGGTTGTTTCCAGCTTCTGGCTATCACAAACAAGGCCACTATGAATATAGTGGAACATGTGTCGCTGTGGCATGGTGGGGCATTTTTTGGGTATATTCCCAAGAGTGGTATTGCTGGGTCTTCAGGTAGATCTATTTCCAATTTTCTAAGAAACCTCCAGATTGATTTCCAGAGTGGTTTTGCCAGTTTGCAATCCCACCAGCAATGGAAGAATGTTCCTCTTTCTCCACATCCTCGACAGCATGTGCTGTTGTCTGAGGTTTTGATCTTAGCCATTCTGATTAGTGTAATCCCAGGGTCGTTTTAATTTGCATTTCTCTGATCACCAAGGTCTTTGAACATTTTTTTAGGTGTTTCTCAGCCATTCGAAATTCCTCTGTTGTGAATTCTTGTTTTAGTTCTGTACCCCAATTTTTGATTGGGTTATTTGGTTTAAATATTTTTTAAAAAATATACAATATTCACCACTTTGATTTCCTTTCTTCTCTGTGGTCCGAAGGTGAATCTAAACATATCCAGCATTCAAAGCCATATGGATTGAGCTACAGCTGTTTCGTTATGAGAAATAACAGAAGTTTCTTTGATTTAATTCTCACTTGAAGAGTAGGGCTGTCCTGATACCGTACTTCTCAATAGGGACTTTTGAAAGTTCAGCAAAGCTCTCAAAAGCTATTTAAGCATCGGTTTTCACTTGATTTAGATGGGGCATAGCAGGAAAGCGCTATGGCTCTGATTATAGACTGTGGATGCTTCTCACCAAGCAGCTACAGAAAGTGGCCATCCACATCCCAACAGCTTCACAAGTAATATAAAGAAAAATAATTATACAGTGAAGCCAGAGGGGTGTGTGTGTGTGTGTGTGTGTGTGTGTGTGTGTGTATTTGTGTATCTGTGTAAGTGTAATGATGTACTGGAGTGTGAGTGTTGGAAAGGACAGAGGAGTTTGTACAAGACTGCATACATGTGTGGAGGCCAGAAATCAATGTCCAGTGTCTTCTGTGTTTCTTTTCCACCTTATTTTTCAGAACAAGATGTCTCACCAAATCTGGAGCTCACCAACTGGCTAGACTGCCTGGCCTATAAGATCCAGGATCCTCCTATCTGACTGCCCAGCTATGAGGTTACCTGCTCATACCACTGCATCTAGCTTTTTATATGGGTGCTGAAGTTCTGGACTCTGGTGTCCAGACATATGCAGCAAGCACTTTAACCACTGAACTCTAGAGGCCATTTCACAACCATGTTGTGAAACAGAATTCTAGAAAATTAGAGAAGATAGGGACTGTCACTTAATGATAGACTATTGCCTAATATGTACCTTGCCCTGAATTTAATCCGCAGCAAGCAAACAAACAAACAACAACAAACCCTACATGCTTTCTATAGCTTCCTAACCTGAAGAAATTTTGAAGAGGCCACTTTTTTGAGGCCTATTTCACAGAAAATATGACATCTTAGCAATGAATGTGACAGCACCATTGAGAAGCTGAGGGATAACAATCTTTTCTGTATACTTGGGTGCACTGCACACTAGTACACAGGATATACATCTGTCCACACAGAGATGAACTAGGGACTACCCTAGTTTATCATCACTCCAATTATCTAATTTAGAGGCCTTTTCTTTACCTTCTTCAAAGCTCTGTTAATTTAAATACAGGTTGCCAGATGGTGTCTCCTTCTACCAGGAGATATGGCAAGTGCCCCATTGAAGACTCAGTTTCTGTCTGCCATCCTATTGCTTTGTGCACCTAAAACCAAGAGGAAAATAGCCAAGAAAAAGAGCCACTGTGGTGGACTCCTTCCACTATTCTAGAAGGAGTCTCTTTCCTTGCCCATAATCAAAGGAAGGGGCAGAGCTACTGTACACAAGGAGCAGGTGTGTAGTATGGGATGTTTCCTAGTCTTGACTTCCCAGTGCTGCCTGGGAAAAAAATAGACAAATTCAGTAACTGTAGTTAGCAAAAGCTAGGATGCCAGAGTTTCTGATTTCTAATGGATAAAATTCTGTGCTGCCCAACCAGGGAAGTCACATAGACCAGCATAGGCCATAGTCAAGAATGAGAGTCCTAGAAAGTAAAGTAGATGTAAACATTTTTCCATCACAAGGACATCTTAGCAGTGGAATACCAGAAAGTCACACCATGCAACAAGTCTCATGCAAGAGATATTTCAGGGAGAAGACAGAATGGCAGCTGCCTCTTGAGTTGACAGAGAGAGAGAGAGCAATGAGCTGGACAGAGGGGAAGGCTTTTGTAGAGTTTTTAGAGCATGTGCAGTGAGCTTAGTGGGAAAGTATGGTAGGATAGGAAACACTGTTTAACCATAACACTGAGTGAGGGATGTGGGGGAAGGACAGGGATTTCTTAGAGCTTGGGATCAAGCCAGAGGTAGGCTGTTCTTCTGGCCTAGGTGCTTGCTGTCAGGGTCAGAAAGTTCTTTCCCTGGCCTCTTTAAATAAACAATGTTACTCAAATCTAGCCAAGAAATGGATGAGAGGTAATTTCATCTGACTAGCCCCTTTCTCATTCCTCTCAGACAAAAAGACAATCTGGAACCTCAAAGAACTTGTTCCCACATGGGCAAGTAGACCCTGTTATATGACAAACTTTTCCTGGGGAGACACTGTAATCTTGACCTCTTGCCTCATTCAAGAACAGCTGAGAATAATCATACCAATTCCAGAGTTCTTTATGGGGTCGCAGAAGGGCTCTGTTGCCAGCTCGTTGCAGTTTAATCTCCTTTTCCTGGCCATGCTCAATCTCAACTCCAAGGGGTGCAGTGACTCAGGACACTCACAAGGTAGCTTCTTGAACAAGAATTTCCAGCTCCATCTTTCTCCACCATAAATAAACATGTGTGTGAGGATTCATCTATAACTTCTTTTACAAGTAATGAACATGTAATAACAATTATTGCTTCAAAGGATTGTTGTATCAAGTTAAATCAATTAAAGACCAGTGCAAACCATTTAGTGTAGCATAAATTTAGCATCATAATAATGTTAAGAGCATAATAACAATATTAATAATAATAATATTGTATTGCTGATTCAGGATACAGTTACAGAAACAAGTGAATGTAGTGTTGTTATCCTGTTTGTCTCAAGAAAGAAATTTAAAGCAATAACATGAAAACACTATGCAGTACACACTAACGAGCAGAGCAGTCACTGGAGGCAGACAAACCTTTCTCTCTCTGTTCCTAGACATTTGCCGAACAAATTTAAGGCATTAGTGCTTGCAGGCTATAACATATCACTTTTTATTGGTTATTTTATTTATTTACATTTCAAATATTATTCCCCCCTCCTGGTTTCTTCTCCTCAAACCCCCTATCCCATCCTCTCTCCCCCCTGCTTCTATGAGGGAGCTCCCCCTACCGACCCACCCACTCCTGCCTCACCTCACCATTGATGCCAAGAAGCACTTGCCAACAGGAGACTGGTATGGCCGTCCCCTGAGAGGCTCTGCCAGAGCCTTACCAATACAGATGTGGATGCTCGCAGCCAACCAATGGACTGAACTTGGGGTCCCTAATGGAGGAGTTAGGGGAAGGACTGAAGAAGCTGAAGGGGTTTGCAACCCCATAGGAAGAACAACATTATCAACCAACCAGAACCCCCAGAGCTCCCAGGGTCTAAACCACTAACATATCACCTTTTATCAACTGAACATTTTATACCAAAATTAATGAAAGAGTACTTTTACTTTATTACATATATATTTTAACCAAATATCACTTTCATTATATGCTTTGAGGAAAACCCACGTAAAAGAAAGAAGTCTCACTTTACAGAGAATGGAGTCCATCACAGAAAGCTACAACTGAACATAGTACAGAGATCAACAGATTGTGGTGAGCCCAGCCCCAACAGATATATCCACCTCATGACTCGTGCATTTATGGTTTAGGGAACATCATGGAAGTTTTGACAGAAAGATTGTAAAAACCAGAATACTAAGAAAATTGCCTATGAGTAGCTTCATGAACAGGACCAGACAATGGCAATATCAACAGACATAACAATATCAGTGGACATGGTAACATGGGAGGGGGAAATTTTTGTGGTGTCTCACCCCTAGATAGAGAACTACAGGTGACTACTGACTGCTGAAAGATGGGAAACTATCCTTTCCAAAAACTAAGACCCCTTATTTGTTGGTCAATGAAGAGTGGTCAGCCTTGAAATCATACAGACTCAATAGATATTTCTATACATTCGTGCATACACATATACATACATATATATGTATATATGAAGCAATAATAAAGAAAAATAGACTATCAACTTGAGTGTGGAGGGATACGGGTGGGGTTCAAGAGAAGGTATTTGGAAGTGTGATATAATTATTTGATTAAAATTATCAATGAGATTTTCATGCCATTTATACACAATAATAATTGAGCCAACTTCAAAATAAGAATGTATTTTAGTTTTTCCAGGCTATAAGTTCAAAACCTTTTACCATAATTGCAAGGCATGTTTTACCAAAGCATACCTCAAGACTACGTGGACATTATCATGCTGCACAGCCCTATCGTTGCTTTAAGAAATAGAGTTACTATAATGATCTCTTCAGGGTGCTTTTATTTAAATGCCATAAACTTGGTAACTTCTGAACAACACAAAATTACTTTTGCAGTTCTGCAGGTTGGCAAGTTGAGTATCAAGGCACCAACAAGTTGAGTGCAAATAAGAAGCATTTCCTGACTAGATAGTTATCGCCTCACTTTAATGTGTGTGGTGCCTTTCAGAGGACACCAATCCCCTTTTGTAAGGGCCCCATCCCTAGGACCACTTCCAGAGGAATTCCCTCTAGATATCATCACACTAACAGCTGGATTTTAACTCTCAATTATTCAGAGCACAGCGGTCACCAGGCACAGCTGCTTTGAAGGAAGAGGGAACATTTCTCTTCACAGTGCTACCCATCTCTAGACACCCCCATGACTACTGATATCCACTTTGATTACACAAACCAAGAAATGATAGGGTTTGTTCTCTTTGGTTATTATAAATAATTCAATTTCTGTTTTATGCAGTATCTATTCTTCCTATTAAAAATTAGAAACATTCTAGTCATTTCAACTACTTTAATTTCACTAATAATTAGAAATCCCGATCAGGAAAGAAATGCTAAGAAATGTTTAAAATAGGAGACTTTCATTTTTTTTTCCAAAGAAAAGTGTATGCAAATCCAAATTCACAGACAAACAGATTGTGTAGGTGATCATATGGTACACACTGGATGGAACATTAAATTTGTTTGCCTCATATAGAGTTTCACTTGTCAATCAACTGGAGGCTTTGTGTTAAGGGTATGCATATGTGATTACAAAATAATGAGGCATATTCCTTAAAACATATGTACACAAAAGGGAACATATGTACATCTCTCTACATATATATATATATATATACATATATATGCACACAAATTAACTTGCATCCAAATTTCACATTTGTTTATTACCAAAAACAGCACAAGAAATGTACTCTAAGTTCTTCTCAACTCGCCCCTGCTGTCACTTGTTACATCCAGCAATGGGAAGCATACCACCCAATTGCTGAGATTTAAGAGAATTATCCAGTTGCTTGTAATCACATTATTCTGCCTCTGAAATAGGCATCTGTTATATTTCTGCAAATAATTAGAAAAGAAAAAATTGATATGGAAATGTCCCAGAATTGGTTTGGTTAAAACTTGAGAAGTATCCAGTTAGTGATACAAGAGATACAGCAAAAGCCCCAATCAGGAACCAATTAACTGGGCCTAAGAAAATTCTTGGCAGACCATGAGACTAATCTGTCGTGTTTTCTATATGCTGTAAGAATTACTCTGACTGGGAAAAATTCCACTTACAGCAAAGGAGTGTGCAAGCTAGAGCTCAAAACCCCAATTCTACAAATAGCCTGCTTAAGAATTGGCCTCAACAGTGAGTGAATGGCTGAAAATATCCTGCAGATTCAACTTTAAGTATCCAAGAATGTGATGGGTGAACACAGAGGCACACTCCTGTGATCCTAGCCCTTGGAAGAAAGAAAGGAGATATCACTGAAAATTTGAAATTAGCATCAACTGCTGTCACCTGAGTTTTTGATCTTAGCCATTCTGACTGGTGCGAGGCAGAATCTCAGGGTTGTTTTGATTTGCATTTCCCTGATGACTAAGGATGTTGAACATTTCTTTAGGTGTTTCTCAGCCCTTCGAGTTTCCTCAGTTGAGAATTCTCTGTTTAGCTCTGTTCCGCATTTTTCGATAGAGTTATTTGGTTCTCTGGAGTCTAGGAGGATGTGGAGAAAGAGGAACACTCCTCCATTGTTTGTGGGATTGCAAGCTGGTACAACCACTCTGGAAATCAGTTTGGCTGATCTTCAGAAAAATGGACATAATAATACCTGAGGACCCAGCTATACTACTCCTCGGCATATACCCAGAAGATGCTTCAACATGTAATAAGGACACATGCTCCACTATGTTCATAGCAGCCATATTTATAATAGCCAGAAGCTGGAAACAACCCAGATGTCTCTCAACAGAGGAATGGACACAGAAAATGTGGTACATTTACACAATGGAATACTACTCAGCTATTAAAAACAATGACTTCATGAAATTCACAGGCAAATGGATGGAACTTGAAAATATCATCTTAAGCGAGGTAACTCAGTCACAAAAGAAAGAACACGGCATGTACTCACTAATAAGTAGATATTAGCCCAAAAGTTCGGAATGCCCAAGATTCAAACCGTTGGATTGAGCGTGGGTCCCAGATGGAGGAGTTGGAGAAGGGACTGAAGGAGTTGAGGGAGTTTGCAGCCCCATGGAGGGAGCAACAGTGTCAACTGGCCAGACCCCCAGAGCTCCCGGAGACTGGACCACCAACCAAAGAATACACATGGAGGGACCCATGATGCTGGCTGCATATATGGTAGAGGAGGGCCTTGTTGTCCATCAGTGGGAGAAGAGGCCCTTGGGCCTGAGGGTATTAGATACCCCAGTATAGGGGAATGGCAGGGAGGGAAGAAGGGAGTGGGTGAGTGGGTGGGGGAGCACCCTCATAGAGGCAGGGGGAGGGGGGATGGAATAGGAGGTTTCCAAAGGGGAACCCTGGAAAGGGGGAAACATTTGAAATGTAAATGAGTATAATAAATAAATAAAAAGAAAGAAAGAAAGAGAGAAAGAGAGAGAAAGAAAGGAAGGAAGGAAGGAAGGAAGGAAGGAAGGAAGGAAGGAAGGAAGGAAGGAAGGAAGGAAGAAAGAGAGAAAGAAAGAAAGAAAGAAAAGAAATTAGCATCAACTACACAGTGAGTTTGAGGCCAACCAGGACTGCCCAGTGAACACTTATCTTAAAAAAAAAAAAAAAAAAAAAAAAAAAGATAACTTTTCAGGATGATGGTGGAAGAGGGAGATGGATCATGATGTGCCTGGGAGGGGAGACAGATGTGCAGGGCATGGAGGATGCGTTTACATGATTACATATGGCTGCTCAACCTGCCAAGCTCTGCCTACCAGGGCAAGGAAACTGTTTTGAGTCGAATGTGTCCTCCCAAAGTTATGTGTTAGAAACTTAAACTCTAGCCCAATACTGTTGAGAGATGGTCTCTAATGAGAAATGTTTAGGCCCCTAAGTCTCCACTCTCGTGAATAGATTAATGCCAATTCTAAAGAGTCTTGAGGGTGAAAAGATAGATGCTCTCTGGCCCCTTCCCCTTCCCCTGGGGGATGATGCAGATCAAAGGCCCTTGTCAGATACTGGGAAACAACATCTCATTGACTACAGACGTTTTAACCTTATACAGCCAGTTGCAAAGAAAAATATGTAAATTACCATATTGCTCACAAGAGTGTATCAGCTGGGAATATGGCATAGGAGAGGGCCAACCCCAAATGTAGTTGAGAAGATAACCCTAGCTTTGAGGAAGAAAAGTCATCAGGAAGGTGGGTGCTGCTTCTGAAGCCACCTAGGAATTAACATGCTAAAAGAAAATGGAAAACCTCAAGTAAGGTTTTTTCTGGAATATGCAATTACTTTCATTAAACAGGGCCCATTTCTCTTGCTGGCCCTGACTTAATGGGAGTCTGATTCATTCATTTAGACTCTGGGGGAAAAAACATAAACTTGAATAAAGCCATTAAAAGAGAGCTCTGAGGAAAAGGTCTAACATTTTATGACTCTAAAAGCTAAGCAGACTTGATAATAATTGAAGTTAAACCGTTTCCTCAGATTTCTTAGCCCGTACTGGATCTCCTGTCATTCCCATGCGCTGTTGCTACAAAGCATATCACTTACAAAACTCTAAACCTAAGAAGCACTTCAGGTGCTTCTATTGGACAAAGACTTTATTTTCCTCCCAGAAAAGAAAAAGTCCTTAAGCAAACAGAATTCTTTATTATTCCAGTCATCCATGAAGGAAACTACTGCACATCCTGCTCTTCCCTGCCCACTCTGACCTGTGTGTGAAGAGTTAATGGCAGCATACTCTGTCTCTGCCTTCTCATCAGGGTTCCATTGTGGCTGCTCCCAGTGTTAGCAGAGAGGGGCCTACAGTGATTGATACTTCCACATCCCTCAATGAAGAGCTAGTGGCAGTTCTTGTCAGCAGGTAGTTTTTGATGCTCACTGCCTTGCATACTGCCTCAGAGAACAAGGGCTTGGATGTGTGAACTTCTCATAGCTGAGAGGGAACTCAGCAGGAACCCTGCACTGTGGATATTCTAGATGACAAACTCCTCTATGAAGAAGCCCAGGACAAAAGGTTTCAGATGTGGACACAGTGTCTATATTCTGTGCCAAGAACATGGCATAGGCTTAAACAGAAAGCGCAAGAAGAGAAAGATGTCTTGTCATTCAGAGTTTAGGTGACATTTGAAGTGTCTCTGGGAGAATCAACCCAAAATACCTATTCAAAAATATTACAAGACTTAACATATCCTGAGGGTTCCAGAATTCTGTCAGAAAACATGAATGAAGAAGATAGGCTGGCCGTGGTACAATGGCGAGAGGAGACAGATAACACATGGAGAACACCTGTTTGCTCTACAAGTAGGTGTGGCTTCGGCTTCACCTGCTTAGCGCTGCCTTCCGGTGTTAGGAAACTGCCGTGGTTTGAATGAGTTCCTCCAACAGTATGTGTTTAAAAGTCAAGCTCTAGTCCAATAGGACTGAGAGATGCTGTTTAAAGGGAAATGCTCATGGCATCGTGTCTCCACTCTCATGAATGGATTAATGCCGATTATAAAAGGGTTAAGGCTACAGAGGCCGTCTTCAGGTTCTCTGAGGCCCTCTCCACCCTCCACCTTTCATTAGGGAGAGATGCAGCTCCAAGGCCACATTAGGATCTTTGATTATGAACTTCTTACCACTCAAAACTATAAAACTAAATTGCTTCTCTATTAATTCCCCAGTTTCAAGTATTAAGTTATAGTAGCATAATATAAACAAGAATTAATCAGGGATTTTGTACTATTTTGTTGTTTTTGTTGTTTTCAGAAAAGCCAAATATATATAAGCCAAATATAAGTGGAGAGGTATGTATATATGTATGTTCATGTATCCATACATATGTGATGTAATATAATCTTGGCAAATAACCAGGTGCTTTTTGTGCTTGTTGAGAACTGACTATATGGACCAGACCACCTGGTGTCAGACTCAAGGTGTTCATCTCAAGTGTCCTTCTGAACTCCCTGTGCTGGCTTCACCTGACCCCCTAGTTCTGACAAAAACAGTAAATATCACAGTGTACTAAAAAATAAAAAAAAATTAAAAACCTGCTAAGAATCCCTAGAAGGTAAAGCATTTCCAACAGAGGTCACCACTATTTATTCCATGGTATAATGATGCCTCGGTGAGTACAAGACTCTGGAAGTTCATCTGTAGAGAGAACTCTCTATCCTGCACAGGACCCTCAGTGGAGACCTCCAGCATGGCTCTGCCAGCAGGTCTTTCCCGATCATTTCTGTTGGACGATGTAAGCACCAAATTTGGTGTTGTTTGCACTTTCCATCAGGACTTTCCAGTTGTGTCTGTTGATGCTGTAATTGCTTGATTTCGTGATGGTTCACTGCCTGCTGTTTCAGTCTGCTATTTGTTCATTTACTTTTGCTTGCTATATACTTAATAAACCTATTCAATCAAACCCAGAAGTCTGGCTATCATAGTTTATTATCTATAAAGAAAATGTCTGTATTTAGTTGTGTGTGTTGATAATGTATCAAAGTAATATTTAATTACCATATAAGCTAAACAAACAAAAAAATCTACATTTATCTGTGTGTGCTGACAATGTATCAATGTAATATTTAATTGCCATATGAACTAAACAAACAAACAGTAAAACAAAAGCCCAAAGCCTGGTCCATTAAAAAGCTTCATTTTTAGGCACTCCCTAAAAAGGATTCACATAAAATAATAAATTTTTAAAAGCAAAGAAATAATGCTTACCAGTATTCATACTATGATATTATAGTTTGGTGTGATAACTTGTTACCTTAGCTCTAAGAAGGTATAGGATATCAGTATACAACAGTGTGCTCCTTTTGAGTGCTTCTATAAGATACACTTCAAAGAGGAGCTTTCTATAGCCACAACTTAAGTTGTTTGAATTTTATTAACTGTTAGGGAGCCCCTCTGTTATCCTCTAGGATTCAAATGATATAAGGAAGTAAATCTAGATTTCATGTTCTTCATCCCTCTAACTTTTCAGGTTCTGGGCAGAGCTAACCCTGACTAATTTAATTTCCTTATATTTTTTCTTTCCTATGAAACACCTTGCTCTCTTGTGCAAACTATTTACCTAGAAAGCTCACACTATGTCCTGATCCTTGGATCCACCCATTAATTTGATTTGACTCCACTTGGCATCCTTCTTACATAAAAATAAAAATGTTCTGTACAACCATCTGTGAAAGTATTACATGAGAGCTGTGTCTAAATTTTATTGGACGCATTTTTTAATCAATGATTTCTCAATCATTTAATTATATGTTTATGTCTTTCATGTCTCTATACTTCCAAAAGAATATACCAATTCATTGACATATTTCCTACTAAAAATATTCAGCGACCTAAATGAGCCAGAGCCACATTCAACCCACAGGATATGTATCAGACATAGAGAATCTGTATTATCAATGGAGAATCTGCACCGGAAGTGAAGTACTCTGATATATAAACATTTGATCCTTTTACTAGTTCACATAACTATGGAAAGGAAGGCATGGTAGTAAATATGCAGTCTCTACATTGGTCACGTCATCTTGTCAGTTGGCAAAGCATGGTTTCAAAACAGCATTAGTTACATGAGCACACATTACTAGCAGATCAAAGGACTCCATGTTTTCTAGCAGTAGACACAAGCCTTTCTCCCCACAACACATTGCTTCTTCAAATTTGCAGAGGAAGAGAATTCACAAAACAAACAACAGTCTAAGCACTTACCACCTTCCCTTCTTCACCTTGGCTCCCCATAAATAAATTTTCTCTTTTCTGAGTTTTACTACAATTCAATGAATTTTCTTCCATTTCTCCTCTCATGACTATCCTACTGGCTTCTTCTCCAATTCTCAATGTGGAAAACCAGAGATAACGAGTAAGAACTTTGAGTGTGGTCTCATCCTTGCGTTCTGCCTATTTGTCCTGTGTTGTGACTGTCTTCTAATTAGCCCCGCAGTCACATGTGCAGCAACAGGGGAGCTATTTCCCACCACTTTCCTTGAATACTGCAAATATTTATTACCTACCCAATGGAGACCATCTGTGGTACAATGTTGGGCCCCATCTTGGCTCTGGTTTGGCCCTTGAGGACAAATCTGAGCCTGGCTCAAGTTTCTGTGGCCTTGTGGGAAAGCTTAAGCCTGGCTTGATTTTTGAGACCTGTCTCTCTCGCTTCTGCCTAGGATGACTCAGCATGACCTGCACCAGCCCTTGCCTGTCTAGCTACCGCTGACATAAAACAAACTTATTGGCCCTGTCAGTTACCTCTTACCCTCCATCACCCTTCCCTGCAGCCTACATCATCTTACCCCACCAAAAATCCCCCACCCTATACCCCAAACTTATATAAGTGAGGGGCTAATACAATAAAGTTGAGTTCCTGCTTTGACAAGACTCCGGGCCTGGCGTGTTTCTTTGGGGCCATTGACACTCGCCATCCCACTTAGCTCCGGACAGACCAGGCTGGACCGGGTTCTCTCCTCTCGAATGGACCTGCCAGCAGGAAGCCAACAGCAAAAGTACCAAATTGGATGTATTTATCAACATGGAAAGAACCCTTTTGTAGGTTCAATCTGTGCACAGTTCTATCTGCATGCTCCAAAAAGAAGTTCTCCGAGAACTAAGCAGGAAAAAGGATTAGAATTAAATGCTGGGTTTAACACATAGTAGCAGTGGCTGTGGACCCAAGGCCTGTACCCACAAAAAGACATGGAAGTAGGATGGGAGTGGGCCGGAGACAGAGGAGATGGAAGAGTGAAATGGTCATGGTGCTGTGCACACATGTAAGAAATAACTATAAATGAGTTTTAACGCTATGTTCAAACACTCAAGTTAAGAGACAAGGAAATCTCCACAGTTAACCAACATGGAGTCATCTAAATTTTGAACTTGGGGAGCTATAACTTTTACACTCTGACATCTCTTCATGTATAGCCTCTCTCGGTGAATTAATGTTTTCCAAAATTACTAATGATTCCCTTTATCCAAACCAAAACATTTTGACCCTCTTAAGTTTTCCTGTCCTGGGTTATGTACCAGGCAGATAACTTCAGTGTTCTCAACAAGCCCTCAGCTCAGAAGTTTCCAAGCTCCTAAATGACCTTGTTGACCTGTGGCTGATGTTCCCCACAGCTGGAAGCTACAGCATTAGAAACAAGCCATTTGTGTGTTAGTTTTGTGTGTAATCTACTCTGCCACCCACAGGAGCAATAGCCACTATTTCTCAGAGTTGATAGGAGATAAAGATCATATGGTACTCCATGAAAAATTATGATGCTCAGATCTGAGATGCCTTTGGAGCCCCTGAAGCTGCAAACAAGGACTCAACCGTTGTTGTCTTCTCAAGATATTTCCCCAATCAGGAAAGCCACACTCCCAGGGAGATCCTGTCTGATTTGTCTGTGAAGGACTAGGCACTCTGAGGGGTGCAAAGGCCCAGTCCCTTTGTCTCAGTCTTATAAGACCCAGAAGGCCTAGCTGACCGATGAAGCCCTCATGGAACCACAGAAACCTCAAGGCATTGTTATTGCAGGCCAGCTTCTGTTATACTTCTGTTCCCACTAGTACCCCACAAGACTGTTCTCCCACACCACTCACTTCTCAGAGGACACATCCTGCAGACTGATGTCAGAGTCTGCTCTAGGGAACTGGACCCGAGACAAAGGAGTTCTAAATACAAATTCAGTGGTAATGTAATAACACTCTGGCAGCATATTGATTCCTGTTTTTTAATTAAATAAATGTGAATGCCTGTATTTGTGTATCAATTATTTCCTACATGTCAATACCATCCAAAAATGGTTTTGAGACTTGATTGCATTTTATCCCTAGTCCCAGATAAGGAATTAATGAACTCTAAGTTAATTACTCATATTACAAAGTAACAATTGGCTTAGCTAGGTTTTAACCCAAGCCCAAAGAAACACATTCACATCTAAACACGCAGGCACAAACTAAGAGCCCTAGGCCAGTGTCCCAGCATACTGAACAACCAAGCCCCCTCCACTGCATTGCTATAGGGCCCTCGGTGAGGTTGGGTCAATTTTCATCAATGTAAAATCCTGCATTTTATTTCTGAAACCAGTAGCATTCATCCCATTCCAGTAGCTAACAATTAGTTTTAGAATTGTCATGTCATACATACAATTATTCCCAATGGGACAAGAAATTTGTCTCTCGGGACTTCTTGGAAGGAAATAGTTGACAAGAAAAAAAGACACAGGTGAAGAGGAGACATCCTTCCTGGCAGGATATTGTCTCAAGATATGTGAACAGGAAAGTAGCAGCATTCACATCACAGATGACACCTTCAATACAAACCCAATAGGCTACAGTAGAACAGAGGAGTGAGAAGCATCTGTGTCTCTGATGGGTTCTGTAGGTTCTAACTTAGTCATTCAGAGACTTTGCCATGCCCATGGCTATCAACATATACAACATTATAAAGTGACTTGTTGTTTCAGCCAGTGAGTCCAGGAGGAGTAGACAATAGAGTGTTACTTGCAGCCAAAGCATCTTAGATGCCCAAGCTTGTTGGACTAGAAGGAAAATTAAGAAATTTGTTGGGTGGAAAGGGAGCAAAACGAGCAAAGTACCATAAAATATAATGTGTATAAATGACCAAAAAAGGAGTTGGAAATTTAAACCAACAGAAAAGTAAACATAATAAAGTAAGATAAATGATCAGGAAATAGAGAAAGGTCAAATATAACAGAATTAAAGAAAAAGAATAAAAATGAATTTGGTAAATTTTTATAGAATACTAAAATTGTCTAGTCACTAAATTAAATTTTCCAGAAAGAGACTAATCTTTTTTCAAACATTTCTTCAATCATTCACAGACCGCTATAATATCGGATAATATCAGTGGTCCTTTAAGAAATATCCAGACTATATTTGGTGATCATGATTTGTGTAATAGAAGTTTTACACTTCTTATCTTAATGTTTAATTTTTAAGGATAAGAATAGCTTCGAGATCCTATAATTGCATAGCTATGATCCTTTGGTTTATTATTGCCTCAAACAAACTTGAGTTAATGTACAGTGATAATAAGTAGTGATATTTATAAATGTCTCCCTTATCCAAAACCAAGAACTACTATTTTTTAAAGAGCATAAATAATAACTAGCATGACATGATATAGTAAACATACAGAGATAGCAAGATAAACTTCAAGAGCAGATTAGTAGAAGGTCATTGCCAGCCCTAATCTCTACATTCTGTAATAGGGGCAGGTGGTCCACATACACCAAAACCAAAGCTCCAACATTCAAGAGGTGCTGGTTACTAAGCAGTGACTCCCAATTTTATTCACTATTCTGAATCACTGTCTAGTCCACTTGCCCCTAGATATTTCTCATCATACTTCCATTATCCCACACTGTGGTCCTAGGGGTAGTGTATATAAGATATATTTATATCTTATTTAGGTTAGTGTATTGCTCATTGGATCGTGACTCATCATAAACTAAGAATACTCTCCTGTAGTAGTTTACCTTTCATAACTGTCAATTTGTTTATCTATCATCTAACCATTTACCCATCTTCCACTATCTAACTATCATATATCTATGTATTTATTTATCATCTATTGTCTACCTGTCTGCCATATGTCAATATTGTGTGTTTGTGTATTCCTCTGTCCTGTGCGTGTGCATGTGTGTGTGTGTGTGTGTGTGTGTGTTTATGTGCATGCGTACCTAGAGGTATGCATGCACATTTGTGTTCTTCTATGGATGGTCAAGGTCTGCGGCAGGTATTTTCTTCTGTGCACCTTAGTTTTTGAAACAGGGTTTCTCAATAAATATGTAGCTAATAGATTAAGCAAGACTAGCCAGCATCTTGCCTATGCCTCTCCAGCACTCGGATTAGAGGCATGGGCCTCCATGTCTGGCTTTTCCATAGAGTGGAACCTAGGTCACCATGCTTGCTGGCCAGTACATTACAAACTGAGCCATCTTCCCAGCCTTTAGCCATCCATCTTTTATAGACAGGCTGTAAAGTTTTCCAGAGAAACTCCTTTTGACAGGGGTCTCAAAAACCATGCCATGATCCCAAAGTCCTTACCAGTTGGAAAAGAAACCATACCCTTACTTATGCTATCTGTGTGTGGCAGATGTCATTGAAAACAGTCTGAAGTCATCTGGAAGTTGAAGGGACAGCATGGATTGAGTTGTTCTCTGCAGGAGTCTTGGGTACATCCAACAAACAAACTCCCCGGAATCATCATGTCTGGTACAGGTAGAACAATATGGTCCTCCTAGAAGTGGCAGGTGTCAGCTGGGAAAAACGGGAGCACCTTGGCAGCTAGACTGAGTCTCTAGCTAGGACAACTGGGTTACTGGGGACAGCTGTGCATGTTGAGACTTTGTCCTGTTCAGGACGTTTGAAGGCAATGTCACTATCCACAAACAAGCACTCCACATTCTCCATTGAAAAGTGTAAGAAAAAAATCAGAATTTATAAAACAAAAAAGAGAATCTTTCCTGCAACAAACCAGTAACCGGAATTTCTACAGTTAAAGGAAATGAATTATTTAAAGCTAAACAGAATTGCTAGAAAATTCGCTTCTCTTCTTTCAAGAAATTTACCCACACAGGAGGTAGACAGGCTAGTGTCTCCTACATTCACCTTGAATTTTGCAATAAGCTAAAAGAGATGACTTCAATTTTCTTTACCACATTCTTTCTCAAGCAAGAAAGGATAAATATTGCCTATCCTAAAACTAAAATTAAAGTAGGAAAACATTTTTCCCCATTAAAATACTGTGTAAATTTAATAATTTCTGAACTATTATGTCTCCTGTGTTTGAAAAATGAAAACTTTTACTATAGCCTGAAGCCTCTATTTGAAACCTGTGCCGAGCATTTCTACATTTTTCCTACAAGTGTAGTTAGACTTTGAACTTTAAAGAACCATTTAGAGGTTACACTGAACGGGTCTACCAAAACTCTTCTGTACAATTCCTAGACTGAGTGAGGATGGACAAGAGAATGCAGTACACACAGAGGAGATTAGAGAGTAATGGTCTGTGAAAGAAAACTAGGTCCATGAACTTAGAGCTGGAAGGGCCTGACAATTTAACCTTCTCATTTTACAAAGAAAGAAATATTGACCTACAAAGCTTCTCAAACCTGAATCAATAGTTCTCTTCCAAAGTCTTGGCTCTTCATATTTATCCTGAGAAATGACAAATCAGTTTTTAAATTTTCTTATGGTCAGAATCATTTATCTTAAGTCCCAGAGCAAAGCTAGGTTAGAGTATTGATTATTTTTCTATCTGAATTTTCTTGAAAATTGTCAGTTGTTGATTTCCTTTAAATGTGAACTTTCATTATTTAAAGATCTCAGGTTTAAAAAAAAATCAATAAACAACACAAACCCTAATGGCTTGCTCAAAGACAACATTCAAATTTCATGTTGCAATTTATTTTTCTTTTAAGAATCACTATTTTTATATTGATACTATAGTCAGTATGGATTTCATTGCAAATAAGAACTAATTTTAAATCATAGCTTCACAAAGTAAAATCTAAACAAACCAATACATTTAGTTGGCTCCTTAACTTCTTTGTTGCCTGGGCACTGGAGTAGCACACAGCCTTTAGGGTTTCAGTAACAAGTAGAGAGGCTCCTTGTAAGTCACACTGAAGGGCCAGAAGCAATGGATCTGTCCACCACCCTTCACTTATCCATGGTCCTGCCTGCAGAGAACAATGGGCTCTCTAGTGGTGCTCAACTTTCCTCACCCCCTTTCTCTTAGCACAGCAACAGAGAGAGTGGTTCTCTTAAGCATGGTAGAGCACAAATCTTACAAAGATTTCCAGCTTGTTTCATAGAAAAATAACAACGAAAACTACACACACGCGTGTGCACGTGCACACACACACACACACACACACATCATCATCATCACCATCATCATCATCATCACCATCACCATCACCATCATCATCCTATGTTATTGAGGCAGTAACAGTTGTTTACTTTAGTTCTCAAAACTGCCTGCTGACCCATCAGCTTCAGCCAGTGACCCTTTTGCTGTTCCCATAACATGACATCTTTTCCACATGAGATTTTTTTTTTTGACTTATGTTCTTCTTTCTAGGTAATTCCCCACCTTCAAATCTTGCTTGCTTACCATCTTCAAACATCATTTCAAGATTCCTGTCTCACCGAGGGCTTGCCTGATCATCTACAATTCCGTCACATACCCTTCCTCTTCTGGTTTCCCATAGCAATGTCTGCCATGGTGTGAATAAGATGCTCCCCCATATGCTGCACGTTCGAATTCTTAGTGCTGAGTTCGTAAAGTTGCATGGGTAGATTTTGGAGGTGTGGTCTCACTAGAAGTATGTTTGGAGAGCTTAAAGACTTGGACCATTTGGAGTTTGCTTCCTCTGCTTTCTATTCAAGATGTGAGCTCTATGCTTCAGCCACAGTGTCTGTGCATGGTGACACATTTCTCCGTCGTGACAAACTCTTATCTCTCTGGAAGCATAAGTCAAATAAACCATTCCTCCTGTGAGCTGCCCTGTTTGTGGCATTTTCTCACAGCCACAGTAACGAGTGCAACCATCTGACACCATCTATGCTTTATGTGTTTGTTTTCACTGAAAAACATACAAAATTTCACCCATTTTTCATTGCTATATCCCTACTGCCAGGAGCAGTGACTTTAATGCAGCATATTTCCAGTAAATATTATCAAACAGATTGATCCTAAGTGAGCTATAAACTAAATAAACTTAAAAATTATAAAGACATGGAGAAAGAACTAAAAATCTTAAAGTAAGAGCCAACTGCTATGAACAGAAAAGAATTTAATCCCAATCTGTTTCCTAGAAATAAAGAAAATGATCACTTGATTTAAAAACTTGATAACAAGGTGAACTGGCTGGTTGGACATAGCTAGATAAGAAATTAGAAAGCAAGAAGAAATAATCTGGAAAGCAGCATGAATAAACAAGAAGTAAACAGTAGAAAAGAATACGTGGAGAACAGAATAAGAGAAGAAAAGAAGAAGTTCTAGAAGTGGGAAAGAGAAAATGAGGAAAGACATTCAAAAGATAGGATTCATGTTTTTTCACAAGCAAAAATATAAGAAGCAATGAACCTTGATGGACTTGGTGTCACAAAAATTTAATCCCAGCACTTGAGAGGCAGAGGCAGGCAGACTTCTGTGAGTTTGTGAACAACCTGGTCTACCTAGAAAATCCTACTGTAGACAGGTCTACAGAGTGAAACTTTGTCTCAATCCTCACCTGTTCTTTTTTAATAGAATTGATTTACCAACGAAGACCTAGGAGCCAGATGCTGGGGTGAAAGTCTGCTAGCTCAGAGAAGCAGAGAGAGTACCTAGCTGACCTTCCTCCTCAGCCAATGTCCCAGAAAGAATCCCCCTCTCTCACACCTTTTCAAAAAATCCTCCTTCAAACTGAATGCCCCTCCCTTCTACTTCCTGTGCATCTCTATATCCATCCTTCTGACTCCCTCTTACTGTCTATGGTTTTATTCCTTAATAATCCTATGTTCACGTCCCGTCAACTGTTTGCTTGCTCCACCTCTTGACCTATGCTTGACTTCATTTAATCCTGTTTACAATACTCAAGCAAAAAGCTGATGGATTAAAGGTGTGTGCTAAGGCTGAGCCACACCACAACTAGAAATAGATTTTTTTTCCAGTAAATAAGACAATCTCAGGGTTCACATTGTGATCAAATATCCTGCAACACCAACTCCAAACAAAACAATGCATGCAAACTGAAATCAACAAACTCCAAACAAAACATATTGTTATCTATACTCAACAGAAAAGAAAACCTGCAAAAATGCATCAACAAATAGAAGTAATGGTACAAATGAAACTAATTGTTTACAAAAAATAACCATGAAGTAAGCATAAGGAAGTATGTTTACTAACTTATCTACTGGTCGGCTAACAGACGACTTATTGCTGAAGTGTATTGACAATGCTCTCAAAGCTTTTAAATTTTCTCATTTTTTTTTAAGTTTGAATACATGTATAATTAGCTACATGACATATGTCTTGCTTCAGCAATAAAAGATTATTAAATAAAAGATTATTACAGAGGCTGTCAAACCTCTGTAAATACTAGGAAGGAATCTGCTGGTATTTTAATGTGCATGCTTCTGGTTGCTGTAGAAGTCTAGTTAGTAGGAATGGGCTAGCTGAAATCAGTGGACACGCCTTCCTTGTTCATGTTACATCCTTAGAGCTGATTGGCTTGGGCCTCTGTCATTCTAACTCTAGGGCTAGGATGTGTCAGTGTCACATCAGGAAGAAAGGTATCATTAAGCGTTCTCTTCAAAGCTGTAATGTCAGCTTAGATTTTCAAAACCTACTTTAGTAAATGTTCTTAAATGCTTCAACCTCCCTTCTAGCCTACTGACCAAGGGTAGGGGAGAAAGATGGTTAATAGGACAAGGGGGGATGTGAACCTGTTTAGAACTAGTTCTTTGGGGTGATGCCAATCTTTGTTGCCAGAATATCAACAGTCCAGTCGAAAACATCAAACAGGAATCAGTAGCAGCAATCCAGACCAATCAACAAATACTAAACACCAATCAGTAGCAGTGGCTTGATCGGAAGAAACCTCAACACTCTGCCAAATAGGCATGAGTCTGGAGAGTTGACAAGAAGCAGCCTGAATAACAGAAGTTCTTTGGCAAGTCTCTCTATGAAGTCTGAAGATCAGTGAAGACCATCAAAGCACTGCAAGGTAAACCACTCCAACAAAATATCATATGCCTTCTCACATGTCTGCTTCAGCAAAACATCCTCTCACAAGACAGAAAAACATCATGTGACACAGCTGAGTTTCCAAATAAACCAGAAATTTCCACTTCACTCTAAGGACAGCTTGTTCTCAGTCCTGACTATAACACCATGGAACCACCATCTACCACATTGCTCACTCCCTTTGAAAGCACCCTTTCCCCATAATTGGGGGTTCCCTTTGCTGAGTTAGACATTCTGGCAGTTCAATTTAAAGTTCAATAAAATCTTCATTTTATCCCATGTCACTGATACAACACCCTTAAAAAAAATAAAAAGTAATTTCTAGCTATCTGTGGTGGCCCACACCCTTAATCCCAGAGGCAAAGACAGGTGGATCTTTGAGTTCGAGTTCAGCCTGGTCTACAGAGAGAGTTCCAGAACAGCCAGAGCTACACAGAGAAACCCTGTCTCAAAAACACAAGCAATAGATAGATAGATAGATAGATAGATAGATAGATAGATAGATAGATAGATAGATAGATAGATGATAGATAGATTCTGGACCTGCAAGATAGTTTACTTGATCCAAAACGCTTACTACCAAGCCAATTGACCTGAGTCCAATTCCCAAGCCCACATAGTAAAAGAGAACTATCTCCTGTAAATTGTTCTCTGGCATTCACACACATATCATGGCACATGTGTGTCCTCATGCACACATGTAATAAAAATAAAATGCAATAAAATGTAATAAATATTCAATTAAAAATAACGTGTGAGCCTAATTCTTCTACAACCCCTAATTTTGTTGGTTTGGTGATTTGGTCAGTCTCCATATACCAAACCCTCCTCCAGTCTCTGACCTGTAGCAGGTCAGGTATGTAAGCAGAGCAGATAGCATCATATGCAGCTATCACCAGAAATACAGATATTTAGAAGCACTCTTTTTTTTGATACTTTATTTACATTTCAAATGTTTCCCCCTTTCCACATCTCCTCTTTGGAACCCGCCATCCCCTCCCCCCTCCTCCTACCTCTATGAGGGTATTCCCTTACCCACCCACCCACTCTTGTCTTCCCTCCTTGACATTCCCCTATACTGGGGCATCTAACACCATGAGGCCCAAGAGCCTCTCCTCCCACTGATGTCAAACAAGGCCTTCCTCTGCCATATATGTGGCCAACACCATGGGTCCCTCCATGTGTGTTCTTTGGTTGGTGGTCCAGTCTCCGGGAAAAATGAACATAATACTATCTGAGGACCCAGCTATTCCACTCCTGGGCATATACCCAGAAGATGCTCCAACATGGAATAAAGACACATGCTCCATTATGTTCATAGCAGCCATATTTATAATAGCCAGAAGCTGGAAACAACCCAGATGTCCCTCAACAGAGGAATGGATACAGAAAATGTGGTACATTTACACAATGGAATACTACTCAGCTATTAAAAACAATGACTTCATGAAATTTGCAGGCAAATGGATAGAACTTGAAAATATCATCTTAAGCGAGGTAACTCAGTCACAAAAGAATGTACATGGTATGTACTCACAGATAAGTGGTTATTAGAAGCACCTTTGACAGACATCCTTGAGGTTTTCTGAACAAAATTACAAAAAATGGTTAGGAAGATGCCTGACGTTTTCTTTCTTCCTACTGTTCTCTAGCCTCTGCCTCTCACACAAGTCTCATTATTACAAATAATAGAAAGAAAATAACCATTGGCCAACTCCAAATACAACACAATATGAATGCAAATATGAATGGTCTAGTCCTGTGTTTGTACACGATAGATATTCAATAAATTGACTCTGAGTCAAATGAGCAGTCGGGTTGCATGTGCAGAGCTCACAGTCTCTGTGAGAGGCCCTGGACAGATTTTTAACTGAACAGTCCCAACCATACATTTACTGAATCAGCAAAACCAGTGGGAGGGATGGGAACCTTAGTGCTTTAAGAGCATGTTCTGCAATTTGTCAAGCATAACTTTCAGTTAATCAGCACTGTTTTGGTGAACATTAAAAACACAACTAGGTTTGTGCAATTAAAGCAAAGCTATCACCTGTTCAAACATCATCGCACATGGGAGGAAACGAACCTGGTAAGCAAAGCACTTGCCTAGCCAAAAAGTAAAAAGCTTCCCTTACAGTGTGCTCTGTTTCCCGGGAGTCAGAAGTCATGTTATTTTATGAGGATCCTAAGGAGTGCAGAGGATTCTGATGGTCACATGACTTCACTGTACATTGATTATCCCACCCAGCATATTTTCTTGTTATACAGATACCACCTGGATATTGAAGAGAGTTTAGCATGATTAAAAATGTCTTCCAAAAATCCTTTGGTTCTTCCGCATCTTGAGGAGAGAAAAAAAAATTGTCTTCACTGTGAGATGCCTTGGGAAGCTAAGGAGTACAGCTAGTGGAAGTAACACTTTAAATTCACTTTAAAGAAAAGAACTTAAGTCTACATAGCCACAAAACCTGTTTGGCTTTGTAGGTTCTTTCCATTCCTTGCACTTTGGCTGAGAATGTACTGTTGAGCCTTCACAAATTAAAGATATGTATGGTGCAGCTCCCCTACAGTTGCCTAAGAAGATGTAATAGCATAATTACTGCATGCAAACACTAATAATGTTAATGTTTACTTGACAGTCTCCAAAACTGACTTACAGGAAAGATTTAAAGGATGGCCCTGTGATAGAATTTTTGAGGCAAGCCTAACAGCCTAAGTTGGAGCCCTGGAATCCACACAAAAAGCCAGAGGTGTTAGCATCCATCTGCAATCCCAGCACTCATGTGGTAAGCTGAGAAGCAAAGACAGGACACTCTGTTGGAAGCCATTAGGCCAACAAGCCTGGAGTATAGTATGCAGCAACGGAAAACTAGATAGATCCTGTCTAAGCAAGACAGAAGGAATAAACAAACTCCCAAACATTGTCCTCTGATTTCCACATGCATGCATAACACACATGTACCTACATTCATAGACACAGAAACACAGACACAGAGAGAGAGAGAGAGAGAGAGAGATGAGGGAGACAGATGAAAATAAATTCTAAAAGTCTACACAAATGAAATATAAGTCTACAGAATTATAGCATTATATTTCACACTTGATTGATTAATCAAAGGTCCAGCTCTCATAAGGAATATAGCATACCGGAGCAGCACTGCTTTTAGAAACAGCAAGTGGAAATGCAACAAAGGCACATAAGAGGCATTTAAAAGATACTACTCTGTCTGGGTATGGATTGGGCAGAATGGAGAAGTAAAAGCACCATACTTGACTTCAGGCACACTCTGCCCCACATGTCTATATTCTGTTCTAACATCTGTGTTTTGTTTGTTTCTGTACAAAGGCCTAAACTCAGGCTTTGTGCATGCTAAGCATGTGCTCTACTGAATTTGTTTTGAAAGCCTGGCACCACTAAGCGTAGTAAAGCTAAAGCTATTCTCAGTAGTTTCTTAAGTTATCTTTGCCTGTTCGAAATACTAGGATTCTGGCTATATAATCTTCTTTATAGATTTTCCTAGTGTTCTGCTGGCATCCCTGATAAAATCTCCTTAAGATTCTCAAAATAGTGTTTGTTATTATAAGTATTGGCTTATCTGAGGACATAAACACATGAAGAATCACTGAATATTTAATACTATCACTACTATTTCACCAGCTGATGACAAATCCCTAAATTTGAGTCATCAGAATTATCAGAATTAAGCAGAGTATGGACGACCTTGAATGGAATACTACTTTTTATCTATTTTTCTCTCAGAGATAAACAGCCCCGATATAAAACAGTTTGACTTAATTTGATTTTACAATATGATAGCAACTCCACACCAGCATTCCACATTTCCTTTAAGGATAATAGTAAAGTACACAAGAGATCCAACTCTTTATGGGAACTGAGCTTTGTGTAGACAATTCTGCCTAACTAGGGTAGAAGTAGTCAGAGCATGTTGAAGGTAGTCTGCACTAAGCTTTATGTTCATTGGATTAGAAGCATTAAATTAAATTTTTGATTGATGGTATGTATTTCCAATTTACAACGGGTTTATGGAGACGTTGCTCCATTTTATGTTGCGGAGAATCCATGGACTCACACCTAAAAGAGGAAACTCATCATAAATTCATTAGTACATATTTCTGCATAGGTTAAAAAAACAACAACTGCAGTGTAACTATCTGATTTTGTTTCTGTTCCTGTGATAAAATATCCTGACCAACCAACAAACAAACAACAAAAAACAGCTTAGGAATTACTTACAATTTCAACTATAATTACAATTACAGTTCACCATTGAGGAGAAGTCAAGGTAGGACTTCAAACAGCTAGTTACAGTAGATCCACAGGCAAAAGTACAGCAAAAGGAATACACATATGCAACCTCCTTGCTCAATTGTATCTTTTCACTATTTCATACTTTAGGGCCCTGGGATGAAATGGTGCTGCCCACATTCAGGGTGAGTCTTCCAACTTCAACTAACGCAATCAATAAAAATCCCAACAGGTGTATCCATAGTCCAACCTAACCTAGCATTCCCTCACTGAGACTCTTCTCAGTGATTCTAGATTGTATGGAGTTGACAACTAAAACCAACCCTCACAGAAATGGTCCTCTTTGAGGATACAATGTTTTTCAGAAATTTGAGGTCATTCTTAAAATGACTCTGAAAAAAAAACAGTTCTCTTTATGGCAAGATGAGAGTGTACACCAGTGGCTCTCAACTTGTGGGTGGTGACCCCTCTGGGAGATAAAATGACCCTTAGGTGACTGGGGTCGCCCAAGACCATCAGAAAGCATAGATATTTACATTATTATTCATAACAGTAGCAAAAATTACAGTTTTGAACTACTAATGAAAATAATCTTATGGTTGTAGATCACCACAACATGAGAAACTGTATTAAAGAAAAGGTCCCAGCATTAGGAAGGTTGAGAAATAATAATATACACGATCAAGTGGCATAAGTGCTAGCCCCAGGACAAAGCCAAAAATGTGTGTGTCTGTGTGTGTGTGTGTCTGTGTGTGTCTGTGTGTGTGTGTGTTTACCAATTTGTGTACCAGGTATCTTGTTTTCTTACAGTTTGGTTTTTTTAAAGATAAGTATTAGCTTATTTGAGGACATAAAGACAAAAATATATTTACATTATTATTCATAACAGTAGCAAAATTACACTTATGAACTAGTAATGAAAATAATTTTATGGTTGTGGGTCATCAGAACATGAGGAACTGAAGAATTTTTAAATATTCATCAAATCAAAATTTTACTAAGTTGTAGTCTTATATTAGGCCAATAAACGAATAAACATTTTCCTTGAAATCAAGCACAGTTTAAATGGAATTCAGATTCAACGAGTGAGAATAATTAATAATATCCTATTGTGAGTTTCCCCTGGTAGAATTTGCTCTTGTGCAAGGCTCCATGATATGGTCCTGGCTCTGCAACAGAAGCTCTGTGGTACTGGATGCACTGCTCAACCTCCCTGGCCCTGTTTCTACATTTGAAAGTATGGATTCCATCTTCTCTAAGGCACTAAATCACTCTAAAATGAATCTTCCATAATTGCGGGACAACTAAATTTATGTGTTACATAGTTTAAAAGTATTTTGGAATTTCTACTTCTGTGTGATTTCCAGTTCCTCTTACATCAACATTCCAAACAAATGGTTACACAAAGCAGTAGGTTCCAAGAAAATGGTTGTTAGGTAGTGGTGAATGGTGCGACTGCTGAAGGCAGCAATGACACAGGGAGCCTTACTGTTGCCTTCCTGAGTACTTGGCAGACTGCCAGCCACAGCAGAGGCCTGGGAGATCCAGTCTTTCACAGTCCCAAAGTCAAAGAGATGAAGTCAGCATCGAAGCATGCAGCTAAGCTATTGGAGTTCACCCGGTAAAATTCCATACAGGAGTGATCAGCACAGAAGGAAATGAATAGCTATTCCCAGAATCTCGTTTGGGTGTTCACATCCACAGACTCCTCTTCCTATGGTCATCGCTGGCTATAGTAAGTAAGAAAATCACTCAAGGCTGAGTAAAATGGTTCCCAGGTGGTTAGAAGTATCAATAGCCAGTGTGCTTGCAAAGAGCTGGGGATACTACATGCCCTAGCTGACAATTAGACTGGAGTCCTCATGATTTGCCTGAGGGAAAACTATAGAAGCCAGAAGAGCCTGCCTCAGCCTTGAGGGACATTTAGCCCTTCACCGTGGGCAGCTCTTATTTTCTTAGCAAATCTTAGAAATCAAAGTCTGAAGGAACCAAGCGGTTCGTAGAACATGAACTGCATCCATGAGCAAAGCTCCAAAGTATTTCTAAGAATAAAAATATATTCCCTTACTAACAAGGTAAGATTCACATCTGTCTACTAATCAAAGATTGTCGGGTGAACAATCAAGAAAACTGGGATCCATAATGAAGAGAAAAACCATCAATCAAAATGCAACTCAGAACTTATACAGGTGTTAGATGCTGCAGGCAGATTTTTTTAGTTATTATAATTGAACACATTCCCCAAATGTGAAGAAATTTACGAAATGATTTTAAGACTCATATCAAATTCTAAAATGAAAATTACAAAATTATGTGAAAATACAAGGAAAATAATTCACAGCAGATCGGATATCGAGAAGGGGAAATGTCAGTGAATTCAGTCAGCAATAAAAGCCTGACAAAACGAACTAGAAAAATATTTTTTAAACAAAGTTACATGCAAAAGTGAAAACCAAAAAAAAAAAAAAAACTAAGATAAAACAGAATAAAAAAAATAATTTTAATTCTTGATTAGATACAAAAAGTATGATCCACAAAAGACCAAACTAATGACTAGAATTTCACCCAAAACTTAAACAAATATCCTTTGAACATCCATTAAGAGAAAGCATGGCTTGAGAGAAAATGCTTCCAAACTATGTATTCATTCGATAAAGGATATTTATCCAGACATGTGAAGAACTTTTAGAAACAAATAGCCACATTTTAAGCCCAAGAAAAAAATGAGGACATGTTAAAACAGTTTACAAAAAGACATGTACACAAGCACTCAATACACTGGCCATCCAGAGTCACACAATAGTAAAACACAAACACATATCTATTAAAATAGAAAATATAAAAGGCTGATTGTCCTCGTTAGAGTTACAATTACTGTGAAGAAACTCTATGACCAAAAGCACCTTAGGGAGGAAAGGGTTTATTTAACTTAAACTTCCAAATCATAGTTCATCACTGAAGGAAGGCAGGACAGAAACTCAAGTAGGGCAGAAACCTGGAGGAAGAGCTGATACAGAGGCCATAAGGGGTGCTGCTTACTGGTTTGTTCCTAAAGGTTTGCTTCAGCCTGCATTTAGAACCCAGGACCACCAGCCCAGGGATAATACCACCAACAATAGCCTGGGCCCTCCTCCATCAATCACTAAGTAAGAAAATGTCTCACAGGCTTGCCTGAAGCCAGATCCTGAGGCATTTTCTCAACTTAGCCTCCTTTCTCACTGAGGATTCTAGCTTGCATCAAGTTGATATCAAACTAGCCAACATGCTGACCATAACAAAGTGTCATACAACATATGAAGGAATAGAATTATTCTTACTAATTGCCAACAGAAATGTAAGAAAAACCATTGAATATTTTCTAAAATGTTAAGTTGTATATAGACTGGCACAAATTTTAATTGTAAAAGACTTGTGCATGAATGTGTTACAAAATAAAGTAGCTAATCATTCAATATCCAAAACGTTACGTAACCCAGTTGCTCATCAATAATCAAATGGATAGAAATGTTCATGTATGTACTGGAGAATACAAACTAACAATAAAAAAAACTAAAAAAACTACTGATAGACAAATAAGTAGAATCCTAAATAATTTGCGGAGTGATTGAGTATTGGGTAATCAGGTTTACTTAAAACTCAAGAGAAAGAAAAATAACTAAACTCGAATGGCAGATAGAAGATCCTCCCTAGTGTTAGAGGCAGTACTCCTACTCCCCACTACCTTTGGATCCCTTTCTCCTAGCTGGGCTGCCTTGTCTAGCCTTAGCAGGAGAGCATGCTCTTAGTCCTAGTGAGATTTGATGTGCCAAGGTGGATTAGAACCTATGTGGGGCCACCTCTTCTCTGAGAAGGGAAGAGGTAAATAAGAGATGGAGATATGAGGGCAGGACTGAGAGAAGGGGAGACTGCGATCAGGATATAAATATAATAAAATTTAATTAATTAACTAATTAATTAATTAATTAATTTAAAGAAGACCTTACCTAGGGAGAAGAGGGATGTGGAAGAATGAAGAATATACCCCTATCTTGACTGTAATGTTGCCTTCAGAGGAAGCTCGCTCTCTCTCTCTCTCTCTCTCTCTCTCTCTCTCTCTTTCTCTCTCTTTCTCTTTCGTGTGTGTGTGTGTGTGTGTGTGTGTGTGTGTGCGTATTGTTTTAACAGAGTGTTGCCTTTAATATTTGAAATTTCCTTTGTGAACTATACTAATTTAGAGGAACAGTTTATATATCACTAGAATTTAAGTTAAGACTTATCTTGAATGATCTAAATGTACTCTATCAAAATAGTTTTTTGTAGACACAGAAATAAATGCCCAATTTCATACTTTTCTTCAGGAATCAAACAGGTAGCGCATTTGAAGTAGTGTTCCTAGCAACAGTGCTCAAAACCATGCTTGATTCTAAGAAGTCTATGGAAGTTGAAGTAACCACTCTTCTCCTAGGAACTGACTTTAGTGATAGCAATTGGAAGAGATTCATGCCATGAGCTACGTGCTGCTCTATCTGTCACTATTGGATTAGTGAGACTCCACGCAGTTCCAATTGCTGCTCTCAGAAGCACACTGAAAGTGAGAAATCCAGAATGGAACTTGCTGGCTATCCCCTTAAAGAACCACTTGGCCCTTTCCAGACAAAGTAGCTGCTTTCACAAAATGGATCTTTCTTGGATTGTTCTGGATGGATATCAAGGTCATACCAGGCCTCCACTTTATCCTCCCCAGCACACTAGCACGGGATTTTGCCAGGCCTCTCCTCTGTCCTCTCAACAACCCTGACTTCCCAGACATACCAAGTAGGCCAGTCTATGACTCTATCGACTCTAACCCTGAGCATAAAGATCAGAGACTCTCCAATATCCTCATGACACATGTGAACATTTCTACCTTTTGCATTTTATGCCTATAAATCAGTTTGGCAGGGACACCATGAGATGAAATTCCCCCAGCAGCCCTGCTAAAAGCAAAACGAACAAAAAGAGCTCACATTTAAAACATTGTTAAGGAACATTGCTATTTTCTATACAACAACTCAATCCTTCCTCGATCCATCTAAGGAAATGCAAACTTCAGCACATGGCTACATCACCTACTTGTCACCTTGCATGAATACTTCACTTTCATATCTAGTCTGCCTGCTTTCTCATCTACCACAAACTCAGGCACGGAAAGTAAGTGGAAATAGTCTCTCATGCCACCATTCTATCATGTGACTGTACAATAACATGGCCACACAAATAAGCTAGAAGAGCCCCTGACTGGGGGAGGGGGAAGTAGTGGTTTGTCCCCCTAGTGAAAACACAGTATCTGAAATTCTTAAATAAAATTCTAAATACAGCCCTCAGTCTTGGGGTTCAGGGACCCTAGTTTAAAAAACATTGATTTTTCAATAATCTCTTATTAATTATTTCCAGTAAATGTAAAGCTTAAAAATGGTTGTGGATGGAATAATTTGATTTTTAGGTGACGTCATCTATCACACACCATCAGTAAGACCTGTCTGAGCATCCCTGTTACCTGCTTTACTCCTAGAAAGACAACACCCATCTCCCATTTCACCTGGTGTTCACTCATATGTTTTTCTGGATTATGCTTTGAAAACATCGTGTTGGATTTTCCCCTGTGTGATATGTGTGCATCCTTATTCCAGCTTTCTGTTTCTTCTCTGGTATAACTACTTAGAGGTATTTCTTTGTTTGCTGTTTTGTTGAATTACAGTCTTAAAATGTATCTGAGGCTAGCTTTGAACTCCTACCTCAACCCTCAATGTACAATTACAGGCATAGATAATGGTGTGCTTGTTTTCTTTAAGAATCCATGTTGGCCTTCAGACCATCAGCTGCATTCACATTAAAGATGTAAGTTATGAGGTCTGGAAATCAATTGGCCAATATGTACAAAGATGAATTATGATTGCCAACCCCACAAGAAGGGGAGAGGAAAATAGTGCCCTCAAAAATAATGATATTATATGCAGTGAGGAAATGTTTGTAAACATAGCTGAGCATTCTTAGTCTATATCTGCTATCTCTCTAAAAATCCTCTGACAAGCACTGAATGATATGTGACAAAACTGAATGTCGCAACACAGTCTAAAAATAGAGTCCTGTGAGGGGAATTCTGAGTGCTTGTGAGATCACTCCAAGAAATAAGTCTTGTGACCTCAGTTTCTTCAAAACATGAATTGTTCTTGGCATGTGCTTCCATGCCTCTCCCAGGTGTAGTAGATAGGAGTGAATTTACTTCAGATTATTAAGACTGACTATTGTTATTTGTTTACATGTCTCTATGGAAAAACCATGTTTTTGTCACATTTTGCTTGTCCTTGTGATGATCTATAGTTTGAATGCATGAGCACTTTACTTAGATGATGGTCTTAACTGTCAGAATATAAATTGTTTGATGCTCTGAATAAAGTGGGCTATTGCATGAGACTTTAGTTTGCCTCATATTTGGGGTCCATTCTTCCAGGTCTCACCACCTCTAGAGTAGTAAACACCTAGGACCTGGGTAGTAAAAACTGCTTGGCATGTTGTTTTAGCATCAGAATGTTAGCACTTGGTATTTTTTGTTAGACTCTGGACATTAAAAATCACTGATAACAAAGCCAAAGATAGGCTTTATTATCATCATCATTATTGCCGTTGTTATTGTTGTTATTGTTATTATTGCTATTATTATTATTATTATTATTATTATTAAAAGCAGATTCTTCTCTCATATAATACATTCTAACCACAGTTTCTGTTCCCTCCATTTCTCCCACCAATACCACCTCCTTCTTTCTCCTCCCATTAGAAAAAAAACAGGCCTCTAAGAAACAACATGACAAAACAAAATACCATCAGGCAAGGCAAAAAGTCCTCACACCAAGGATAAACAAGACAACCCAAAAGGATGAAAAGAGTCTCATCAGCAGGCAAAGAGTTAGAGACATACCCACTCTTACAGTTAGGAGTCCCACAAAAATACCAAGCTAAAAGCCATAGCATATACATTATGTTATGGCTGCTGCAAATCCATTCAGGTCTGGTGGTTGCCGTTTCAGTCTCTGTGAGTCCATAAGCACCCTGCCTAGTTGATTCAGTGGGCTGTGTTCTCCTGTTGTCCTCTGTCCTTTCTGACTCCTACAATCTTTCTTTTTCATCTTTTGCAGAATTCATTGAGCTCCAAGCGGGGTTACATTTAGTTGAATTGTTGGCAGAGGAGGTCCTGTAAAGATTCCTAAACAACCCAGGCTGATGCTAGTGCAGAAAGTCCCTCTGAAAACTCACAGTATAGGGAGGGGGAGCCTTGCTGAGGGTACTTCCACTCAATTCACTGAACTTAGAGAGGTAGAGCTAGTGCAGGTTTGGAGCCTTCACCCCTACATTCTAGTCTCTTTGGAACATGAAGATACTCTTTAGGCTACAGAAAGAAAAACCTGGACAGCAACTCAATCACAAAACCCTCCACCTACAATCTTTCCAGATTGCGAAGTATGCTGGGGCAGTGGTGGCACAGAACTTGTGAGAATGGCCAACCAATGTCTCATTTAACTTGAGACCAAAAGTCCCTATTTAACCACAGGATAAGCCAGGATGTTCCCTTCCATTATACTCGGGAAAATGGCTATGGGTTTTAGTGACTACATAGTGCTGTCTGATATATTGGACAGTCACATAACCCAGAACACGCTTTTGCTTCCTTTTGCTTATCTGTAGTGGGGATGTTACTCACTGGATGGTTGTAAGTGCTAAATTAATTACTGTGCTCAATGATTTAGAACTGTACATTAATTTTAAGCATCTTATTCATGCGTGCAATCACATATAATCCCAAATAGGGAAAGCAGTATTATCTTGTCTTTTCCTTTTTAGAGATAAGGAAAGAGCTCTAGATAGACTGGATGACTTGCCTATACTTACTTTAGCGTTATTTTGATCAGGACTCTCAAAACTCAAAACATATACAAAAGCACAGAGAGGGAGGAGGAGGAAGCAAAGGGGGAAAGAGGGAGAGGGAGAGAGGAAAGATTTGTTAGAAGGAATTCACAGACTAGCAAGTCTAACTCTACAAATAAGCAAACTGAGACCCAAGAGATCCAATAGCATGAATTCAATCCCAAGCCCCGTGGGATTCATTGTACTTGGGGAGAGAGAGATTTTGCTGCTGTTGTTCTGATTAATGAGGCTAACCTATCTTATACAAGAAAAAAAAAACAATTAAAATGTTAATTGGGTCCCAAAACTCTTTCACAAACATGTGGAATACTATTTGACCAAATACCTGAGCACCCTCTGGCCCAGTCAATTGCCATATAAGCAGTCAAAGTTAACAAGTGGTGAGTCTTTCAAATGTTTCTTGAACCTGTGATCTACTCAGAGTTTCAAGGGGCTTAGTGATACACACAGAGCCTGATCCTTAGAAAGACAATTCTTTCATCAAGTAAATAGATTTTTCTCCCTCAATCTTTTGATCTTTAGATAGCATAGAACAAAGGAGAAATAAGTTGTGCCCAAGACTTGCTCTCATTAAATTGCAGCCACCCCATAGGTCAGTGTCTTGGACATTTGTGAATCCAATGGGCCATGTTAGTGCTGTCATCTTATCTGTCCCTCCTCCCAGTAGACTTATGTACAATGGATCTGGAAGAGCTGCTGCTAGCCATAAAATGCCTCAAATATCACACAACATTCCTAGTCCTCAAATGTTGTGTGAAATATGAGCAAAGAAGTAATTCAAGACCCATAAAACAGCTCAGTGGGTAATGTGCTTTCCACCAAGCTTGACAAACTGAGTTCAGTTCCAGGGACCTGCAACATGAAGGGAGAACATTGTCTATGCAGGATGTCCTCCAGACCTCATACATATGTCACATGCCACACACACACACACACACACACACACACACACACACATTCACACATACACACACATACACAAATAAATGTTTAAAAAAAATTGAAGTAGTAGTTTGGTTCATTCTCAGAGGAAGCAAGTTTATTTCTATGTCCATATTCTAGACTAAAAGGTCACCTCTTAGTCTTCATCATTGCCTGATAATACTAAAAACTCCCTAAATTGAGTATGTTTAAAAACTACAGATTTCAATGGTTCATAGGTTACTGGGACCAGGGTGGGTCAGCAAGAATCTCTCATTAGCATTTACTCCTGTGGATTGATTTTTCCTTCTTGAGTCAAGCAGCATTTCATATACCCAACAGTGCCTGAAATAAATTATGTTATTTCTCTGGTAAGCAAGGGAGAAATGAGGAAATTGTTGCATTTTTGCAGCAGACTAAGCATCAATCAGAAGCATATCACATCCAATAGGAGCTCATGCTTACATATGACAATGTACCATGACCCTTCTTTAATCTTGCATCTCGTGGAAAAGGAGAATGTTGTCCAATCTGCTTTGATTTTAAAATATACATTTCACAAATACAGTTGGTTCAGAATCAACTAACAGTACTAAACACCAGCAACTTCATTTTTAAGTGCAAAAATTAATACATATCACCTAATTCATTCTTTAAATCATAAACTTGACTATGTGAAAATAGAATTTCTATGATTGAAAAGAATGTACCTAGAATGCACCTAATTTGATATATTTCCTATTATTATGATACCAATAATATCTCAACCCATTTTAAAATGATTTTTTAGACCTATTTATTTTATTTGAGTACACTGTCGCTGTCTTCAGACACTCCAGAAGAGGGCATCAGATCCCATTACAGATGGTTGTGAGCTGGTTGCTGGGACTTGAACTCAGGACCTCTGGAAGAGCTGTTAGTGCTCTTAATCTCTGAGCTATCTCTCCAGCCCTTAAAATGATTTTTTTTTAAAGATGAATGTATCATGGAAGATTTACTAGAACTGCTGTGAGAAAACTGAATTCACCCACAGCTCACCAGGAACTGCCCCGAACCCCTGAGACACAGGGACCGAGGTAGGCGGGCTTAGAAACCCCCCTGGATCCCAACAGCGGGCAGCTGAGGCAGGAAACTTTTGCCTGGGACACTAGGATTCCATAGTCAAGCAGCTCAGGGAGAAAATTTTCTCTCCCAGGAACGCGGAAAAGCCCCGAGCGGGGGCAAAACGAGCCCCAGAGCTCACTGATTCCGCCCAGTTTCCGCGGGCCACAGAGATTGAGAGACAGCAACTTCCGCCAGCGGCCAGGAACCTCAGCTTGGGCCACCGTGCTCCATAGCAAATTAGCGCAGGGACAAAGATCCCTCTCAGGAGCTCGGAAAAGCTAGGAGAGGGCCAAAGACACGCCCCACAGCTCACCAGGAACTGCCCCGAACCCGAGAGACACAGGGACCGAGATCAGACCCAGTGCCACAGCTCTCCAAACCCAAACACCTCTCAGAGAGAGCTGGTCTTCAAGGAGTACTGACACAGAGCCTGCAAGAGGGGCAAGCCACAACCAGACAGAGTAAGATCAGCTAACAACAGAGTCAACAAGATGGCAAAAGGCAAGGGCAAGAACATAAAGAACAGAAACCAAGAGTACTCTGCACCATCAGAACCCAGCTCTCCCACCACAGCAAGCCCTGGATACCCCAACACACCAGAAAAGCAAGACTCAGATTTAAAATCATTTCTCATG
>CM052708.1:45734689-45763234 GCA_028551405.1 Uromys caudimaculatus
CCTGAGCGAGGTAACTCAGTCACAAAAGAATGAACATGGTATGTACTCACTGATAAGCGGATATTAGCCCAAAAGTTCAGAATGTCCAAGTTTCACTTAACAGTAACCTCTGGACTGAGAGTGAGGTACCAGATGGAGGGGTTGGAAAAAGGTCTGAAGGAGTGGAGGGAATTGGCAGCCCCATGGAGGGAGCAAGAGCGTCAATGGGCCTGACCCTCCCCCCGGTCGTCCTGGAGTTCAGACCACTAACCAAAGAATACACATCTATTGACCCATGATTTGGACTACATACGTGGCAGAGGAATCACCTCGATGCCATCAGGGAGAAAGGAGAGTTCTTTGGGCCTGGGGGTGCTGGAGGCCCCAGTAAAGGGGAATGTCAAGGGGGGAATATGGGAATGGGTGGGCGGGTGGGTGGGAGGAGGAATGCCCTCACGGAGGCGGGGAGCGGGAGGGGATGGGGGTTTCCAAAGAGGAGACCCAGAAAAGGGGAAACATTTGAAATGTAAATAAAGTATCAAAAATAAATTAAAAAAAAAAAAGAAAACTGAATTCAGTAAGCATATATGGATAATTTACCTACAAACCAATCACAAAGAACCAAATACTACTTACTTCAATAAGCAAATAGAACCCACCTTCCAGCAGTTCCTGAATGAACAAAGGAAATATAAGGTGCACTCCAACAATCATGGCAATAGACAAATGTAAGCGAAAGTTGAGATCCCCCATTTGGAAAATTGTCTTCCCAAATAGAATTGGAGGATGAAGATTTCTTCTGTTTTTATAATGTCCCCAAACTGATCGAGAACACGGAGCAGCAAATGCTAAGGGAAACTGAGAGTCAGATTTATTACAGACTCACTGAATCTGTGCATAGGGTGACTTAGATTATGACACAAAAATATCACTGCCCTTGTGGTATGGCTACATTTTGGGTTATAACATCAATGTTCAAGTATTCCACTAAGTAGGCCAGGATCCATACTCCAACAGGCTACTGCAAATGGTTCCCATATAACTCATCAAGTTTTATTCTTTACCATTAATTATCAAAGGGGTGAGGCTATGACACAAGACATCTGTTTACTGTTAGGATAAACACATAGGATTCTAGAGTTAGTTGATCCACATTAGAGCTGAATGTAAGTACTATGTCCAGCCTTTCTTATCCCACAGGCCAAGGGCTATATGTGTCAATGTCTTCTGAGTTCAAATAAGGGAAATTATAGGGATAGTTCTTGATATAGATCATGTTTGTGATGGTATGGAAAAGACAGAATGGATTTTGGTTAAGAGAAGGTGGGGAAGGGATTGCTAGGCATGGAGACAAGAGTCATGATACCCAAAATGTACCTAAATTTACCTGATCTCAGAAGCTAAGCTTGGCCAAGATTGGTCAGCATTTGGTTAGGAGAGAAGGACAGTGAGGTGCCAGAAACAAAAAAATTGCGAGAAGTGAATTATGAATGGACTAACTTCAGTACAGTTCCCTCCTTGCAGAGTATCACAACCTCCTTAAGGTTCTTCTCTACCTGCAGCATGCTGGGAAAGCAACACTGCTTTCATTCCACCATCATTGTCATTATTATCACCACCATTCTCTACCATCCCTGCAAGAGACTCCAGAGTCATCACAAATCTCTTCACAGAGCATGTCACAAGTGCTCTTCCCTTTCCTCCATACAAGGATGGAGTTTATCTTGAATAGCGTTTAGTCTTACAAGTTCTCTCTCTCTCTCTCTCTCACACACACACACACACACAGTACATTTAATAATTATCCTCATTCTCCAATGCTCTGGGGCTAAAGTTTTCAGCATTTAAGAAGCCTCCATGTTAATTTCTGGTTTTAGAACCATCTCATCCCTGCTCTATGATAAGGGGAGAATCTGCTAACTGATGGAAGAAGAAGAAGAATTAGAAGAAGAATTAGAAGAAGAAGAAGAAGAAGAAGAAGAAGAAGAAGAAGAAGAAGAAGAAGAAGAAGAAGAAGAAGAAGAAGAATTAGAAGAAGAAGAAGAAGAAGAAGAAGAAGAAGAAGAAGAAGAAGAAGAAGAAGAAGAAGAAGAAGAAGAAGAAGAAGAAGAACAACAACAACAACAACAACAACAACAACAACAACAACAACAACAACTATGAGTAGTAGCAATAGTGTAGTAGTAGTAGTGGGAAAAACTACTTATTACATCAAAATATCATACAACTCAATGCAACAGATGAGGTGGCATGTCACTGTAGATTTATAGACATCATAACAATCAGCACAGAACACAGCACAAAGAGGCACAGAGGGAGCAGAAGGTGAAAAAAGGAAAAGAGTGACTGCTACACTTAATGGGACAGTTAGGGTGAGAAGCAAGACTAATGCTTGAGAGTCCAGAAAGATGAAATCATGGATTAAATGAACATGAGGATAAAAAACATAAAAACTAACAGGAGGCTATAACAATAATGAGTCACTTTCCGGAAAAGAAATAATCAAGAAATGAAGGATCTTATTTATTGGGGAAAATGAGATGTGTTTAATCTTTACCCACTTCAAGATGACATGACCAAAATCATGGCCCAGAAGAAAGGCACACTGGATATCTCAAATCCTCCATGAATGTAGGCTATGTGAATTATCAACAGGTTATATCATAATAAGCTAGCACTACAAGAAGACATCTATAGCTGCAGGAAGTGGTTGCCTGTTCGTGATGATGGAAAGAACACGGAAGATGGAAAGAAACTGAGGAAGCCACAAGAAGAGACTTGAGAGATGAGAGATTTATTTAATAAACATGATGGCCACCATCTCTCACCATCTTTGTCAAGAACCCAAGTCTGCCCAGAGACCTCGGAGATGTGAAGGTGACTGGAGTAATTCCCAGCACTGACACCAGCAAGGTATTAGCATGTGGTGACACTCTGTAAGAGATTTGTCCTGAAAACAGGATATGTGTTTCCTCTTTGGGGTAAATAGTATCAATGGAAAGAGGAAGATGAGGATAAAATCAGACTCACAAAGAATGACATAGGAGAAAGAGAAAAGCACACCCCCAACTCACCTGTAACCTCTTTAGGTGTTGGTAAAATTGGGTTCAACTTCATGGTGCATGGAGACTCTGCTGTCTGTTGTCTTCTCTTTCCTCCAATCCTCCAGGTATCAGTTTTCTCACTGGGGCTAAGAGTGCCCACCCTAATTGTTACAAGAACAATGAACCATATCAGGAAATGACCCAGATTACTGTCTGTCACAGAATGTATGTATAGCTATAGTATTTCACTGAGAGCTCTATTGAACTGAAATATATATTCATAAGGCAATAAGAAAGGGCCTATCAATGTGAATATTGGAGAGCCAATCCTTAGCATTCATATTTGGCTTCTTACACAGCAGAGGAAAGAAAAGCAGCCTAATTCAGAGCCTTGCTAAGGCAAAAATGACCAGGAAAAGACTGGTAGAGTGACAACTGGAAGGTGTGCTTAGGTGAGGGGCAGTGGGTAGGCAGTTCTTCCATGGCATCCAGTCAAATCCTCCAAGGTTCCTCAATCAGTCTAACACTGTGAGTGGAAATTCTTCTTCTAAAGCAGATGTCCTAGTTTCAAAAAAAAAAAAAATAGTAAAATGATAATGTGACCCGTTTACCCTAAAAAGGGAAAACTATTCAATTTAAAGACTACAATATTGGTATCTCTAGTGAGCACTTGCTCGGGAAATATGGGGAGGAATCTAACACAACATAGCATGGAATTCTTCCCTGGGCAAGATTCAACCAATAGCCATATTGCCTCTACTCAGCTTAGTGACCTCTAATCAGTCATATACCTACTTTGGTCTTTAAGGATTTATACTTATATTCAATCATTTAAAAATATAAAAATTTGTCCTTATAACCATACAGATGGACCTGAAGGATTTTCTGTTAACTAAAATGAGCAAGATACAGAGAGATAAAGGCCATTATCTTATTCTCTGAAAATGAAATGCACCCCACTCTCAAGACTCAGCTGTTGGATAACTGCTCTCCAGCATGTGCCAGGTTTCTGGAGACTTTAATTGGTATAGCCTAGGTATAAGTGGGTCACAGAGGTAGATCCTCAGGGATGTAGTATCCCTGACTCCTTCCTGCCATAATCTCTGATTCCTGTTCATCATGAAGTGAACAGCTGTTCCACCACATTCTCTGGCCACCACGATGTTGTGCCCAAGCACCTAGGATAACTGAGGATGGAGCAAGACCTTTGAGACCATGAGCCACGACATTTTTTCTTCCCTGAGTTTTTTGACAAGTATTTTGTCATTGCAGTGTAAAAAGTGACTAAAGAGAACTGTATGATTTCACCCATTGTGGATTTAAAATAAATTTGCTTAATAGAAATAGATGACAGAACAGCTGTTTCCAGAGAGTTTGGAGGGGAAAGGGAGGGGAGAGGAGGGAAGGGAAAGGCAGAGGGGGGAAGGCAGAGAAGGGGAGGGAAAGGCAGGGAAGGAGGGAAAGTTTCATCAGCAGGTGCAAAAGTAAAAACATATAGTCACTATAGTTACCAATAATGTATTCTTCAAATTGAATAGAAAAGATGGGTTTCTTTTGCCATGGATCATCTTAAATGCTTTATCAGAAATGTTAAATATACTATGAAAATTATCTAGAAAACAGTTATTTTTAAAGATACAAACACATGCCTCCTTCTTGGCTCATTAGGCTCTTTGTGGTGTGCTCTTTCAGAGTCCTTAATCATTTTGTGGGTAATGAATCCTTTCAACAGCCTTCTACAGCAGGATGAACTAATCAAAGTATATACATTTATTTAAATTCATGAAAAACAATACAGAATATTATAACTTTATTAAAATACAAATCCTAAAATGTTTGAGTGCGATATGAAGATATAAGTACCTTCATAAGGTGATATATAAGATATAACACCTTTAAAAATGCATAAAAAATAAAAATTAGTGTCAGTCTAGCAACAACATAATTTCAAAATGACTTCAAATATTTCTACTGGGATATAATACTTAATATTTACTTTTGAATTTTCCAAAGTTCTTACTGTTATGGGTTTCTAATTTTATTTCATAGTGGTCAGAAAAGATATTTGATATGATATTAATCTTAAAGTTAGGACTTATAAATTGTGTGTTATCTACAAGAGAAAAATTTGTGTGAGGTGATAGATAGTGTCTTAGGGTTTTCTTGCTGTGAAGAGACACCATGACCAATGCAACTCTTATAAAGGAAAGCATTTAAGTGGGGCTGACTTACAGTTTCAGAGGTTTATCCATTATCATCATGGAGGGAAACATGGCAACGCCCAGGCAGACATGTTGCTGGAGAAGGAGCTAAGAGTTCTACATCTTGATATGCAGACAGTAGAAGGGGACTATGTGCTACACTGGGTATAGCTTGAGCATATAAGACCTCAAAGCCTACTTCTACAGTGACATACTTTCTTCAACAAAGGCCTTACCTCCTCAATGTGCCACTCCTTGTAGCCAAACATTCAAACACATCAATCTATGGGACCATACCTATTCAAACCACTACATATATGTTAATTACCCTGATTTGATTACTTAATATATACATGTGCCAAAACAATGTCCCATAAGAATATACTATTAATTAATATCAGCTAAAAAAAAATAAAAACATTTTTTAAAGGAATTCAGCCAGTCCAATGGTTGTCCACATCAGTCCTGAGGGAAGATTTTAGCCTCGGTGATTTGGCAGAGTAGGTAGGTTTTCACAGGTATAGTCAAGGATGTGGGAAATCCTGAAGTGCTGATGGCCATCTAAGACAACCACAACTTGTCTTCCACCCTTTATCCCAATGGCCCTCTCTAATAGTGAGATAGGTGAAAGTTCTTATCATCAGAGAGTCTGGAATTTAATTTAATTTAACATTGAAGCAAAGCAGTTTCAAGTTCTAATGTGCACTGGTCCTCCTAGCTTCTGTTCTAACATCCATTGTACCTCTACCTTGTACTTTCTTTTTGGGTGTTCAGAATAGTTCTTTCCTTCTTTAAAATGTAAATTTATTTATTTTATGTAATGCAAGCCTCTGGCTGATTCAATGTGACTTCCAAACCTATAAACCTATGCATTGAGTTATATATTAATATCAATTAATTGCTTTTTACTTATAGCAAGAGTATTTTAGTTTATGTGTATGTTTAAGTTACTTATTGTATGAACTTTATTTTAGATTAGTGTACACATTTCTACAGTAGACTGTTCTTCAAAGACCACATATTAAAAGCATGGTCTCTGAGACGTATAGAGGACATGAGGTCCTTGTACTCAAATATAATCACTAGGGAAACCAGAAATACTGGTTAAATACTCAAGGTTGTCTCTTCAAAGAAAGAGATGGAGAGAAGCATAGACCTGTTTTACCCTTTAGAAGGCTAAGAATAGATACGGTTAACAGCCTAATGACATTTGTGCTATCTGTATGACTAACAACAAACCATATCCTCCCAAAGACTCTTAAGATGTCACATCTAGTCAATCTATAAAATCTATCTTTATGGAAAAGGTCACATGTAGTTTACAAAGAGTTCAATGTAGTCATGAATTAAGCTTTATTGTGCACATGGAATTGAGTTCATTATCACCAGGAAACTTTTTCCAAATTGTGCTATGCTTAAATATGCCTAAAGTAAACTGCCTGGTATCAGATTCTAGAAGGTTGAACCAACATCAGTGGCTTTGAAGTGGACTTCCTTCTTGCATCACATGGATTATTATTCTGCTAGTCATGGTGCTTGCAGAGACCCTCTGTGACTGTAGGAGGTAGAACATAGAGAGAAGTCTTTAATCATTTGGGTATATGTTTTTAAAAGGGACTGATTCTGCAACCCTCCTTGCTATAAAGTAAACAATCCTGCTCTGACATGTGCTCCATAATGATACTTTGTCTCACCACAGGTCCCAAAGCATCATGGTCAACTCCATTACCCAATTATAGACTGGAACTAACAAAATTGCAACCAAAGTTAACCTTTTCATATTCTTTCAGGTATTTTATTGTAGTAACAAAAATTTCACGAACACTGAAGTATTACAAAATATTTGTTATAAAAAGTACTATTAAGGGGATCCAAGAACCTCCCCAAACTCCCCATAATTCTTGATTGCCTCCTAGAACTTGAGGGTAAGGCTCTACTACTGAAGGCATCACACATTTCAGTGAGCATCTGCAGCCTGTTCTTGTTGGTTCCTTTTCATCTGTTTTACTATCAAAAGAGGTAAGTGAAGCTATCTTTCAAGAAACACAGACACTTCTGAGGGAACTGAAGAGGTATATCATATGCAGACACCCAAGATAATGTGTGCTTGGTGACTGTCTATATTTCTCAAGAAAAATAACCTAGAAGCTGTGTGTGATTCTGTACCACTCCATTGGTGCCACTCTCTACATTTCTAACCCTAAACACATGACCAAAGCAGAAGCACCAAAGCAATGCACAGCTTAAAGGATGAGTATGCTACTGTCTTATTCTTTGGACAAAGTGTAAGTAGCATCTTTACTTTTTGTTCTATATGAAAGACATGGGGACTACCCCAGCATAGAAATGTTTTCAGTAGCTACATCTGCCTCTTAAGATTTTTTTTTTTAAATTGTGTTTTGTTTTCTTCCTTTCTTGACATATAGCCCAGGTTGGCCTGGAACTTATGATCATCCTCCTCCTCCTCTTCTTGAAAACATTTGCCTCTATTTTTGTTTCCTGCTCTTCTAAGTGTGCACACTAAGGACTTCTAATAGCTGTAAACTCTTTTGATCTTATTGAGGTGTCTGATGACAGCTGTTGTCCTTCCTTTAAGAGAAAAGTCTGGGTCTGTCTCTTCTCTCAGGCAAGGTGTCTCTGAGAGCTAACAAAGAACATGTTTCATTATGAGTAGAAAGAAAAGAAAGAAAGTTTTTTGAATGATATATTAAATATCATTCTATCTAATATATGATAATAAAGCCTAATTAGCCAGTTCACTGCGTATTAATGCCCAATGACACTTTGTCCAGAGAAGCCTTAAAGCAAATGTCATAATTGCTAGCAAACTCTGAGAGAGAAAAAACCCTTGTCCTTCTTCTGTACCCCACAGGAGATGTCACTGACAGGAGCCTCAGATAATATCTTCAAAGGACCCTGAGAAACAGCAGACCCGGGTATAAGCAGTGGCACTACCTGAAAGACAGGGCTCACTAACAAAGGTGGGGGTATACTAACAAAGGATCGAGCAACACCATCCTCAGCCACTGCCATATTCTGGGGCTTTGACTGGCTGATCTGTTCTTGCTTTCTGGAGAATTATGCAAGTTAGTAAAATAGAGAACTAAACCTTCCTCTTGGAGGCTGATAGACATAATGCACTCTGATTAAGAGCACATCACTCCCATGGCTGTCCTCCGACAGCCAGCAGGCAATGCTGTGCTGCCTTGTGAGAGTACATTTCTTCCATCCATCCTAGGGGCCACTTATTCATCAAAAGATGATCCACAAATTATTTTTTGGTTTGTTATGCAAAGAACAAACTTGTACCATTTACAACAAAGAAAGACTTTTAACTGTGTGACTGGAGTGCAATAAATATCTCGAGATTCGGCCTTTGCTAAATAACAGCCCTCTAGGATCCTATAGAGATGCATGTCTCACCGGGCAGTGGTGGCGCACGCCTTTAATCCCAGCACTTGGGAGGCAGAGGCAGGTGGATTTCTGAGTTCGAGGCCAGCCTGGTCTACAGATTGAGTTCCAGGACAGTCAGGGCTACACAGAGAAACCCTGTCTCAAAAAACCAAAAAGAGAGAGAGAGAGAGAGAGAGAAAGAGAGAGAGAGAGAGAGAGAGAGAGAGAGAGAGAGAGAGAGAGAGAGAGAGAGAGAGAGAGATGCATGTCTTACCTGGTTAGAAAGCTGTTTATTGGTTCCCTAAACTATCTGCATGCCTTCTAGTACAAAGAACTCTGGTTTCCTGGATCTCTGCTGTATTTGACAACAGCTACCATGCTCAGCCATCTATTACTTCTGTATTATCCTTCTGTGCAGCTCTGTTAATTTTACCCCATCACAGGGATTAAAAATGTCCCCCCACTACCTTTATCAAGTGTCCAGGCAATGCTTAGGTGAAACCCAGGGCCCCCCACATGTTAGGCAAGTGCTTTGCCCATGAGCTATATTCCCAGGCTAAATCTTAGACTTCGAGTCAATGGCCCTTTGTCTCCAGCAGCTCTCTACTTGGGGCAGAACTGTGCCGTGAAACCACAGGGAGCGTCCAGGCGTTTACACCAAAGCAAAGAGTGCTGCATGTTTCCATAATTGGGAAATGATTAAAAGTCGTAAGATCTGAAGATGCTGGAGGCTTTCCCTTCAGGGCACATTCATTGCACCAGCTGCAGCCCAGGGAACTACTACTCCCAAGCAACAAGACTTTATAAAGCAGCCAGATCAAGCAGATCCGCATAGTACCTTCCTGGCAGACGATGGCCCTCAGTGTGACCTGTTGGCAAGAGCACAGTTCCCTGAGAGCAGCCTGCCTCACCTCACGGCGAAGACTGTTATGTACTGTGATTTTTTTTTAAAGGAAACATATTTGCTTTAAATGTCTGTGGTCCTACAAAACTCTGGGCTCCTCCACCTGTCCCAGCCATTTTTTGGGACATCTTCATTCCATCCGTAGTTTTCCTGCAGCAAGTCCATGATCTCTTAGGTTTTTAGGAAGGCTCTGCCTGCCTTCAAATTGTTCTTCCTTACCAGTGGTGATGCCCATGGAGACTCATTTTCATCTTACATGGCTCTTGTTCCGCCTTTCTAGACAAAGGAATTGCCTTTGCTGGTCATTTGCCTGACTTAGTATTTCATGATCACCTCTCCTGATTTCTCTCCATATCCAAGTTTCCTGTCTCCTCTCCTCCACCTGTCTTTACCTCGGGTCAGTGAGCACATATAAAATCAGGAACAGCAGAGAAGAATGCACACGCCCTTGGATGGGAATTCTTCAGCTCAGGATCAAATTGTAACATCAATTAACCTCTAGCCAAGACTTCATTACCAATTAGCAATCATTTTGAAGAGATATTCAATAATGAATACTTCTGATATTCATGCCAAGAGAAGGGGATAAGGGAAGGGAATATTTTGCCGCTTAGCCCAGTTAAAGAAAGGATAAGCGTCCCTCTATTTTAAAAACTAACCCCTACAAATTCAAGTTTCAGACTAACATGGGATCCATGATTTCATAATGTAATTGGCTACATAGTCTCCATCTAAGTGTTAGGACAATTTTTACCCAAGGGATCAGATTCACCTGACAGCTTGGGGCCCACTGTTTATTTTAAACCCCAGTACAGAAACACCTTAACTTTAGCTTCTTCTTTCCCTTCAGTTGAGTATGTTCTAGTAGGAAGGGCTTCTGCCTGAGTGTCCAGCTAACCGCAGGAGATGGAACAAGGTTATAAGCCCCAAGTCAACTACTCACTATCTGTGACCTGTAGGTGTTGCCCTTTGCAGGAAGCCATCTGGGATCTGTGAGCAGTACAGGCCAACTCCATTCATAATGGAAGAAAGCCTTGTCACAGGGACTTCACCCCAGACACCAGGCATAAATCAGCTTAGAAAGCCTTAGAGTTAGACCCAGTGCAGCTTCGGTGAGACAGATAGCATCCATGTCTGGCCAATGAGAGATAGGTTTCGGTGTAACTGTGAAAATGTTACTTCCTCAGGACAAAGACACATATTCTAGCACAGCGTGGGCAGAACCCCTGGAAAGCCTGCAGGTTCACTGCACAGAGGAAACAACAGCCATTTTCCACAACTGACTGTGCAAGTGGCCAACATTTAGAGAGGAAGAAGAGCAGAGATCTAATATGGGATTTTAATGCATGTGTCTTAATCTCTCATTGTCACCTCAACTCCACCTTTACCCCCACCACTCCAACTCACAGCTTTTGGCAAATTCAACAAGGGTCCCATGTAAATTAATCTCAATGACTGCTCACTGTCACCACCCCTCAGCAACACTGGTCACTGCTGCCCAGGCCCTCCATCCCATAGTACTCTCGATGGACTTGTAACATAGGATTGTTCTTCCTGCTCTGTCTGTCATGTAAATGCTGGAGTGCTCATGACCCAGTTTTCTATCTTTCTTTTTTTCTCTGTACTACCTTAATAGATTGTTTTATCCTCAAATGTGATCTCATTAAACATACAAAAATAACTTAAACTTTACCAAATATTTCTATCCTATATTTCTTCCCAAACTCTAGATTACTGAAGCCCAGTCCTCAGATGTCATGTCCCAGATCCCATACGCCAAGAGTGAGCATGTAATCTGCCCCAAACCTGCATCTCAGAGCACTGCCAGGCCAGGCACATTTTCAGTGTTGTTTTGCTTGTGACTAGATTCAAGAACTTAGCTGCTCACCTGCCTCTTCCTTGTTCCAGTAACTAAGCCACCAAACCGTTCAGATTCCTTTCCTTTGTATCTTCTGTGCCTGCAGCTGGGACACTCCAGTTATTGTTCAAGTCTTAACATCTCTGGCTACCTTCACTCTGTTCTTTAGCATAACCTTTGGAAAGTAAACTTTCCCAAACCAAGATCAGATCATGTTACTCTGGATGACAATCACCCAATGCATTTACATGGCTTGCAAGATAAAAATCTGTAGCATATTTTACAGACATTTACATGGCCGTATCTGTTTACTTTCTCTCCATCATGTTTCACTCTGCTTTCCACCTACACTGGTCATACCTCAGTGTTATAATGAAACATGCTTCCATCTACCACAGGACCTTTGCACAGACTGTTCCTCTGCTGGGACTATCTCCTTTGTGGTCTTATGGTGTGCCCAGCAATTATTCTTCTTCCTTTACCTCCTACTTCAATGATCTTTTACTCAGAAGAGATTGCCCTGATTTCTCATCTTCTTTGTCTGTTGTTGTTTTGTTTTTTAAATTTGGAATGAGAATATAGGACCCACCCCTGCTGCTTTCTAGGGGAAGAGGCAGTGACCTGGACAGGCTGAAGAGATAGTTCTTTAGAGTACTTAGGAGTTTGCCTTGGTACAAAAACTTTTCAAAAGCCAGGTGGTGCATCTAACCTGAGCCCCACAGGCTGAGGAGAGACTCAAGCTGGCCATGACCTGCCCCAAAGGTACTGAGCTGCAAACTGCCCCATGTGTCCTGGCAGCCAAAGCTCGATGGGAAAAAGGTGGAAGAGAAGGATGTGGTAATCAGAGCATGTCCCTGGAGCCACTATGTATCCTATTCTCCACATTGCCCGGCTGCTCCCCCAGGCAGCGGATAAGCTCAGGATGTTCCTTCAACCAACAGCATCCATGGCTCACAGCTCCTGCATCTCCTCTTCCAGCCTCCCAGGTCTCATGAAGGTGCCCTGGGAACATCAGTGATGGCAGTAGCTCTGGAGCTTCCTGGGTGGCTAGAGATGGCAGGTGAGCTGTAGAATAGTACATTACACCCACCGGCCTTCAGATCCTGTTGTTTACTGAGGACATAGGGTGGGATAGGCATCCGCCCACTCATCCAATCCTCTGCTTCAAATGCTGACTCAGGCCCCGCTGTATCAGAACATCCCGGAAGAAGTTGGGCTCTCTTGGCGCAGTCATGATTGTGGTTCACACTTGTGCTCGTGCAGTTTGTAAGAATGGACAGATTCCCCTTGCTGACCTCTAGGCCCCTCATAGGCGTACTTCTCAAACCTCTCTGTTAGTAAATGCATTTCAGGGAGTGAACATAGCATGGCTTATCTGTGATTTCAGATGCTGGAGTCACCTTGTGGCAGACTGACCACATTGGTATCTGGGCCACAGAACAGCAGCAGCAGCCTCCATTGATTGAATCTAGCTCCTGCAGACCCATGGGTTCCTCAAGTTTTTCTGGGACCCAGAGTGTCACTTGTCATTCGCTTATGAGACTGAAACTGGTGGTGAATATCTTGTCATCCACTGGAAAGATGGCCTATATGGGTCGGGCCCCTCATGACCGTCCCCTTGCTCTGCCACCAGGCAATGACGTATGTGATCTTGTCTTTGTAAACTGAGCATTAACAACGGCTGTTATGATTCCAGCTGACATAATAGATAAGGTCAGGGCACAAGCTACCCAGTTGCCCACACTCCAGACAAGCACCACATTGTCACAACCTGCACTGAGTAGCATAGCTTGGGCTGTGGGGTACCAGGCATTTATGCTCATATGCATGGTGTGTCCGTTGAACACCACCACCAGCTCTGTCAGACAGGAGGCAAGCCCATTCTCTGACATCTGCCACACCTCTGAGACACTGGGTATGACTTCATCAGTACAGGAACACCAGTCAGCCTCCAGACAGGTCCTATGTGCCCCTACACACCAGACACCACAAAGCCCCTTCACCTCACCCTGGCACTGGCTTCCATAATCACTGCCCGGAACTTGGGGTTGGCTCTGGTAACATGAACACTCCAATATCCTCAGGATTATCAGTCTTCTGCTTGCTGAAATTTGCTCTGATGCAGTACTGGGGAAAGAACTTAAAGAACTGTGGCTCATTTGGGGTGTTGGGGCTGTAGGGACAAGCTCCCAAGGCTCCAGATCCCAACCCGGGAAACAGGTTCTGTTTACAGTTACATATATATGTGTGTGTGTGTGTGTGTGTGTGTGTGTGTGTGTGTGTGTGTGTCTGTGTCTGTGTGTCTGTGTGTGTCTGTGTGCGCGCGCACGCGCGTGCGCGCACATTAGGTATATATATGCATTATGTGTATATATGCATTATTATGTATGTATACATTATATATATGTGTGTGTGTGTGTATGAGAGGAGAGAGAATTGTGTGTGTGTGTGTGTGTGTGTGTGTGTGTGTGTGTGTGTGTGTGTGTATGCACATGCTCTTTTTTTATATTGGTTTGTCTGTTGTTTTTTTGAGACAGGATTTCAGTATGGCACCTGGCTGGACTGGAGCTATATAGACCAGGCTGATGTCCTGCTGTCATTTGCCAAGTGCTGGGACTTAATGTTGCCTTCAAACACTAGCTAGTAACTCTAAGGAGGTAGGGGCAGGGGTACTTTGCCCATGCTGTATCCCTCACCCTGAGTACATAGTAGGTCCTCGTACATAGTGGGTGTCAAATAACTCTTTGTTGGCTGAATAGATAAACCACAACCTACAACTGCCTCCCCCCCATCGTCTGATGGTTTATCACACACTCTTGTGGTAAGTCTCTCCTGCTGTGGAATGATCAATCAGAGAGGGTGGCACAGAGACCAGAGCTAATAGGTGTCTACATGTAAGCTGTGCTATTAGACAGAATTAAAACCAGCCAAAGGGAAGCTGCCCAAGGAAAAAAATGCCCTGTCACAGTCTGACCAGTGAGCAGTGTGACATTTCTGTAGGATAATTGGTCGTCACCCTGCTTTTCTGAAATTGTAAAACAGAGCCCTGAAGGAATCAATTATCCATGATAGGGTCATGAAACCTAATCGTTAACACGCTGAGACCTTTCCTAAACATTCTTGTCAAATAGTCCTGTGCTTTGTATATCTACCTGAACACTGGAACCACTGGGAGATTTCATTTTAAAATACAGATATCCTGCCACGCTCCCTGACATTTAACTCAGTCATCTTAGATTTAGGATCTGAAAATCCAGGCCTGGGGAAATCCAGGCCAGGTATGATAGGAGCTACACTCTCGCTGTTCACAGAAGTGAGAAAAGGTTACCATCCTTCTTCCTGACACAATCACACATGGGGGCTTGTAAAAGAGTCACAGGCCCTAGCCGGAAGGGGCTCTACCTGGGCACGCTGGGATAGCACAACATTCAACTAGGTACCAGTCTTAGACTACTCTTCATTGAATGAATAGGCATCTATGTTCCCATAGTGTCATACAGAGAGAAAGTCAACATACAACGGATATGACAACACATGGTATATTTCTGCATGCCAAGTCCACAGGGTAGGACCTGGGTGACCGTTAAGCCCGATCAGCTGATGGTGATGGATGGTAAATTTGAGTTGAAACACTGGGTACCCGAAGTTATGTACACAGTCTCTTCCATTATCAATTCTCGGAGCCATCCTACAAAATGATGGGTTTCTGTGTGGAATTTTCATCACGTGTCATTACACTTTGTTCTAATTTGCTCCCCCATGACCGAGGTGCTCCTCCAGGCTCCTGCCCACCTCCGGTTGGTGCCCTCCCTCCCTCCCGGTAGCCCCTGGATGCACACTTACACTTTGTCCCATGTACACCCAGTACCCTCTCCATCCCTTTATAGGATATCTTCCTTCTTCCCCATAACTACGTCTCCGGTGTGCGCATACACCCAAACACACATTTAATTTTAACTCTAAGTTCCAACCTACAAGAGAGCACACTATTTATTTTATTTAACATAGTGATTTCCAGGCCCATTCATTTTCTTACAAATATCATGATTTCATTTCACTTTTTAGCTGAGTGAAATATTTCACTGCATCACGATTTTCTTTATTTATTTATTCACTTTAAATCCCAATATCAGCCCCCCTTTCCTCCGGGTATTCCCTCATGCAGCTCCTCCCCATTCCCTGTCCCCTTCTGAGGGAATGGGGGAGTATCTGTGTGAGAGAGGGATCTCTAAGAAGGGGAAGGCTCCCTCTACATATCACCACCCCCAACACCCCAATCTCCCCTACCATCCACCCCGACCTCACTACTTCAAGTCACTGCAGGACTAGGCACACTCTCTCCCAGACAAGGCAGCCCAGTTAGGGTAATGTGATCCACAGGCAGGCAACAGATCAGAGACAGCCCCACTCTAGTTGTTGGGGACCTGCATGAAGACAAAGCTTCATACTTGCCTGCATGGGGGCATTCTTCCTATGTTTTTTTTTTTTTTTTTAGTACTGTCAATTTTTCAAGTGTCACACTGAGGCCTTTGGTCCCCTTTGCACGGGATGAGACATATGGATCTAACTTCTTCTGCCCAATGTTAAGTTTGCTCAGCAACATGTCCTAGAGTGCCCATCATTTACCAAAATATGTCTTTGATGACTTCTTTAGATATTTGGTGCATGCAGTCAGTCATCCGTGCTCTATTCCCATTTCTCTGTTTCTGTACCAGTGCCATGCTGCTTTGGTTAGCATAATATAATTTGCGGTCAGGTTTTTAATATCCCAGCACTGTTCTGTGAAGGATTGCCTTTGCCATTCAGGGTCTTTTGTGCTTCCATGTGACTTCAGACTTTTTCTAGTATCTGAAGACTATCATTGTGGTTGTAGTTGGGGTTACATTGAATCTGTAGTTCTTTCATCAATATAGCCATTTCCATAAGATTAATTCTCCACTCCATGGGCATGGAAGGTCTTTCCATCTTCTACTGCCTTCTTCTCTTTCTTTTTTCTTTCTTTCTTTATTGCTTTCTTTATTGTTCTGAAGTTTATTCTGTGGATGGACCTGCCCTACTTAATTAAGTTTATTCCTCAGTATTTTATTTATTCTTAAGGCATTGTAAAAGAAAGTTTTCTTGATTTGTTTCTTCGCAAGTTTGTCATTATTACATAAAAAAAAAAAAAACCTTCTGATTTCTGTATTTTGATTTTATATCCTGAACTTTGATTTATACGCTTCTTGCTTATAAGAGTTTTCCATTGAAGTCTTTAGGATTCAAGTACAAGATCATTGCATTTAGGAAAAAGTTGACTTTCTTTTTTGTTTGTGTTCCTTTATTTCTTTCTCTTCTTAGTGTTCTCATTAAGACTTCAAACACTATATTAAGTGAGAGTTAAGAGAGAAGGAATCCTTAATTCATTCCAGGTTTTTAAGAAAATATTCTCAGTTTTTCCCTATTTAATAAAATGAGTATAGGTTAATTGTGTATAACTTTTATTAGGTTGAGTGGTGTGTCTTCTTAGTTTCTTTGATGTTATATTACAAAGAAATATTTAATAGTGCTGAAGGATGTTTCTGCATCAATTTAAATAATCATGTAATTCCTATCCTTAAATCATTGTATGCTGAGTTACCCTTATAGATTTGCATATGTTGAACAAATCTTGCATCCTGAAAGGAAACAACTTGGTCACAGCGTATAATCTTAAGAATCTGATGTATTATCATTGGAGGGTGATATTTTTGTAGTATCCTAATAGTTTTGGTATCAAGGTAATAGTTTCATAGAATGAGTTTCATAACAGTCAAACATGAGGGTCAAACATGTAATCCTAGTACATGGGAGATGGAAGCAAGAGAGGTCAGGATTCAAAATTGTCCTTATCATTTACATTCTTAATATTGATCCTATAAACACCGGCAAGAATAGATCTCATCCCTCATCACAGTAGCAGACACCATTACAGAAAGCTTCAACAGGTCAAAGTCTACAGAACACTGACCACGAGATGCTTGTCCCCTTTTGATTCATGTGCAACAGAATCTCCACAGCTAAGATTCAGGAAACGTTGCAGAAGAGGATGGGAGAATTGTGAGATCCAGAGGCCTGGGGTATCTACTGAGAGATCGTGGAGGGATGAGGGAGAGCAGCTGCTGAGAAAGGAAGAATTCCCTTCGCCTAAGGATGAGCCTCCCAAATGACTATGCAGTACACAGTGGTCAGCTGCGCAGTAATTCAAACACATGCAACAGTAAATGGAAGCAGTATCTTGTATTATTAGTATACGTATATGTATCAATGATGATCAAAAAGAGGCCATTTGTTTGAGAGGGAACGTGTGGCATGGGACACAGGGTAGATGCAGTCGACATGGGGAAAGTTGGAGAGAAAAATGGGAAGGGAGGAAGGGAGGTATTTATACTTTAATTAAAGAGAAAAAGAGGGCATGAAGTGGAAAGGGGACAGGGAGGGGGGAGGGGCATCTGAGAAGAGTTGGGGTGGATGTGACCAAAATACTCCACATGCAAATTTTAAAAAGAAATAACATATTTAAAACATTATTATCCTCAGCTACATGGCAAATTAGAAGCCAGCTTGGGCTATATTAAACTCAAAAAACATTTTAAAAACAAAACAGGCAGCAACGTAAAGCAAAGAATTTGGTGGTGTTCCTTTCCATTCTATTCTTCAGAGAGTTCAGGAACATTTGTGACACTATGAAACTTTGGTGGCACTCAACGCTGAAGACCCCACCCCACACATCCTACTATTCATTCATAGGTCTCTTTGTTAGGAGGTCTGGTCTCACTGCCCAAACATAGATGCTTGGTATTGGACATGTTTTTGCTAGTATTATCTTCTTACCCAATTTGGAGTCAAATGTGTCTAAGAATTCACCAATTTCTTCTAGAATTTTCAGCATTTAAAAATTAAGTTTTCAAAATACTCTCTTATTGCCCTCAGGATTTTGGTGAAATGTGTTATTCCTCTTGGTTTTTATCTATCACTTTATTAATTTGTGTATTCTATCTCATATTGTACAGTGGGTTACCAATCTTATTTCTTTTAAAGAACCAAGTCTAGGTCAATGCACTTATTTTGTTTTATTTTGTTTTTTTACTCTCAATATCATTAATTTCTATCTGATTTTTATTATTTCTTGCCATGTACTGCTTTGGGGTTGGATTTTTGCTGTGTTTTTTTTTTAAATATTTAAATGTCTCAGTGAGTTATTTATTTACGTTCTCTTTGATTTGTCTATGTTAACACAGTTTCCTGTTAAGACTGCCCCAGCTGTATCCCAAAGGTTGATAAACTATGTTTTTATTTTCATTTTGTTGGGATTTTTTTTTAACTTTTTGATGACTCTTTCCATTATGTTGCTAACTTTCCTTTTCAGGTCCTGAACTGAAGTTGCCTGCTTGCTTGTGTCCTCTTTCAAGTAACCGATCATATTTACCAGGAAAAGAAACTTAAATCATCTGGCATTTTACCGTTCAGTGTAATTGAGATCAGTAGTGAGGAATTATGATCTATAGAGGGGTCACTTTTCCTTGAGTTCCAGGCTTCTCCTGCTTCTTCATTGAGATTTGCACAAGTGTTGATTTGGATATATCTTCCAATTTTCTTTGCGGGTCTTCTTATTGAGCAGCCTATTCTTAAAGGCTCAGTCCCTAGTAGCATTGCATTCAGCAAGGAAAAAACAAAATTAACTAATCTCCCTGCCCCAAAATTACTCATGTATCTTTGTTGGTCTAATTTTTTGGCTTTTTTGTTTTGTTTTATCTTTGTTTTTCTGTTTCACTGATAGCAGTAGTATTGGTTATTCTTTTCCTTTAAGGTCTAGAGTAATATTTATTCAACTTTAGAGTAGGTCTGTACCATGTAAATAATCTTCAGGTCTTCTTTATAAACAACTTATTATTTGTAAGAGTAAAGAACAGTGACTATCCAGTGGAGAATGCAGAAAAACCTTTCCTGGGTAATTATAATTAATAGCATCAAGGAGAGGTATATGGGTACTATTAAATACCTTCAACTGACAGTTTGCAAAAGATATGTGTCCCTTTTGTAGAATATGTCTAAGAGACACATATCCTGAATCCAACTAGAACAAAATACTGCACCCAGGTTGGCCTGTAATTTTCAAAAGTATAAACACAACAGAGGATAAAGAAAGGCTGAGAAAATATAGTAGTTTAAAGATTAGGAAGACATGAAAATTGAATAGAACGTGGTCCTGGATGGGGTTTGGGGCTAGAGGAAGTGTATGTCGGGCATCAGAGAAACAACAGGTAAGATTGAAGTAGAAACTGACCCCTAGGTGATAATAATAATAATGCATCATTTTAAATTATTGCCTGTTAGCTGCACAGTGGGAATCTTAATGGGATCTTCATCTGAAAGAGAGGACACAAATATGGAAAAATACTTAAACCTACTAAATCTTACATTACATTGTTACAGCGCTTTTGCAGATTTTAAAACTATTTCAAAATATGAAGAGGAGGCAAAAAGAGTGTAAAAGCCAGAGGGATGGAAGATACCAAGAAAACAAGGCCTTCTAAACACAGCAGGACCAACGTCTATATGAACTCACAGCAGGACCAACGTCCATATGAACTCACAGCAGGTCCGACATCCATATGAACTCACAGCAGGACCGACGTCCATATGAACTCACAGCAGGACCGACGTCCATATGAACTCACAGCAGGACCAACGTCCATATGAACTCACAGCAGGACCGGCGTCCATATGAACTCACAGCAGGACCAACGTCCATATGAACTCACAGGGACTGGGGCAGCAAGCACAGGAACTACACGGGAGTGTATCAGATGGGGTCCTAGAGCTGACAGGGGAAGTGGACACAAGGGCCCATCCCTAAAAGCTATCTCCAACTGATAATCACTTGCCAATGAAAATTTAGTTCTCTCCAAGGGAGCCTCACTGGAGAAACAAATTATTCTTAAGAGTAGGCTGCATTCCCAACAATAGATGGTATACAATGAGAGTTTAATGGCATGTTTGGAGGTTTCTTATCTCATAATGTCATGTGAGGTACTTTATTTTTTATTTTTTTTATTTTATTTCACTCTATAGGTCCTTTGTGTATATATTTTGGCTTCTAATTATTATGGGAATCCTGGGTCTGTGAATGAGTGGGTCTCTGCATTTATAGCTGTTTCTTGGGCTTTTTCTTGGTCTCTTTTCCTTCTAATTGTTTTGTCCTGTTTCAGATTGCTTTTATTATATTAAATATTATATTAATTATATTATATTCCTTTAGATGTCTTAATGTTTTCTAAGGAGGACATACAGAGGGTAGATCTGGGTGTGAGGGGAAGAAGGGAAGAATTGGGGCAGTTGGATGGAGGTAAACCATAATCAGCATATATTGAATAGAAAAAATTCTATTTTCAATTAAAGAAAGAAAGAAATAATACATGAAAAGTTTTAATATTGTACTCAAGGCGGTAAGACTCAGATTATATTTGTAATGTTACAACAGGCTAGAACCTAAATACAATTTCTAAGGAAATGTCTAAATGGATTTTTTATACATTTACTGTATTAAAACAATTTTTAAGCTGGTTAAGCAAAATACTGAATTTAAAAAAAAAAATAGAGAAGACCTTAGGTTTGTGTTCACATTTCAGTAATTAGTGATCCAGAATGGAAGACCACAAAAGGTGCTGATTTGCAGGGATGCAGAACCTATCAACTCTGAGTGTCTCCTGGGTGTGCCAAGGCCTCAGTCCTCAGGGAGAAACCCGAGTCAGAAGTCCCTAAAGCAAAATGGGGATAGAATTCAGATTCGGTTTATTGGGCTTGTGTCACATTCATGTTCAAATTGACAAGGGTGACATCAGAGTCTTGGTTGTTCATGGCATGACTGTTCAATTCTCCGAAGTATTGAAGAAATCAGGAAATATTTCATGAAGAAGAAATAATGTGTGCTCCAAACATAACCATGGAGGTCATTGCAGAACAGTTCACAGAAAGATCTGTTCTTCCCCCATATCAAACTTTGACCTAAAAACACATTAGCAGGTAGACTCCTTACTCCCACGGAGCCATTTGGCAGAGCCAGGTTTATTCAAATCTTGTTTACAAACCTGATGCGGAGTGCTTCTCTCCATCCATATTCTAAAGCTATAGACGTGGTTTTCATAAATGGTTCCTGGAGGCCGACTTACCCTACAGTACTTTTATGCCTCGGTCACATGCTCCAACCAGCACGTGCTACCTCTCACTCTCTTCGAGCACGTACACGCAGCCCTGCTCCTACCTGCGCTGAGAAAGCTGCACTTTGCTCAGGGGGGCTGTGTGGGGTTCTTCATGTTAATTTTAGTTCACAGAAAACCATCATTAAACTACACAAAGCTGCAATTCCTTCCCCTTCTGCTCCTCTGTTCCTCCTCATCCTCCTCCTTCTCTTTGTCTTCCTCCCCTTCTCCTTCTCCTTCTTCTTCATCCTGCTGTTACTCCTCTGGTTCTAAAAGTCCTCTCTGGGTTTGAGTGCATATCTTTCCAAACTACCTCCTATGCTTTTATTTTCAAGTATGTTCTTCTTAGAAATGGATGATTCGTTTTCTGGGGAACTATTTGATTTTTTCATAAATGATTCTGTACTGTCACTGACTCCAAACCTGTGTGAACTCTGTCCATGTCAGTAACTGCAGAGCCAATCAGTCTGTTTAACCAGAAGCTGCACGGTTTCCATCCTCTGGGGGGGGAAAAAAAAAAAACTTTCTTTCTTTCTTTCTTTCTTTTTTCTCCATTGATAGCACTTCAATTCTTGGAATCACAAAGAATGAGATTGAGTAAATTTTCAAATATCACTTCTACATGAGTGTGAGAATTTTTCTAGAATGTTAACCCTGCAGTAAGGTAATAATCCTAGGACAGCACATTCAGAATTTCATTAACTATATAACTGCATTGCTCTTTAAAAGGATGCATGAATTGCTCACCCACCAGCAGTGTGAGGCTCCTCTTGGCGTTATTTTTATCATTATTTGTTATTATCCAACATAAGTACATTTTGCAAACTAGAATATCAGAAGAATCTAACTGCCAGTTGCATTTGATTTCTCTAATTTCTAGTCAAAGTGAACATTTTTCATATATGTCATGATTTTGGTTTCCCCTTCTAAAATTCTCATCTGACCCATGTCATCTGCTTTCCTTACTTTTGTTTCACGGGTTTTCTGACATTGTTCTTAATATTCCAGCTACAAATACACTGCTCATTATGGATTTTGTAAAACCTTATAGCGCTTATTAGAAGCTTGTTAACCATCTTCACAATTCACTTTATTAAGCAGAATCTTGTTTATATAAACAAATCCACCCTTCTTCCCTCTTACCTTCTGCTTTTAACTTCGCTGTCTATTTGTCTGCTTTGGAGCTTTATTCTATAAGTTATACACAAAGTCAAAGCACAAAGATATTCTCCCAACTCTTTTCATTCAGTTTTACTTTCCATGGTTCGGTCTTAACAACTCATGCATGCTATGCATGAACAAGGTTGTGAAGGAAGACCTGTTACCTTCCATTCACAAACCATTCACAAAACCATTTCCTCAGCTGTCCATCCTTTCCTCGCTGATGGCAGGGCTGTCTTTATTTTATAAGCTGTATCTACTGTACAATATGTTCTCTCTGACTGTTCTTACCCAGCACCACACTGTTTCTTTAAAACAGTTTTACAATATGTTTTAATTTCGGAAGGTCAAACTCCACCATTTTTCTCAAAATTATCTTTAATTCTTCATGGAATTATTTTTCATAAAATTTCAAGATGTGGTTGTTGAGCTCCCTCATATTGAGGCTATTTTGCCTGGAGTACCTGAAGCTTTAATGTAAAGTCAAATAACAAACCGTGCAGGGTTTTAAAGCCAGGCAGTCTATTCTCCAGCAGCTCATCTAAGTTGCTATGAACACAAAGAGCAACAGACAGAATAAGCAAGCCATGTTCTGATAAAGCCTTGTCTACAGAAAGAAAGATTTTTGACTTCCTGGCTTCCCAGGTTGCTGGGGCCCGATAGATTAATTTGTGAAGAATTTCTATCTCAAAATGTCAGTTGTTGATTCAATGCAATTCCCATCAAAATTCCAACACAATTCTTCACAGACATGGAAAGAGCAATTGTCAACTTCATATGGAAAAACAAAAACAAAAAAAATTCAGGATAGCCAAAATAATTCTAAACAATAAAAGATCTTCTGGAGGAATAACCCTCCCTGACCTCAAACTGTACTACAACGCAATAGTGATAAAGACCACATGGTATTGGTACAGAGACAGACAGGTCAATCAATGGAATGGAAATGAAGACCCAGAAATAAACCCACACACCTATGATAAAAAAAAAACAGGCTTGAAGATCAAAAATTGAAAAATGGGACCTCATGAAACTGAAAAGCTTCTGTAAGGCAAAAGACACCATTAATAGGACAAATCAGCAACCTACAGATTGGGGGAAGATCTTTACCAACCCTACATCTCAAAGAGGGTTAATATCTAAAATATACAAAGAACTCAAGAAGTTAGACTCCAGAGAACCAAACAACCCTATTAAAAATTGGAGTACAGAGCTAAACAGAGAATTCATAACAGAAGAATCTCAAATGGTTGAGAAGCACTTAAATAAGCACTAAGTCCTTAGTCATCAGGGAAATGCAAATCAAAAGGACCCTGAAATTCCACCTTACACCAATCAGAATGACTAAGATCAAAATCTCAAGTGACAGCAGATGCTGATGAGGATGTGGAGAAAGAGGAACACTCTTCCATTTCTGGTGGGATTGCAAGCTGGTACAACCACTCTGGAAATCAATCTGGCAGTTCTTCAGAAAATTGGGAATAGCTCTACCTCAAGACCCAGTTATACCACACTTGGGCATATACCCAAAAGATGCCCAACCATGCTACAAGGACACGTGCTCCATTATGTTCATAGCAGCCTCATTTGTAATGGCCAGAAGCTAAAAACAACCCAGATGTCCCTCAACCGAAGAATGGATATGAAAAATGTGATCCATTTACACAATAGAATACTATTCAGCTATTAAAACCAAGGACATCATGAATTTTTCAGGCAGATGGATGGAACTAGAAAATATCACCCTGAGTGAGGTAACCCAGATCCAAGTGAACATGCATGGTGGGTACTCACTGATAAGTGGATATTAGCCAAAATATACAGAATACCTAAGATACAGCCCACACACCGTAAATTAACAAGCAGAAAGGCCCAAGTAAGGATCCTTCAATCCCACTTAGAAGAGGGAAGAAAATAATCATGGGAGGCAGAGGTAGGAAGGGACCTGAGTGGGAGAGGTGAGAGGAAAGGGAAAAGGGGAACAGGTATGGGGGGGGGGAGACAGGAGAGAAGCCCAGAGGGCCAGGAGAATGAATTGAAATATGCAGCCTCAGGGGACCCTCTAAAAAATACCAGAGACCTGGGAGGTGAGAGACTCTCAGGACTCAGTGGGGGTGACCTTAGCCACTGTGGAGAGAGAACTCGAAGAGTCTACCTCCAGCAGATAGACAGGACCTCAAGTAGAGAGACGGGGTTACCAACCCACAGTCAAAATTTCTGACCCAGAATTGTTCCTGTCTAAAAGAACTACAGGGACAAAAATGGAGAAGAAACTGAAAGAAATGTAGTCTACTGAGGAGCCCAACTTGGGATCCATCTCTCGGGAGTTGGGGGAAGGACCAAGCCTGACATTAATACTGATGCTCTGATATGCTTACAGACAAGAATCTGGCATGGCTGTCCTCTGCAGGGCCCTACCAGCAGCTGACTGAGACAGACACAGATACTTAGACAAAACCATTGGACTGTAGTCTAAGGCCCCTATGGTTGAATTAGGGAGAGAATTGAAGAAACTGAAGGGGAGGGCAACACCCCAGGGAGCTCCCAGAGACTGAGCCACAAACCAGGCAGCATACATAGGCTGGTCCTGGGTCCCTGGCGCATATACAGCAGAGGACTTCCTGGTCTGGCCTCAGTGGGAAAAGATAAGCCTAATCCTTGAGAGACTTGAAGCCCCAGAGAAGGTCTGGTAGGTGGGAGCACCATCTCAGAGGCAAGGAGGAGGAGGAGTGGGATGAGGAACTATGGAGGAGTGCAATGGCTAGAATGTAAATAATAAAATAATTTTTAAAATGTCAGTTCTTGTTCTATTCTTTTCAAGCTGATACACAATGTTCTTTGATCAACATCTGAAAATGCATATCCCTAAAGAATTTCTGAATTTAATATTTGATCATTTCTGGTTACTTTCCTATATGTCACACCTTTGACATTGCAGCACAGTGATGTCAGTTACGAAGTTCATGGTCAAGACAAAGCAATAGAATTATAAGAACATTAAAAAAATAACCCTCATAACATTGTAAGTAAGTTTACAATTTGTGTTAGACCTCATTCATGGCCACTCATGGCCAGACACAGCCTCTTTTGCCCATTGGGCACAGGTTAGAAACACACCTTAAGGTGGCTTGTTATTTGGTATATGATAACTATTGGTGTTCTTACTGTGAATGACATCTTATTTTAACAATACTTTTATTTGGTTGTTGCTAGTTCATGAAAATTATCATTTTATATCATTTATATCATTTAAAATAATTTTATAGCTTGATGTGATATCTCAAAGTCTTAAATTTCTTATTGTTTCCACTGGTTTTTCTGCAATTCTTTTGAGTTTCATATGTCAATCAAGACAGGATAGGCAAGTTATATTTTTCTGAGCTTCCTACATATTGTGACTTTTAAGTTTTTTAGGCAATTTCATGAGACAACAAGTGTTATGTCTAGATGCATGCTATGTAGTAATGACAGGAGTACACATGGAGGGACCCATGGCTCCAGCTACATATGTAACAGAGAATGGCCTTGTCAGGCATCAATGGGAGGAGAGGCCCTTGGTCCTGTGAAGGCTCCATGGATGCCCCAGTGTAGGGGAATTTGAGGGTGGGGAGGTGGGAGTGGATGGATGGGTGGGGGAACACCCTCATGGAAACAAGGGGAGTGGGATGGGATAGGGTATTTCTGGGGGGGGGGAACCAGGAAAGGGGATAATATTTGAAATGTAAACAGCAAAAATATCTAATTAAAAAAGAAAGAAAAAAAAGAAAAATCTGTTATGAAATAAATATTATGTGTATGATGGGATTTGGTGGAGACATGGTATTCAACTAGAGTAGCTATCTTCTCTTCCTTCTCAGCTGAAATCCTTTACAGTGGTATGTGTAGAAAACCTGTGATTTCCTACATTTGTTTTTCTATTTTTCTACTAAGATGCTGGTTCATGTTGCTAGGTTATAATGCTATTCAACCACCCTTGTAGTCAGGAAGACATCTCACTCTTCAATGTGCCCTTTAAGAGTATCTAACTTAGACAGGCATTGTTTTGTCTTATAATTTTCACAGTAGTTTCTACAAGGAACACATCTGCAACTACGTTTTCTTAAATTAAGTTTAATTTTGTATAAAATTGCACTGGTCTTATGTGAGGTAAGAAATCTATATTTTATTTTTTTTTTATTTTTTAACATATCCTCTGTAAGAACAACAAGCCACCTGAATTATTTCTCCAGCTCCTACAGATATTTGCTCTCAAAACATGAGTGTAAAGTACTTATTATAACTATAGTTTGCCCCTTTGTAGGTCTTACTACCTCTGTTATAGTTTTATCAAACTTATTATGACTATTCTTTTTTAAATTATTTATTTATTTATTTCGTTGATACTTTAATTACATTTCCAATGTTTCTCCCTTTCTAGGTCTCCTCTTTGGAAACCACATATCCCTTCCCCCTACACCCCTTTAAGAGGGAATTCCACCTCCCACCCACCCACCCACCCACTTCCATATTCGCACCTTGACATTCAGCTTTACTGGGGCCTCCCCTCCTCGGATGGCCAACAAGGCCCTCCTCTGCCACATATGTGGTCCGAACCATGGCTCCTTCGATGTGTATTCTTTGGTTGGTGGTCTAGCCTCCAGGAGGACCGGGGGAGTCAGGCAGTTGATACTGTTGCTCCCTCCATGGGGCTGGAGACTCCCTCAGCTCCTTCAGTCCCTTCTGTAACTCCTCCATCTGGGACCTCACTCTCAGTCCAGCGGTTACTGTAAAGCAAAACTTGGGTATTCCAAAAGTTTGGGCTAATATCCACTTATCAGTGAGTATATACCATGTTCACTCTTTTGTGACTGAGTTACCTCGCTTAGGATGATATTTTCAAGTTCCGTCCATTTGCCTGCAAATTTCATGAAGTCATTATTTTTAATAGCTGAGTAGTATTCCATGGTGCAAATGTACCACATTTTCTGTATCCATTCTTCTGATTAGGGACATCTGGGTTGCTTCCAGCTTCTGGCTATTATAAATATAGCTGCTATGAACATAGTAGAGCATGTGTCTTTCTTACATGTTGGAACATCTTCTGGGTATATGCCCAGGAGTGGTATAGCTGAGTCCTCAGGTAGTATTATGTCCATTTTTCTGAGGGTCCGACAAACTGATTTCCAGAGTGGTTGTACCAGCTTGCAATCCCACCAACAATGGAGGAGTGTTACTCTGTCTCCACATCCTCGCCAGCATCTGCTGTCACCTGAGTTTTTGATCTTAGCCATTCTGAATGGTGTGAGGTGGAATCTCAGACTTCTTTTGATTTGCATTTACCTGATGACTAAGGATGCTGAGCATTTCTTTAGGTGCTTCTCAGCCCTGCGAATTTCCTCAGTTGAGAATTCTCTGTTTAGCTCTGTTCCCCATTTTTTGATAGGGTTATTTGGTTTTCTGGAGTCTAACTTCTTGAACTCTTTGTATATGTTGGATATTAGCCCTCTTTCGGATGTAGGATTGGTAAAGATCTTTTCCTAATCTGTTGGTTGTTGTTTTGTCCTATTGACAATGTCCTTTGCCTTACAGAAGCTTTGGAATTTCATGAGATCCCATTTGTTGATTCTTGATCTTAGAGCATAAGCCATTGGTGTTCTATTCAGGAATTTTTCCCCTGTACCCATGCATTTGAGGCTTTTCCCGACTTTCTCTTCTATTAGCTTCAGTGTATCTGGTTTTATGTGGAGGTCCTTAATCCACTTGGACTTGAGCTTTGTACAGGGAGATAGGAATGGATCAATTTGCATTC
>CM052708.1:45763734-45787859 GCA_028551405.1 Uromys caudimaculatus
ATCTTAGAGCATAAGCCATTGGTGTTCTATTCAGGAACTTTTCCCCTGTACCCATGTGTTCAAGAATTTTCCCCACTTTCTCTTCTATTAGATTCAGTGTATCTGGTTTTACGTGGAGGTCCTTGATCCACTTGGACATGAGCTTTGTACAGGGAGATAGGAATGGATCAATTTGCATTCTTCTGCTTGTAGACCGCCAGTTGAACCAGCACCATTTGTTGAACATGCTGTCTTTTTTCCACTGGATGGTTTTGGCTCCTTTATCGAAAATCAAGTAACCGTAGGTGTGTGGGTTCATTTCTGGGTCTTCAATTTTATTCATTGATCTACCTGCCTGTCACTGTACCAATACCAGGCAGTTTTTATCACTACTGCTCTGTAGTACAGCTTGAGGTCAGGGATGTTGATTTCCCCCCGAAGTTCTTTTGTTGTTGAGAATAGCTTTTGCTATCCTGGGTTTTTTGTTGTTCCAAATGAATTTGAGAATTGCTCTTTCTAAGTCTATGAAGAATTGAGTTGGAATTTTGATGGGGATTGCATTGAATCTGTAGATTGCTTTTGGCAGGATAGCCATTTTTACTATCTTAATCCTCCCAATTCATGAGCATGGGGGATCTTTCCACCTTCTGAGGCTTCTTCGATTTCTTTCTTCAGAGACTTGAAGTTCTTGTCATACAGATCTTTCACTTGCTTGGTTAGAGTCACACTGAGATACTTTATATTGTTTGTGACTATTGTGAAGGGTGTCATTTCCCTAATTTCTTTCTCAGCCTGTTTATCCTTCAAGTATAGGAAGGCTACTGATTTGTTTGAGTTAATTTTATATCCAGCAACTTTGCTGAAGTTGTTTATCAGCTGCAGCAGTTCTCTGGTGGAGGTTTTCGGGTCACTTAAGTATATGATCATATCATCTGCAAATAGTGATATTTTGATTTCTTCCTTTCCAATTTGTATCCCTTTGCCCTCCTTTTGTTGTCTAATTGCTTTAGCTAGAACTTCAGTTACTATATTGAATAGATAGGGAGAGAGAGGGCAGCCTTGTCTAGTCCCTGATTTTAGTGGGATTGCTTCGAGTTCCTCCTGGGTTTCTCTAGCCCACAAATTCAAATTCTCCATCAAACCACTTCCAAAGGCCTATGAACAATGTCTGCATGTAGCCATGGCAACGCCCTCACTCTTACTCTCTGGTACCAATTTTCTGTCTTAATTACTTTTCTTGTTGCTATAAATGAAGGCCATCCTACAGGATCTTAAGAAAGTTTCTTTTGGCTCATAGTTTGTGGGCACAGTCCACTGTAATGGGGAATACATACGGCAAAGAATAGCTATCAGATGTGATGGAAGATATCCAGATGAATCAGAAAGCAGACAGAGATGAAAACAAAGACAGACAGCAAGAGAGAGTAGGCTGTAAAATACCAAGGCTAGCCCCTCTGTGGCCTACTTCTTCCAGTGAGGCTCCACTTCATTAAAGTGTCTCTTCCCAGTCTCTCAACACAAGTGCCCTAGATGGCGTCTACATGTTCAAGCACAGGAACCTAAAGAGGACCGTTCACATTCAATCCACAGCAATTTGCTTTTTGTTTGTGGATATCGGAATAGTTCCTATTTTTAGACATTATAAGTAAAGAAACTATGAACACTCAGATGCAAGTTTTTGTACAGATACATGCTTTCATTTCTCTTACAAAATGGCTGAAATGGAATAGCTGGGTCATCTGGAAAATTACTTAATTATTTTAGGAAACTACTTTCAAAATGGTTGCTCCCATTTCACATTGTCAACAGAAATTTCAGAGTTCCACATAACCTCAAATCTGGTAATGTTAGCTATTTTAATTAGAGCTGTTCAAATAGGACCATAGTTATATTATGGTTCCAACCTGTGTTTTACAGAAAGTAGCCTTTTTCCATGTCTATATTTTACTGTCTATATATTTTAGTAAATACATTTGCTCAGATTTTTCCATTTCCTTTTTGGTTATTTTATGATTATTGAGTTTTGAAAGTTCACTATCGTCTTAGTTTAGTTTGCTATTGCTATGATTAAACACTATGACTAAAAGCAAGTTGGTTTATTGAGCTTACACTTCTATGTCTATAGTCTATCACTGAAGGAAATCAGGACAGGAATTCAAACAGGGCAGAAATCTAGAGGCAAAGGCCATAGAGGAGTGAATGCTGCTTACTGCCTTGCTCCCTATGGCTTGCTCAGTCTACGTTTTTATAGAACTCAGGAGCATCAGCCCAGGGATAGCACCACCTACAATAGGCTGGACCCTCCCACATCAACTATTAATAAAGAAAATGCCTTACAGATGAATCTATTGGAAGCATTTTGTCAACTGAAGTTCCCTTCTCTCAGATGACTCTAACTTGTTTCAAGGTTGACATAAAATTTGCCAGCAAAACTGACCCCCTGACAACTTGACATGTACCACTTTTTAAGACATAACCTTTTCTTTTTTGGTTCATCTCCAAGATTTCAAATTAACAAATATCACAAATATAAAGCATATTACAAAATAAAAGTCCCACAGCCTTTACCAATTCAAGTACTTGAAAAGTTCAATCTCTATAAAAATCTAAAGTCTCTTTTTTAAAATCTATTTTTAAAATTCAAAGCCTTTCAACTATGGGCTCTTATGAAATCAAAACTAAGTTAAACACTTTCTTGCTTTAAGCAGAACCAGGGCTCAGTCACAATCTGAACAAAGCAAAACCACACCCCAACAGTATAAAGAATTCAATGTCCAGTATCTGGCATTCATTTATCATCTTCTGGGCTCTTCATAGGGGCTTGTATCACTTCTCCAGCTCTGCCTTCTGCAGCACACACACTTTGGCTCCTAGGCTCAAATCAGCTCCACTCCACTGCTGCTGCTGTTCTTAATGGTCCTCTTATGGTACTGGCATCTCCAAAATGCTGCAGTCTTCTGCAGCAACTTAGCTGCCCTTCTGCCAATAGTATGGGCTCTCTTCATAGTGTAAAGCCTCAACTTTTCTCAATGATCCCTTCAATCCTGCCATCTCCACGACTACTCCAGCTGCACCTTCCCCTGTGGCCTATCCTGGCCTCTCACAGTGCCAAACCTCAGCTGCTTTCCATGACTCCTTCATGCCATGAAAACCAGTATCACTTGGGAAACTCCTATACTTTATCAAGTTTTGCTGCCAGCATTAACTATATATTCTGACTTCCAGTTCTATATCAAATTTGATTGTCAAATTATTTTGTAGTTTGTGTCTTTTCTTTTCAACCTTGCAACAATGTCTTTAGAGAGAAATGTTTACTTTTGATGCATAATTTATCCTTGCTTTCATTTTCAGACCATACTTTTGGTGACATTTGAAAGAATGTTTGTCCAGCAGGATCATGAAGATTCTCTCCTTCCTTTGCACTTAGAGAATTTTGAAGTTTAGGATTTACCTTTAGTTATATGATCCTCTTAGTGTTTAGTTTTATAAATGATGCCAGATTTCAAGATATGAAGAAGAATGGTTCTTGGGTTTTTGTTTTGTGTTCCCATGTGGCTATTCATTTGTTAGAAAAAACTTCTTGAAAAGTCTGTACTCTCTAGACCCATTGCCTTTGTTGCTTGGTCAAATATCAGTTGTTCATAAATTTGTAGATGTTTGCACCTTTTACTTCTTTCTTCTTTCCTTTCTTTCATTCTTTCTTTCTTTCTTTTTTCTCTTGGGGTCTCACTGTGCAGCTCTTGCTGGCCTGGAACTTGCAATATACACCAGGCTTGCCTCAAATTTACAGATTTTCACCTGTCTCTCTTCTGAGTGCTGCTACTAAAGGTATGTGCCACCAAGCCTGACCTCAGTTCTTTTAATCTGTTTGTAAATACAATAACTATTACTGAAAGTCCATAGTTAGCCTTGACATAAAGGAGTTATCAACCCAGTTTGGGTTATCTTCTTTGAAATTCCTTTGACTATTATCTGTGCTAAATTTCCACATGGATTCCTAGAATCAGCTTAACTTCAAGAGGAAAGCATTATTGATTTTTTTAGGAGTTAAATTGATCCTATAAATTATTTTGAATGAAATTGATGGTCACAAAGGTAGCCATTCAGAAGAGCCCATCACTGTGGAGAGGCTTCTGAAGAGCAGCCTGGCCAACTAGGCTGCCATCCAGGTCTAAATCTAGTGCTTTGAGTTCATACTTGCTCCATCTATGAACTGCTGGACTGCGAGGAGGAGCTGGTGCAGCAGGACCAGGTCTGGAAGCATGTCCTTGCTGCTAAGGATGAAATCCTGAAGAATGGCAACAATCAAAGAAGTCTTGTCTCAGTGGTCCAGTACTTGTGCATAGGAAGCCAGGGCCCTTGAGCCAGACCAATGACTCCTAGCAATGAGTATTTGCATATAAAGCTGTGTGGGCAAAGGAATATACTGAGTGAAATACTGTAGTTTCCAGCACCAATTCAAGGGATGAATTTATGTTGGAAGGATGGGAAGGACGGGGGAATGAATCAGAGCAGTATGTGCATTGTCCAAAGAAACTGAACCATGTCAATGTCCGAGGACTGCTTCCTGAGGCCATGTTGATGTCTGTGGCCCATGCTGGGAGCCATGTCTGGGTCCATAGTCCTTCTATAGCTGGGGGACCATGTTGATGTCTGTGATCAGTGTTATCACTGAAGGTCATTCAGATGTCCATGGTCTATGCTTCTGCCCAAAGCCATGTTGATGTCCATGAGCTGTGATGCCATAAGGGGCCATGCAAATGTGAGTAGCTTCAGTTGCTACCTGAAGCCATACTTATAGTCCTGCTCCTGGACTAGCTGGGGCCTTGTTGATGTCTATGGCCTGTGTACCATCAAAGGGCATGTGGATGTCTATGGTCTATGCTGCCACCTGAAACCATGTTGATGACTATGGGCAGGGTTGCTGTTGGGGACGATCTTGGTATTCATGATGAAGACTGCTACCTAAGACCATGCTGAGGTTCATGGCATGTGCTGATGCTGGAGGTCATGTGGAAGTCTGTGTTATCACCAGATACTATGTGGAGGTCCACGATCCATGCTTCTGCTGACTGCAAAGAACGAGGAAGCTTCTTCTGCAGTGGAATCAATGACTGCAGACTCACAGTTGAGAAAGAGAGACATAGAAGGCTCTGTGATAACTCCCCCCCCCTCCAAGAAACAACCTAGACAGGAAGCCAATGAAGAGAACTCTTTACAATTGTGATAAGGATGCTAAAGTATAGCTCTCCACAAGAGATGGCTACTGGCAAGGTGGGGAAGGGCTCACTTTTCTTTAAGGAACCCGGAACTTTACCATGCTCCAATGACTATATAGACAACACAAACTGAACTTTGTGGTGAAGGCCACAAGGGTGAGGGAGGTAGATCTGGGAAGACTAGGAAGTAAGGATTATCTGGGTGTAATATGTGAAATTTCTGAATAATCAATAGAAAACATTATGTTTAAAAGGAAGATTGACACAAATACAGTGTATCTCTCCACGTATTTATATGTTCTTTAGTTTGTGAGAAACCGTTTATACTTTTTCTATATATCACTTTTATACCTGTATTTTTTAGGCTTGTCATTAAGTGTTTCATCAAACATTATCATTTTTTATTCAGTTTTTGTTGATAATGATGGCTTACATCTATTGCTTTCAAAAATTAAGCTTATATCATTGACCTTAATCTGCTGTCCCATTATTTTAGTATCTTTTTCATTATTTTTTATTGAAAAATAGATTTTAATACAATATAGTGTGATTATAGTTCCCTTTCCCCTAGCTCCTCCCAAACCCTCCCATCCAAACCCACACCCTTTCTTGATATCTCTCTCTCTCTCTCTCTCTCTCTCTCTCTCTCTCTCTCTCTCTCCCTCTCTCTCATTACAAAACAAACAGGCATCTAAAAATAATAATAGAATGAGGAATAACACAACAAAGAAACCAAATAGGACAATAAACACATGAACAAAAAAAAGGGGGGGAAGCCAAAGGAAAAAATACAAGACACACATATAGACACAGAGGCACACATTTGTGCACACAAAAATCCCATTTTAAAAAAAACACAAAACCTGAAACCATAATATATGTGCAAAGGACCTGCAAAGTTTTTAAATGCCCTAGCAAAATATTATAAGACAAAGAACCTCCAAAATTGCCACCAAGTTTAATTTGTGTTGGCAATCCACTGTTGGGTATAGGAACTGCCCTTAAGAGTGGTTTGTATCCCCAGTGAGACTCCCTTGAAGAAATATAAGTCTTCATTTGCAAGTGGTTATCAATTAGAGATACCTTCTGGGTTAGGGATGGGACCGTATGTCTACTTCCCCTCTCAGCTCTGGGGTCATCTGACTCAGACCATGCAGGCCATGTGCATGCTGCCTCAGTCTCTGTGAGTTCATGTGTACTTTAGTCCTCTCGTGTTTAGGCCTGCTGAATTAGTATCCTCTGTCCCCTCTGACTCTTACAATCCTTCCACCTCCTCTTCCACAGAGTTTCCTGAGTTCTGGGGGTGGGGAGAGATTAGATGAGACACACTATTTAAGACTTAGTTGTCTAAGGTTTCTAACTCTGTACATCGACTGGCTATGGGTCACTGTATTTGTTCCCAGCCTCTTCTTTGAGAATGACTGAGCAGAGGACTGATCTATGAGTACACCAGAATGTCATTAGGAATCATTCTCTTGATGCATTCCTTTAGCACAACAGCAGCATTTGGCTTTCTCCTAGGTCCCTGGCCTGTTGGTCTTGGGTTCTTGACCTCCTGAGCAGTGCTGGGAATGGGTCCCATCTCATGAAGTGAGCCTTTAACCCAATCACACAGTAGTTGGTTACTTCTATAAGCTTTGTGCTACTGTTGCACTAATGCATCCTACAGGCAGGTCACCATTGTAAATCAAAGGGTTTTCATGGATTCTATCAAATTTCTACATTAATGATCACTGTTCACAAACACCTGCTTAGCTTTCCTTTCTGATATGAGTGTTGTTATCTAATTATCTTTTCTATTACAGTAGCTACATTCACATGCAACATTAAATAAATATTTGCACTTTCTTTCTATTTTAGGGGAAGGTATACTGTCTTTCATAGATAAAGATGCTGTGAACTCTAGGTTTTACCTAGTAGTTTTCATCAAGCTTAAATCTCTCCTATCTTCCTTTGCTGGAAGATTTTTAAATATATATAATAAAAGGATGTCAGACTTTTTCAAATGTTTCACTGTACTTATTGAGATTCTCTGTTGTTTCACTGTTGTTTGTTAACATGTTGAATTACACTGAGTGACCTTTTCATGATTTTACAAACCTTTGAATTCCTGGCACAAACCCCACAGACTTAAGATAACCTTTTCTTAATACAATTTTAATACATTTTTCTGAAATACTTTTCAAGCTTTCTACTTATTTGTTCATGAGCAATGTTAGTTTGCAGTTACCTTTCCTCATAGTCACTCCCAGCTTTTGATGCCAGGACAACACAACCCTCTAAGATAATCTGGTAATGGTCTTTCTTCTTCAATTTTAATCAAAGAGTGCTATTTTTTCTTTAAATATATAGTACAAGTCACCAGAAGAAAATTGAGATCTATAATTTGCATGTATGTTCATGAAGAATTTCAGCATTTGAGATAGTTATTCAGGTTAGCTGTTTCTTCTCCAATGAACTTTGAGAAATGATCTTGCAAAGAATATTTTCCCATTCCCTTCAAATAGGCAGCTCTGCTAGTCAATAGGTGCCTACTGTCTGTTAGTCTACCATTTATTAGTCAATACTGCCGTTACTGCCCGTACAGTGTGTATATTATGATGAACTTTTGGTCTCAGTAATTTGATCTTTATGCCAATTTAAATTGCTTCCTTTTTAATGTTCTGGCTTCATTTGTGTATCTATTTCTAACTTCTTAGGATTCGGTGATATTTAATTCTAAAACCTAAGAAGAATGGAGATTAGATGGAATTTTCCTAGTCCTGTTTGACTATTTGCCAAGTAATACCCGATTCCCAGCTAATTCATTTCCCAATGCAAATCAGGAAATAACAGACACTTTTCTCACTGTTATTCTCAGGGAGAAATCACTGAAATATAACAATGCTGGGAAGATAGCAATATATGTGTGTTGATTTGACTTGGCCTAAGGTGGCAAAGGACAGATTTCAGCTATACGCTGCTCTTCCAGTGTGCTGGAACTGAATCCCGTTTAAGTTAATGGTACCAAGCCACAGCTAAATCTAGGAAAATCTGTGACACCATTTTAGGTTAAAAAAAAATCAATAGTTCTAGAAAAGCTGAAAAAGAAATTAAAATCTGAACATGTTGTTTCTTCTGAAAAACACCCATGTCTGTTTGAGCTTCAGGTGGATGTTGCTGATCTAGCAGCAAGTCACTGCTGTGCTTGCTATTTTTTACCAATGGTCATTCGTGTCCTAGTGACCTTATCTTGAAAATCAGCCAGCTTTAAGCATCTTCTGTTTCAAGGCCACATGAAGGTCAGTGATTGATATACCATAGTTCTTCTTGAGCCTATCTGTGAACTGAGAACCAGGACTAGAAATGACTTCTGGCCACTTCCTTTAAGCAACAATGTCATCTTACTCCTGTGGTGTCCCTTTGTTTTATTTTATTATATTTTATTTTCTTTATTTACATTTCAAATGTTATCCCCTTTCCTGGTTTCCCCTCTGCAAACCCCTCTATCCCATCCCCCCTTACCCTGCTTCTATGAAGGTGCTCCCCCACCCACCTACCTACTCCTGCCTCACCGCCCTAGCATTCCTCTACACTGGGGCATCAAGCCTTCACAGGACCAAGGGCCTTCCCTCCTCTAATGCCAGTTAAGGCCCCTTCAGTTCCTTTCAGTCCTTCCCCTAAACTCCTCCATTGGGGTCCCTGCGCTCAGTCAGATGGTTGGCTGCGAGCCTCCACATCTGTATTGGTCAGGATCTGGCAGAGACTCTCAAGAGACAGTTGTATCAGGCTCCTGTCAGAAAGCACTTCTTGGCATCCACAATGGTGTCTGGGTTTGGTGTCTGCATGTGGGACGGATCCCCAGGTGGGGCAGTCTCTGGATGGTCTTTCCTTCAGTCTCTGCTACACTCTTTGTCCCTGCATATCCTTTAGATAGGAGCAATTCCAGATTAAAATTTTGGAGATGGGTAGGTAGCCCCACCCCTCAACAGAGACACAGTAGTATCCCTTTTTTAAAGCCTTACAAAGATGTTTAGAAAACAGATCTCCAAGCACCTCAAACAAACAAGCAATCATAAAGAGAGAAAAATATAAGGATTTTTTAAAAACTGTTTCTTCCTCCAGTTTAGAGGCAATTTAGGCAGGCCTCACAGCTTCAGCATGGCACTATTTCATAATATATAAAATACAATTGTGATACAAAATACGACACCCATTGTCCCCCAACAGCAGCAATCTAACCCGAGACTTTACATAGTATATGGAATTCTGAAAACTACCTATAGATCCAGGCATCTACACTGAATAAAGTGAGTAGATATGGGTAATGCATAAACCAGTGTTTGTCCTTAAAATACATAGTTTTCAAGGAGTGACTGGCTCTGGAAGAAACTGCTTACAAATACATGAACTGACTCAAATTTCAGGTCTAAGTAATGACAATAAGGAAAGAGGCCTCCAGGAAACCTGTACAGTCAGAACAAAACCACAAGGGAGCTCTTTACCTAGGAAAACTCCCCGGGAAGGGGCATTCTACTCTCTAAAATTATGACACTGTACTTAAAAGAGGTATTTTAAAAATTAGTTTTCATGGCTGGAAGAAAGCAGCATTATAATTACACATTAGTGAACCCTAAAGAATTTCTCCTTTACTTCTTTTTAGTGCTCTTAGAACCTAGTTTAATGCACTTATGCAATAAATGTATACACATGAATGTGCACAGGAATGCTTACACAGTTGTGTCAAGCGCAAGCACTAGGGTCGGCCTACACCAGTTAGTATCCATGGGAAAGTTAAAGGAGAAGATTAGCACCAGATTTTTATTTTGTCAACTCTCTATATCTAGGTATTCTGTATCTTCAGATTCAACCAATAATGCATCAAAAATATTTGAAAAAAAATTTAATTATACCAAAGATACATTTTCCTTTTTCATGTTGTAATACTCTTCCCATTATATCTATTGGGATTGGTTCCAGGAACCTCTTTAGGTACTAAAATATATAGACGCCAAGTCCTTTCTATAAAATAATATATTATGTATGTATGTATATATATATCTCCTTCCCTGCACTTTAAATCATCTCTGGGTGTCATACAATGCCTAATACAATACAAAAAATATAAAGAATCACTATCCCATATTGTTTAGGAATGCAATGCATGTTTGTTGACTTGACTTGGCCTTAGGTGACATAAAGCAGATTTCTGAGGTGACAATAAGTCTACATGAGTTTGGTACATACAGATGATAATAATATAACAATACAATTTTACTAATAATGTTTTGCTAACTCTGAGAATATAACAAAATATATTTTGATCGTGTTTACCCCCCCCAATTCATTCCAGATCCACCCAGACCTCTCCTACCCACCCACACAACTTCATGTTCTCTTTTTTAAAGCCATAGAGTCTAATTTGTATTGACCATATACTTTTGAGTGCTGGGCCTACCATGGATGGTAGTTGATCTACCAAGGACCACATGATTAAAGAAAACTGACTCTTCTTCTCCTAATGGCTATCAAATGCCAATAGCCCTCCGCCATGAGTGGGACTTCATGGCCACCTTCCCTTTTCCATTCTGGAACTGTGTCTGGCTTGAGCTTTCACAGGTCTTGTGTGTGCTGTCACAATCACTATGTGTCCATGTGTGCAGCTGTATTGGTGCATCCATCAAACACTGCTCACTTGTCATCATCTATCACCTCTGGCTCCTCTGATCTTTCTGTCCCCTCCCCCAAAAAGATCCCTGAGCTTTTGGGGAGAGGATATGATAAATATCCTATTCAGGGTTGAACTCTTCGTAGTCTGTTCACAGTCTCTGCATATTGACCAGTTGTGAGTCTTTTTGTTAACTGCCATTTACCACTAAAATAAGTTTCCCTGCTGAAGGATGTGAGCATCACTAATCTACTGATATAACAATGTTACAGGAATTATATTAATACTGTGTCCTTTGAGAAAAATAATAGTGGTAGGTTCTTGCCTTATGCTTATGACCTGTCTATACTATGCATGAGTTTTTGGCTCAGATAATGGTGCCAGATGTGGATTCTATCTCATGGACTTAGCCTTAAATACTAACAGAAAGTGGTTGGCGAATCCTGTAATATTCATATTGCTATTATACTAGTAGGTACATATTTCAGGATAGTCATTGTTGTAGTTCATAGGGTTTGCAGATGGGTAAAACTAATGATCGCTTTTCTCCTATGGCAGCGCACACAACACTTAACAGCACCATGAAAGGACAGCAAGATTGACGCCTCCTGCTTGATTTTTCCACATGTTACAACACAGCTATGTGGTATCCTGGGCAATAGGGTCTTCCCATAAAGATCTGGAGGATAACCAAGAACAAGGGCTTGAGCATACATCCAAATACTCTGTATCTTACAGAAATAATTGCTCATCCATGTTCTCTATTTGCAATAGCCAGGAAAGGAAAATAAATTATATGACCATCAACTGATGAATGGATAACAAAAATGTGGTGCAGTTGCACAATGGAATATTAATCAGTTATTATAAAATTGAAATTAAAAAATTCACAAGTTTATGGATAGAACTGGAAACAATCATCTTGGGTAAGGTAAGCAAGGCCTAGAAAGATATCAGTTGTTTTTTCTCATACATGGATATTGGCTTTAGTTATATGTGTTACATGTGTAATACCTATGGAGGTTAAGAAATTAGTAAGGATCCAGAGGGGAGAGAGAAGGGAGATAAAATAAAGGAGCAAATGTTTTAATAGGACAGTAAAAATTAAGTAGGATTCACTCAATGTAGAGGAGGGAATAGGACAGGGTAACTAACATACAGATTTTCAAGAAAAAAAAGGCCATAAAAAACATATTACTGTACATATTTCCTTAAACATATACAGGCTTTTGAGGGGTGGGTTGGTTTAAGACAGGTGTTTTTTCTGTGTAGCTCTGTCTATCCTGGAACTCTCTCTGCAGATCAGGCTGGCCTCAAACTCAAAAATCTGCCTGCTTCTGCCTCCCAAGATCTGGAATTAAAGGCGTGCACCATTGCCTTCTGGCTTTAGATACATGTTTTTAGAGGTAGTTTCTATCCATGGGTGGTTGAAACTATTCAGACAACACTCATGTACTGAGGAGCTAATAATGGTCCCACATGAAACAGCACAACAACTATTCCTTACCATGTACAGCATTTTAGCTACTACACATAATCTAGTGATATTTGGGGCTAGAGCAAAGAAAATAAGCAGGTCATATGCAAATACCCTTTTCTGGTTCTCAACACATTCACCTCAGAATAGTTCTGACAGGAAGCCAAATAAAGTACTTCAAGTAAAATGAGCATGTGATGCTCGCTTTTTAAGTTAATTATAGACGATGGCTTTATTCCTGTGAGAAAGAGGTAACTTCTAAATAAAAAGAACATGATATGCTAAGTAAGTCATTTGGGAACAGACAGTATTATCTCCAACAACACTTGGAATGTTTCATTAATATAAACGAATGCCCCATTCACAAAAACCAGAGTTATCAGGTAAATGCCTCTTTGGCTGTGAAGTGTGAAAGGTGCTTGCTGATCATGGAGGAAAACCCCTATTATAGAGGTAATTCATGTGTAATATTTCCAGTCAGATCTTTATATTAACCTATGCATGATAGAAATCATATGCGGTATGTATACTATATGCATTAATTTAGATATATGACATGCATATTATGTATATGTATCAATGCATGTACATGTGTATGTATCTGTGCATGCATGTGTGTATGTACATATGTGTATATGTATGCATGTACATATGCATGTATGTTTGTATGTATGTATCTATGCGTGTACATTTGTATATATGTGTGTATGCATATACATGTGTATATACATGTGTGTATGTGTATCTGTGCATGTATGTGTGTGTATGTATGTATGTGTGTATCTATATATGTATCTATGCATGTAGGTATACTTGCATGTATATCTTTTTTCCATTAAAACTACATTTAATTTCAGGCCATTACAACTGAAAGCTCAGATACAGGTTGCCAGTGATCTTAACTAAGGTTTTCTATTCTCTCAGGCTTTCCTAGAGTGCATTTCATTTGTTCCTATGACTTTCTATTTCAGTGATGATTATGAACTTATTTATACTACCCTCTCAGATTCAGATGTGGACATGCATATGACCTCCTGACAAGTTCACTTGGGTGTCCCTAATACAAGTCAGATTTATCTCACACTGAAATCTGGATTTCCCTGCTTTATATCTGCCTTTCTTCCTGATTGCCGTGACTCCATAAATGGCACCTGCAACTGTTCAGGAGCTTCACACCCAAAAGCCTGGAAGTCACACTTGGCATACCCCCATCACACCCCACATGCAGCCCTTCACCACCCTGACAACAGAGGTCACAGTTTAATTCAGATCCACTCATTGCCCCCTCCTGGGGCACTCTACACTGAAAGAGCATCGCCTCCTGCCTGCACAACCCCTTGGCTCCCACAACAGATCTTCACTCTCTAAATACAGTATGAACAGCAATCATAGTGATATTAGTCAAACACAAGTTAACTCATATTAGGGTTTGCTTAAGATCATTTGACAGAGTGAGTAATTGCATTTTCTTGTAAGTACCCATGTACAGGCTCATGTATTATTTCCACACATGTTCTGATTTTGAATATGTGCCTCCTCAAATTTGTGTGTTAGAAATTTGATCCATGTGGAAATGTTTGGGAAATGAGCCTTATAAGAATTTTTTCTGTCATGAGGGCTCTCTTCATTCGTGCATATAATGCTGCTACAAAGGGGGTATGGAGTGGGTTCATTCTCTCTTAGTCTTTTGTCTTCCATTATGTAAATATACATCAGAAAAGAACTTCTTGGTGGCTGACAAAATGGCTCAGTGGGTAAAGGTACTTGTCACCAAGTCTCATGACTGGTAAAAAAAGAAAGGATTAATTCTAATTCCTGCAAGTTTTCTCAGATGTCCACATACCTGCCATGGCCTCTCTTTTGTTATATGCACACATGGCACACACACAAAATATATAAATAGGAGGGAACATTTTTAAAACACTTACCGAAGTGCAGCAATTATATCTTGGACTTCTCAGCCTTCATAACTATGAGATTATAAATCCCTGCTATTTATGAATTATCTATGCTTGGAAATTCTATTACGCCCATATGAACAAACTAAATGATATGCAACCTAATTCTTCCCACTCAAGAGAGCACTAAACTCCACTCCCCTTGAATCCAGGCTAGCCTTGTGATTCACTCCTAATTAATGACATGCAGTGGAAATTACTGAGTGTGACTTGCAGAGCTCAGTTCAAAAATGCCACCAATGTCTTAAACTTTCCATCATACAAAGTTTTGGGTTTTTTGTTTTTTGTTTTTTGTTGTTTTTGTTTTTTTTCTGGTTCTGCCCCATCATTTTTTTTATTTATTTTTTTTTGATACTTTATGTACATTTCCAATGTTTCCCCCTTTCTAGGTCTCCTCTTTGGAAACCCCCTATCCCCTCCCTCTCCCCTGCCTCTATGAGGGAATTCCACCTCCCACCCACCCATCCACCCACTCCCTTATTCCCACCTTGGCATTCCCCTTTACTGGGGCCTCTAACACCCTTAGGCCCAAGGGCCTCTCCTCCCCCTGATGGCCAACAAGGCCCTCCTCTGCCACATATGTGATCTGAGCCATGGGTCCTTCAATGTGTATTCTTTGGTTGGTGGTCCAGCCTCCAGGAGGACTGGGGCTGGGAGTCAGGCCAGTTGACACTGTTGCTCCCTCCATGGGGCTGCAAACTCCCTCAGTTCCTTCAGTTCCTTCTCCCACTCCTCCTTCTGGGACCTCACTCTCAGTTCAGTGGTTACTGTAAAGTGAAACTTGGGTATTCCGAACTTTTGGGCTAATATCCACTTATCAGTGAATACATACCATGTTCGTTCTTTTGTGACTGAGTTACCTTGCTCAGGATGATATTTTCAAGTTCCATCCATTTGCCTGCAAATTTCATTAAGTCATTATTTTTAATAGCTGAGTAGTACTCCATTGTGTAAATGTACCACACAAGTCTGAGATTCCACCTCACACCAGTCAGAATGGCTAAGATCAAAAACTCAGGGGACAGCAGATGCTGGCGAGGATGTAGAGAAAGAGGAACACTCCTCCATTGTTGGTGGGATTGCAAGCTGGTACAACCACTCTGGAAATCAGTTTGGCAGACCCTCAGAAAAATGGACATAATACTACTTGAGGACCCAGCTATACCACTCCTGGGCATATACCCAGAAGAGGCTCCAACATGTAATAAAGACACATGCTCCACTATGTTCATAGCAGCCATATTTATAATAGCCAGAACCTGGAAACAACCCAGATGTCCCTCATCAGAGGAATGGATACAGAAAATACGGTACAAAGTTGTTTTTAACTGCTGTGGTTTGAGTTATTCCAAGATGTTTTCAGTGAATGGAATTGTTTCCCCTATTTCTTTCTCAATGTGATTGTCACTTGTATATAGGAAGGCTACTGTTTTTTCTGCATTAATTTTGTATCCTGCTAAGTTTCTACACAAATCCATTAATTTCAGTAGATTTCTGGTAGGGTTTGGGGGGTCTTTTATGTAGGGAATCAGATCCTCTAAAGATAAGGATATTTTGACTACTTCTTTTCCTATTTACATTCCTGTGTCTTATTGCCCTACCCAAAAAATGTATAGTACTACATTTAGTGAGGATGGGGGAGAACTCTAGATTACTCTTCCAAATGGAGACAGTACTAAATTGACTCCTAATGACTTATCATTATACCCATAGATCAGTACATCTCTCGCCCTCAAAAGCCTTGGTGGTGGTAGTTGTTGTTGTTGTTGTTGTTGTTGTTGTTGTTGTTTGTTGTAAATGGTGATAGAGACCTACAACTGGTCAAGATGAATAGAATAAGACTGCAGAACAGTGAACTCTAAATAGTCTATCTCTATCACATACACTTTACTTGAGACACAGGGATTGTTATAGAAGAACAGATGGAAAGTTTTAAGAGCCTGAAATAGTTAATGGCAAGGAAACCATGTGTGCTGGTCATAGCGGGGCAGCTGACCATATGAATTCACATATGGTTGAGACAGCCTACACATAACCTGTATGAGCTCAAGCCAGACAAAGCCCCAGCCTGGAAAGGGCAGGTAGCACAAAGTCCCAGCCACAGCTAAGGAGCTATTAGCAATTGATAGTTTCTATGAGAATAAGAGTCCATGTTTTGAGGTTGTGGTCCATGGTAGGGTGACCACCTCCAGGGAAGGTCACCCATCCAAGAATATATGGGCAACACAAATTGGGCTTGGTGGGTTTTTTAATGAGAAGGAGTCAACACAGCTTGGTAGGTTTGAAAATGGGGATGGAACTGGAAGGAGTGGAGGGAGGATGACCATAATCAAAATACATTGTACAAAACTCTCAAATAACTAACTTTTCAAACAAGAAAAATGCCACCAAGCTCCATCTCTTTTCCTTGAGACTAATGCCTTTGGTGTGCCAGGAGGCCTGTAAAGGTCAACTGTCATGAGACTGTTCTAGGAAGCCACACACAGGGACCATAGTGAAAACTTTCACCTGAGATCTCAGTTTCGACTGCCAATCCTATGTGACACATCTTGAATTCCTCTAACTGTAACCCCAAACAACTTGTGCCCACGATCACATAAAGGACTATGAATAAAAACTGACAGTCAGCTGCACCCTGAATTACTGACAAATAAATTTTTGAGTAAAAATAAAATTGTTGTTCTATGTCACTAAATTTTGAGGTGATTTGAAATACAATGAATAGAGTTGCTTCCCACAATCATCAAAAGAAATCTACAATTGTATCTGGGATCCACTGGGCACAGAGTCTGGCTCCTTGACATCCCACTAGCCTCTCTGGCCTCTGCTATCTAATGTGCCTTCAGTTGCCACATCTGGATTCACCCACACTGGGCTTTGCTTATTCCAGCTGTCAAAGATCTCATTCTCCCTGTCTAGAATGTGCTCTTCACATGGCTGGTACTTCCTCAGATCTCGGGTCTTAACCATTTCTTCAAGAAGCTAAAAGATACATGATATAGAAGAAATGCTTGAGTTATGTATATGAGCCTGCAAGTTAGCATGTGTGTGTGTGTAAGGTAAATAAACTTGAGCAAAATTACCCAGCAACTAGAAGGAATTGGTGGTAAAGAAGAGATCTGTGATACAGGAAAGAATGATGACTGGAAAGATGTGGCCTGTAGGCATGATGATCTTTCTTGTGATGTGGGGAAGGAAGAAAAGAAGGGAGGGAGGGAGGGAGGGAGGGAGGGAGGGAGGGAAGAAAATGAAGGAAAGAAGGAAGGAAGGGATAGTGAGAGAGGAAGGGTGAAAGGGAGGGAGGGTAGGAGGAAGGAAGGAAGCAAGCAAGCAAGCATGGGAGAGTAGGGATAGGAGAGGGAGGGAGAAAGGGAGGGAGTCTGAAGAAACCTCCTACATGTACTGCAGTCCAACTCTGCCATGACAGCTAACCCGTGGGAGCACATCAGCAGGCTCAGATACTGCTTTTCCTTAGGAGCAGCCATCGGTAAGTTGCCTTTAACTGATTTCTTCCCTCACTTTGCAATGGTGACTCCTCTCAAAGAAACCCTCCTGGTGCTGGCTCCTTTAAAATTCCAGAATCTTCTCTCTTTCCTCCCCTCAACAGTCCTCTGTTATTAGCAGATGATCCAGTACATTCTGTAGTTTCCAACACCCAAATGCTTTATAAATAGTCTTTTTATTAAACCATGTTCAAGATACTCTAATTTCAGTGGCATTCACTTCTCGCTGGACACCTGACAGGTGTGCTTGGGAGAGCTGATAAGTAGGAGTAAATGATAAGAAGATGTGAAGCAGGTAATAAACTCAACATCTGATGGCATTCAGGTTAAAAATGAAATATAAACAGTAAATTACTTAAAAATTAACATTGAGCTAAGGAATAGAATAGGTTTGTAGGATTGTCATACATATACTTGTTTATACGTATGTACATGTGTGCCTACACACAGACACATAGTACATAGTACTAGAAAAATCTTCCATTAACAAGGAATCAAGCTTTTCTTCCTTTGCTTCTGGAAGCGCTGAGCTGTGAGAGTTCATGACACACCATGACATATTGTAGAAAGTCATCCTGGTGAGTCATTGTCTTCCTCCTCAATCACCATGCAACTGTGGGATTAGAACATCACCTTTGCCACACACCCCACAGTGCCTTCTGCAAAGTCAAATACTCTAAGTATTATTTTCTAAGTTCTTCAGAATAGGAAAAAAATAAATCTCTCTCTCTCAATTAGGGCATCTGCCGTATCTGCTGAGTCTACATCAACTCTGGAAATGACTCTGTCCCCTGGAGGATAAAGGGCAAAACTGTACATGAAAATACTGATTCAAGTTGATATGCTTCCATTTCCAACATCCTTAACAGGCTTGTTTTTAAAGAGTTTTAATATGACTGTAATTATTTTAGTATTTTCACTGATAAATGAGAAACTCTCACAACATATTACTGCATGTACTTGCTGGGTGCACAAAAGGGTTCTAAATAAATCATATAAATCATGCAATCCTCATGCCAGTCCTATGATGCTAGCACACTGTGGCTCTATTTTCACACAAGGAAACACAAAGTTTCATCCACATAGATGCATATGAATGATACCCAGCATGGATGCAAGACAGTGGGAGAAATCATAATTGAAATGTGTGCAAGATGATATCCAGTATTTCCTTCTTGCCATGTTAGCTGCTAAGGGATGCTTTATAACTCAGAGAATCTTCATGGGTTCTGATCTCATGATATAGGAAGTGACTTTGACCAGTTTTAATAAGTCCTCTGAAAGAAACAATTCCCAAATCAAACTGGTGGTCAAGCTCTTTGTTACAACTTGCCATTTTATAATAGCAGACATGATCCTAGGAGAGCAGAGACATCCTGGGAATAAGAAAAGGTATTCTTCCACTTCATCTGCACAAACAGATATCATTCAGAGTGACTCCCTAGTATTGATAAGGATGCAGAGAAACTAAACCCTGGGTGTACTCTCATGGGGATATAAGATGGGTATGGATGCTTGTCTCTAACTCCTCAAAATTTAAGCACAGAATTAGCATGAGATCTACTTATTTTATGTCTGTAGTACAGACCATTGAAACTAAAAGCAGGGACACAGAAGATGCTTGTACCCCAACGACCATAGCAGCTGTCTTTGCAATAGCTAAATCATGGGAATGATCCAGTAATGGATAAAGCAGTGGATAAATGAATAACATATGAACAGTAAAGTATTAATGAACTTTAAACATAATGAAATTCAGTCTATCACACTAATACATTAATGAATCCTGAATACATTATGCTATAGGAAACAAGCAACAACAAAGAGATAAATATAATACTATATCATCATGCAATATCTAGATTAGGGGAGTTTACAGAAACAAGACAGTGAAGGGGTGATTACCATGACCTGAGGAGGAACTCTGTCACACAGTAGGGGGAAGTGCCTTTACCTGATGAGCCATCTCACTGCCCCTCTCTCCCAATAGTTCTCCCTAGGGATATAGAACCATGGACCGAAGACGCGGGTTTTACTTCTCCACCCCCAAAAAGTTAAAATCCAAATTCATAAACTTTCTTGGTTTTTTGTTTCTTGGTTCCATTATGCAAGGAACAGGGGTTATAATCAGGAATCCCACCAGAAGGCTTCCAAAAGTATAGGAATAGGAGACAAAGGAAGAGAAATGTAATAAGAGGTAAGTGCCATAGAACAATCTATATTTGGAGGTGTCTCCAGGGGACAAAGACTGATGAAAGAGATGCCCAAGGCCTCATGAACAGCTGTTACTCATGCATGATATGAGGATATGAGGAGCTTAAAAGGATATAGAGAAGCTGTCTGGTATCCCATCTGGACTTTTGTATCAGGCTCTAGTAGCACAGAGCAGGTAGCTCCAAGTAAGTAGGGATGATAAGTGGTTAGAGTAGATGCTGGAGAAAAATGGCAGTCTTAGTCAGGGTTTCTATTCCTGCACAAACATCATGACCAAGATGCAAGTTGGGGAGGAAAGGGTTTATTTGGCTTTTGCTTCCATGCTGCTGTTCATCATGAAAGGAAGTCAGGACTGGAACTCAGGTAAGTCAAGGAGCAGGAGCTGATGCAGAGGCCATGAAGGAATGCTGCTTCTTGCTTCTCCTGGCTTGCTCAGATGGCTTTTTTATAGAACCCAAGACTACCAGCCCACAGATGGTACCACTCACAAGAGACCCTCCCCCCTTGATCACTAATTGAGAAAATGCCTTAGCACTGGATCTCATGGAGGCATTTTCTCAACTGAAACTCCTTTCTCTGTGATAACTTCAGCTTGTGTCAAGTTGACACACAAAACTAGCCAGTACAATGACTGAAGAGAAAAACTCTAGATTTTGAAGTTAAATGTGGTGGGTTAAAGGAGCCACCAGAAGCAAGTGGTCCATACCACAGGAGGGCAGAGTCTGCAGTTTTGGTTCAGTTGAAATGGGGTACAGGCTCCAAAGGAGAACTTAGGCATCTCTCCCGGGTTTCAGCACCAAATGTAAGTAGGTGCAACAAGAAACCACTGAACACAGCCACTCTCCATGAAGAAAAAGAGTTTAATTTAGAATCAACAACTGGAAACTGTCCAACTGCCTTTGACTGGGGAGGACAGTGCTCAGCTGTAAAACCTTGTTTTGTTTTACATGGATAGATGCCCCATGGAGGGTACTCCATTTAGAAGCTGAAAGCCAGGTGGTTAGCCTAGTGGTTTTTCAGACAGAGGAAGCTGATGGCTGCAGTTAGTAGCATTCAGACAGCCTTTAAAAGCTTCTGAGAAATACTTTCTGCAGGTTTCTCTTTACTGGCAACACCAAGCTCAGGTGGGAGTTACGTCATTGTCATCAACACTGCCACTTTGAGATCTGCTTTGGGGACCTAACACTTGCTTCCCTGTGGCAGACTCAACTGGACACCGCAAGAAAATACTCAGTTAACTAGGAAATTATTAGGAAGGTGGGACCATCAAGTCATGCTAAAGACTTTAGCCACAGCAGTGACAAAATGGCATAGGTCAGAATTTCTGGATTGTGAGTACAGAAGGTTTGAATGAAAGTAGAAAATCAATCTCTGCATTTGCACCACCACCATGCACACCGTACATAGGCATCCTTCCCTAGTAGAATGGAAAGAATACCAAGATGTGTCTTGTGGAACACTATTCCTGGGGAGATTTAAACAAATATTTATTCACCCCAGGTAGGGAACTTATGGCAGATGGAAGTAGAGGTACCACCAAAGTCCAACTTGGTGAACCTATGAATTTTATAGGGGTTAATCATAGGAATATGAGTGAAGGATTACTTATTGGAGCAGAAATGATTCAGAGACAGCTGCATCCCCAAAGCCCTCAGCAGCATGGATGAAGGGCCATGAACGCCGCAATATTAGAGCCCACTGCACAATTTAAAGCCAATTCAATAGGTTGGAGAGTGTCTTTTCCAGGCAGCTTCGTTTACCCTTGCCTCTCTCTTCCTGACATTTCTGCTTGTCTCTGTCTCTTTCAGGTGGCTCAGCTGGTCTAAATGTCTTCTACACAGCTTAGCTTGCCAGAGAGTGTCTCTCAGAAGAGCTTGTTGTTTATACAAGCTCAGGGCGGGGCCTAATGAATCTAGTCAGTTTCAGGGAGTTGTTGCCTTCCTGAGTTTGGTGAGTTTATCTGCACAGTGGAATCTGACCTCTCCCTTTATAGAAATCCTTTGTTTTCCCTCTCTTTTAACATTCTTTGTCTTAACTAACGTCCTTCCAGGATGGAATATTTATCTGGAATGAAATTGCCGTGTAACAGTACTCCTATGGGTACTGTCAGTGTCCTTACCATTTTGAAGTGGAAATTTCTGGTTTCTGTGGAGACTCAGCTGTGTCATGTGATGCTTTTCTGGATACTGTCTTATGAAAGGATGTTTTTGTTAAAGTAAACATGTGGGAAGATGTTTTGCTGAGAAAAGCCACATGGTGTTTTTCTGGAAGCTGCCTGGAAAAGGGACATATGATGTTTTGCTAGAGTGGACACTTGAGAGAACATGTGATATTTGGAAATGGCGTAAGTATAGCCCAACAGACAGAGAATGAGAGAATGGCATTGGTTCAACTTGTCACTCTTTGCTGTTCTTTGTTGGGCTTTGCTCATGCTGCTCTTCATCGATGATGTTATGGCATTAGTTTGCCTTGCCTTCTTCAATGATCATCATTTGTCAGGACTTCATAGAGAGAAATACACCATAGAACTTCTGGTGGTTTTCCAATAGCTTCTTGTCCCTTCCTCAGACTCAGACCAATTGGCAGAGACTTGTAGTTTCTCCTGGATTGAACTGCCTTTGCTGATTTGTGAACAGAACTTGCAAGTAGATCAAACTACCACTGATGATTAGTGTAAACAGAACTGCTGGTATCCTGACAAAGAATCACCCCAAAGAACTAATTCTAAATAGCTCTACATTCTCTTTTGCACTATCAACATTTCCTTTCCACCTCTGGTGGATGGTAGATTGGAAGGGAGGTTAAAAACTTAAGCACCCTTATTAAACTAGGTTTGGAAAAATATAAGTCTACACTATTTCAATATAACAGTATTAAATTATTTTCTCTAAGTTGACCATGCAGACACATGCCTATAACCCTGTCTCTTGGGAGCCTGAGACTAGAAGATCACTACAAAATCAGGGCCAGTCTGACCTGTAATACAATACTGCCTCACAGTTCTTCGAGAAAATCAACAAGATAGATAAACCCTTAGCTAGACTAACCAGAGGGCACAGACAGAGGATCCAAATTAACAAAATTAGAAATGAAAAGGAGACATAACAACAGATTCTGAGGAAATTAAAAAAAATCATCAGATCCTACTACAAAAGCCTATACTCAACAAAACTGCAAAATCTGGATGAAATGGACAATTTTCTAGACAGATACAAAATACCTAAGTTAAGTCAGGATCAGATAAACCATCTAAACAGTCCCTTAATGCCTAAAGAATTAGAAGCAGTCATTAAAAGTCTCCCAACTAAAAAAATCCCAGGACCAGATGGGTTCACTGCAAAATTCTATCAGACCTTCAAAGAAGACCTAATACCAATACTCTTCAATCTATTCCACAATTAGAAACAGAAGGAACACTACCCAATTCCTTCTATGAGGCCACAGTTACACTGATACCAAAACCCCACAAAGACCCAACAAAGAAAGAAAACTTCAGATCAATTTCCCTTATGAATATCGATGCAAAAATACTCAATAAAATTCTCACAAACCGAATCCAAGAACACATCAAAACAATCATTCATCATGATCAAGTAAGCTTCATCCCAGGGATTCAGGGATGGTTCAATACCCGGAAATCCATCAATGTAATCCACTACATAAACAAACTCAAAGAAAAAAACCACATGGTCATTTCCTTAGATGCTGAAAAAGCATTTGAGAAAATTCAACATCCCTCCATGATAAAAGTCCTGGAAAGATCAGGAATCAAGGCCCATACCTAAGCATAGTAAAAGCAATATACAGCAAACCACTAGCCAAGATCAAACTAAATGGAGAGAAACTCAAAGCAATCCCACTAAAATCAGGGACTAGACAAGGTTGCCCTCTCTCTCCCTATCTATTCAATATAGTAATTGAAGTTCTAGCTAGAGCAATTAGACAACAAAAGGAGGTCAAAGGGATACGAATTAGAAAGGAAGAAATCAAAATATCACTCTTTGCAGATGATATGATTGTATACTTAAGTGACCCGAAAACCTCCACCAGAGAACTGCTGCAGCTGATAAACAACTTCAGCAAAGTGGCCAGATATAAAATTAACTCAAACAAATCAGTAACCTTCTT
>CM052708.1:45788359-45816811 GCA_028551405.1 Uromys caudimaculatus
CAGTGACAGGCAGGTAGATCAATGGAATAGAATTGAAGACCCAGAAATGAACCCACACACCTACGGTCACTTGATTTTCGACAAAGGAGCTAAAACCACCCAGTGAAAAAAGACAGCATTTTCAACAAATGGTGCTGGTTCAACTGGCAGTCTACATGTAGAAGAATGCAAATTGATCCATTCCTATCTCCCTGTACAAAGCTCAAGTCCAAGTGGATCAAGGACCTCCACGTGAAACCAGACACACGGAATCTAATAGAAGAGAAAGTGGGAAAAAGCCTCGAACACATGGGTACAGGGGAAAAGTTCCTGAACAGAACACCAATGGCCTATGCTCTAAGATCAAGAATCAACAAATGGGACCTCATGAAATTGCAAAGCTTCTGTAAGGCAAAGGATACTGTCAATAGGACAAAATGGCAACCAACAGATTGGGAAAAGATGTTTACCAATTCTATGTCCGATAGAGGGCTAATATCCAACATATACAAAGAACTCAAGAAGTTAAACTCCAGAAAACCAAATAACCCTATCAAAAAATGGGGAACAGAGCTAAACAGAGAATTCTCAACTGAGGAAATTCATAGGGCTGAGAAGCACCTAAAGAAAAGTTCAACATCCCTAGTCATCAGGGAAATACAAATCAAAACAAGTCTGAGATTCCACCTCACACCAGTCAGAATGGCTAAGATCAAAACCTCAGGTGACAGCAGATGCTGGCAAGGATGTGGAGAAAGCGGAACACTCCTCCATTGCTGGTGGAATTGCAGACTCGTACAACCACTCTGGAAATCAGCTTGTCGGACCCTCAGAAAAATGGACATAATACTACCTGAGAACCCAGCTATACCGCTCCTGGGCATATACCCAGAAGAGGCTCCAAAATGTAATAAAGACACATGCTCCACTATGTTCATAGCAGTCATATTTATAATAGCCAGAAGCTGGAAACAACCCAGATGTCCCTCATCAGAGGAATGGAAACAGAAAATGTGGTACATTTACACAATGGAGTACTACTCAACTATTAAAAACAATGACTTAATGAAATTTGCAGGCAGATAAACAGAACTTGAAAATATCATCCTGAGCAAGGTAACTTAGTCACAAAAGAATGAACATGGTATGTACTCACTGATAAGTGGATATTAGCCCAAAAGTCTAGAATACCCAAGTTTCACTTTACAGTAACCACTGGTCCAAGAGTGAGGTCCCAGATGAAGGAGTTGGAGATGGGACTGAAGGAACTGAGGGAGATTGCAACCCCATGAAGGGAGCAACAGTGTCAACTGACCTGATGCCCCAGGTGCTCCTGGAGGCTGGATCACCAACTAAAGAATAGACATCGAAGGACCCATGACTCGGACCACATGTGTGGCAGAGGAGGGCCTTGTTGGCCATCAGGGCGAGGAGAGGTCCTTGGGCCTGAGGGTGTTAGAGGCCCCAGTAAAGGGGAATGTCAAGGGGGGAAGACTGGAGTGGTGGACAGGTGGGTGGGAGGGAGAATACCCTCACAGAGGCAGGGGAAGGGGAGGGGAGAGGGGGTTTCCAAAGACTTGGAAAGGGGGAAACATTTGAAATGTAAATAAAGTATCAGAAAATTTAAAAATTTTTAAAAAAAGATACTGCCTCACAAAAAAAAAATAAGTAAGGGAATGAATGAATTAAATGATAGAACAACAAAAACAAGAAATGTTCTCTACAACATCACCGGAAGAATGTACCAGAATGAAAGGGAAGTATCTTGTAATTTGAAAATGTACTATCAAAATCAAAGCATTTTTAAGAACTCTAAGATACTTCCAAGGAGAAGAAGACATGCCCCACCTGAAGCAATTTGTTTTGTTCTCTCATTAGATGGGTAGAAGTAGTCTTTGAAATTCTGATTCCTCAGGGTTGGCCCTCTTCCCAGCTTAGAAGTATGGAGGGAAGAAACTGCAGTGGATAGAGTTGTCACTTCCGCTCATGTGGCTGCACACTGGAGTTGTTTAATAAGAGGATGTGATGTAATTTAAAGGAAGAAAAATGGCAATTAGTCTACTCTTTCTGTGATTTACACAGAGCTGCAGGAGACTTGATTAAGCTCCTTGAAATAATTACCAGGACAGGGAGAGGACTCCTGGATCAGGCCCCTGCCAGTGACACATGAATTCTAACCTTGTAGTTCCCTCACCATTTCCAGTATGAATGACCTCTCCCCTGGCATCCGATTGCTTTTTCTCCTTGCACAGCCATTAAAAAGTAAAGGCTGAAGACTGCTCACCTTCCTCAGGGCAAGGCAAGATAAAGAAACACAGATTTCATCAGAACAAGCTGTCCAGGGCTGATTATGTCCCCAGGGAAAGCATCACTTACAATCAGTTCTGAAAGGAGTGGGAATTTCCCTTCTGCAGGGAAAACAAAATCATTCGCCCACTGAGTTCTAAAAGATCCACCTTAGATTTCAGGGCTTGGGAGGTTTTTTGTGTGTTTTGGTGGTGGTGGTGGTGGTGGTGGTGGTGGTAGTTTTGGGGTTTTGTTTATGTTTTTGTTTTGTTGTTGGAAAGAAAGAAAGGAAGGAAGAAAGGAAGGAAGGAAGGAAGGAAGGAAGGAAGGAAGGAAGGAAGGAAGGAAGGAAGGAAGGAAGGAAGGAAGGAAGGAAAGAATGGGAAAAACCCAGAAGACACTGGAAAAAGGCAAACTTACTATTCAAGATGGCTTATCTGAAAGGAATACTACACCTTAGAAATGAGGCCACAGACAAAACAATGACCTAATAGGAGCATCAATGCCATGTCTATTGGAATCTTAGGTTCAAATGCACTTCTCTGTCTGTGTACAAGCTTCTTGGTTCTGACGATGTTACTTGGGCTTTCTGGTTCTCAAATTTCTAACCTACTTAGAAACATGATGTTAATCTCACTCTGTCTTCAAATTAAGTGATCTAAGTAAAAGTAAGTATGGAATATCTTTCCAGCATTGCTATATGCATAAAACACTGAACAATAAGGCTGGGAAAGTACCCTGAACAGTACAACTAGGAAACTAAACTGTAGTCTAAGAACAAAAATCTAAGAAAGTACCAGCCAAAAACAGAACATAGGGAACAATTTCAAAAAGAATGTGAAAAGGTCCCATGCCACGTAAGAGCTAGAGAAAGGGAAGTTACCAGTGGTTGTAGAACTTAATAAACAAATAATATATTGGTAAGGGAAGAGCATCGTACAGTGATAAAGAGGAATGTCAAAACCATCTCTTCTGCTTTTCTCTCAACTTCTAGATTAGCAAATTGTGTGTGATGCCTTAGACAGAGCTAGAGTGGTATGCCAGTATATAATGAATAGTAATAATAAACATAAACAGAGATTTAATCTTAAATTTAACATGACAAGCTCAAACAAAAAAAATCTATTCCATATACATTAGCCAGCCAACATTCCCTAACTAACAAATAAGACAGAGAGAAAACAATAAGAACGTTTTAAGATGACTACTGCTACTGGAAATCCTCATTTGGTACCTGTACAGACAGGCTAAACAGACCCATCTCCACTGCAGAAAGGTAACAATGAGGTCATTCAGATGCGCCTGAGCAGAACTTGAGCAACAGGGTATAGCTTTGCTCTGTAATCTCAAGGTCAAGACAGCAGGGACTTCTCAGCAGGTTCTAACCTCCTCCACTATATGAAACCACACCCAGCTGGAAATGCTCTTGGTCCAAAGCTTATATATAATCATATTGAGAAAAAAATTATAGCTACCCAATTTGTACAGGTCACGTATTTATCTAGTTCAGGGCACTGCCCCTGAATTTCTTATCTTAACTCTCTATAGCCCTGCCATAAGTGATCTCACCCAAATATTTAGTTGGGAAAAAAAGAACAAAACCAGATATGTTCTGATAACTCTCAAGATTATTGTCTGGGTGTGACCTCTCATATACCAAATTTCTTTGGAATCACCTCCTGGGTAAATCTATTGGTCTATCAAATTCTGTCATTTTATATTCAAGATACCCATCTCTGACCACCTTTGCCCAGACTACATATTCCCATTTGCCTATTTAGATATACTTTAGATAGACAGATGGTCCTCAAACACTTCAGAGATCTACAGGATATGGCCTTTAAAATGTTTAATAAAAATGGCATTTTGTGACAAAGAGACACATCAGCTCCTGACAACATCCCTAGACTCCTCCAAAGAAGACAATTGCTATGAAAGAATCTCTACTTGGAGCTTGCTTTTGAACATGATAATCTCAGAGAATCAGAGTCCTAGTCTTTTGAAAGCTACTATGGTAAACTGTTAAGAATAATTAAGAAATACAAGTTAGTAGTCAGTGTTCAGAACTATACTCAGACTTTACATTACATTTTAAATGAGGCACATTCAAATTATATACATATATGCCCTAACCAAGAGTTGAGTCATATACACAGTATGTTGTAGCAAATATAAACTTAAATTTCTATCATCATACAAAAATTTATACCAATCTAAATTGAGACTTGCTGTTGCTTTCTTAGTATAAAAGAAAATACAATAACCCACCCTTCTTTTCCCTTTCACCTTCCCCCTTCTCACCCCCTAATACTAGATAGGAGAGAAAGAAGGATGAGAGAGAAAAAGAGAGAGAGAGAGAGAGAGAGAGAGAGAGAGAGAGAGAGAGAGATTCTAGAACCCAGCCTCCTTTCCTTTGTTTCTTCCCTGACTACAACCATTAACAACCTATAACCAACCCCTTCCCCAAATAATAAGAACCATCCATAGCTCGCCCAGGACTGCATCATTTGTGTACGTTCCTCCTTATTTACCATCTGGTGATCCAACATATCCTCTATTAGATAATCCAGTGTTTCCATCAAAGGCAAAGGGCGTGCTGTTACTTGAAAATGAGTGTCTTCTATAGCTTCTGTGCATGAATACTTAGTCCCCAGCTAGTGGTGCTACTTTAGCAGGCAGTGAAACTTTGGGGACTATGGTCTAGCTAGTACAAAAGAGCTCCGGAGAAAAGCCCTTGAAGGTGCTATCGGCTCCAGCCCATGCTGCATGCTTCCTGGGGCTCCATCAAGAGGTGAGCAAGCCATGCTTCCAGCCCCTGGCATCCCAGTCATCATGCCTGCCCATCTGTAATAGAATGTGCTCACAGAACCACTGGCCAAATATACCCTTCCCCCTTACATTGTTTTTGTGAGGGATTAGGTTACAGTGACATGAAAAAAAGTAACTTAATATACCCAGCCTTGTTACTTTTCTTCTTAAAATTGTTCAGTGGCGTCCCCTTCCTGCCAGGTTTGCAAAACAGGCACCCCAGCTTAAGATATAGGAGCCTCTATGATCTGACTTCTTCCTACAAAGCTGGCTTTTTGTCTCTCACTCTCTTACCTGTACTTTTTACTCCGACACAACTAAGCCTTTAGTGCCCCACACATGTACCTTGCAGTTAATATTTTATTTTTCCAATTCTTCTCGAAACTCCTCCTTACCCCAGACTGCAGTTCAACACCTCCCTGTTTTGATTTAACTATGCTTGTTCTATAGTCCAAAAGCAACCCGTAGGTATGTGCACTCATCCTCATACACTGGGTTCCACTCACTGAAGTCAACACACATACTTGAAGCAAACACTCCTGCTTTTCCTTTGTTACCCCAATCCTGGACTCCGCCCACAGTGAAAACACATACAAAACAGTCAGTCAGTAAGATATTAACTTTTAATCACAAACAAGTGATCAGGAAAACATAAAATGAGAAAGGAATGAATTTTGGTTATGAGAAAAGAATGAATATGGGGTATCTGTGTATATCCCATACGTGTGTGTATTTGATAGGAAAAGCTTTAGCCATAACATTTTGTTAACTAAAATTATATGTAAAGTCACATTTAAATCATTAGTCTGTGGTTTCACTCTTGTAATCATTATCTGAAGAGCAAAATACACTTCTGTCTCCATTCCAGAGAATGAGAATTCTCTGCTGATCCAGGTAGCTTCAGGGGAAACCGTTGCAAAGAAACCGAGCTCAGAGAAGCTGCAAAGTTATATGCCAATAATCTCTTTACAGAAATTTAAAAATCAAAAAAGCTATAAAAACAAGTTTTTCAGAAACTCATTGGGAGTAACAGCTGACCTAACCTGAACCAATTTGATTGCAAAACTCAACCCAAGGGCTATATAAAGACTTTATTTATCACTCCACTGGGGCTAATGTCCAGCACCATATTCAATAATCCTTCTGCAGTTTCACTGTGAAATCTGGTTAGCGATTTAGAAACTAAAAAAGCGCTGTGATTTTCCTTATGTGTCTGCATTTTACCATACCCAAAAGGCCAACAAGGGATCCTATTTCTGATTCTGCACTTTCGCTCTATGCTAAGGCTTTTGGTTCCCCTAGCCCTAGTCAGAATTCTAGGTGTGTTTTGGAGGTTGGGGTTAGGTTGGGTTTTGGAGGAGAGGAGGAAGGTACAAAACAACTCTATGTTTTTTCTCCAGCTTTATTAAAGTAGAATTGACAAGACTTAAATATATTTAAGGTGTATAATGTAACATTTTCATTTCTTGCACTGCTGGGAATTAAACTTCAAGTTTCCTATAGGCTGTGAACATCCTCTAGCACAGGGCAACTTCTTCCTCCCCATTGTGATGTTTTAATGTATCCATGCAAAATCATCACCACCGTCAGGCCAGCATCCCCATGCCTAAATAGGTCCCATTTTGTTCATTTGTTTGGTATGGGGAAACACTTAAAACCCATTCTCCTAGAAAATTATGAGTGCACCATCTGACGTTATGAACTGTGGTCACCATGCTGCACACTGGGTCTCCAGAGCGCAGTCATCCCACAGAAATGAACTGTTGAACTCTTTGACTGACATATTCCTCTCTCCTGGTTCCCAGCAATACTTATTCAAACCTCAATTCTCTGAATTTTTCTAAGATAGATTCCACACACACGAGAACATTCAGTAGTGGACCACTTGTGTCTGGCTTATTTCATTTAGCCTCATGTTCTCCAGATTGGCCAGTGCTGTCACTACTGGCAACATTTATTGCTGTTTGAAACTGAATGAGACTCCAATTGTGTATGTATACCATGTTTTCTTTTTCCTTTTATCAGTTGGTGTACATCTAATTTGTTTCTTTCCCTCGCCATTGTTAATAATACTACAATGACTGTCTTAGTGAGGGTTTCTATTCCTGCAAAAACATCCTGACCAAGAAGCAAGTTGGGGAGGAAAGGGTTTATTGAGCTTACACTTCCACACTGGAAGTCAGGACTGGAACTCAAGCAGGTCAGGAAGCAGGAGCTGATGTTCCTTACTGGCTTGCTTCCCTTGGCTTGCTCAACTTGTTTTCTTATAGAACTTAAGACTACCAGCCCAGGGAAGCCACCACCCATAATGGGCCCTCCCACCCTTGATCACTAATTGAGAAAATGCCTTACGGCTAGATCTCATGGGGGAATTTCCTCAAGGGAGGCTCCTTTCTCTGTGATAACTCCAGCTTGGGTCACATTGACAAACAAAACCAGCCAGTGCAATGACTATCTCTTTGACTTATAGATGTCCTTTCATGTGACTATGAACCCAGTAATGGGACTTTAGGATCACATGATAGGTCTGCTTAAAACTTCCTGAGGATCCGCCATGATTTTACACATTGGCTTTACATTCATATTCCCACCCATTGTCCAATGTTTCCTTTTTTTTCCACCACACAATCAACACTTACTTTTAATTTTTTCCTGTGTATATGTCGTACATATGCAGGGTATACACACATGCATGCTGTAGAGAAATTCAGGGCCTCATGCTAGGCAAGTATGCTAGACAAGTTCTCTACCACTGAGATACACCCCAGGTATCATAGCTTTTTGATAGCCATCCCAATACACATGACATACTATCTAGTACTGGATTTGATGTGCATAATCAGAATTCCTTATGTCTCGCTCTAAGCTAATAGAAGAGTAGGATTTTTTTCCATCTGACTAAATTCTATTCGGTATGTTACTAAATAAAATTAAGAAGAGACATAAGGTTGCTTGTAATGTGGTTGTAATGAACTCATAGCTGTCATCTTTCACACACATTGGGCCTGCAAACTTTTCTCAATCACTCTAAATCTTACATTAGAAGAATATCTTCAATTTTTCTACTCTCTTAATTATTCTCTTATTTAGAAATATAACACTTTAGCTCTAAGCTAAGTCCCTATGCAAGGACTCTTAACTTTATATTGGGAAAAATTCCAAGTAGCTTAAAATTTTAAGTAGTAAAAAAAAGCAAAAAGCAAACAAAATCGTAAATCAACAGAGAATTAAATAGCAGACTTTTCTTACTACTTCACAATGCAAGCTATAAAACTTAGAATTTTGAGAGTGCTGATAAATTTAACTGCAAAACAAAAACAAAACAAAAGAACAGGTTTAAAAAAAAAAAAAACAGCTTTCTACTAACCACCATAAACAAAATCAAGACAAAAGACGATTTAAGGAACATGTATATATTATTATCATTAATACACACAAAAGAATTGCTATGATTGATTTAGAAAACAAAATATGAACCTCAAAATACATGTTACAAAATGAGTTACAAAATGGTTTAAAGCATAATAACTATCTTTAATCACACTCATAATAGAAATTAAAATTCTTCTGCTTTGTTTTCCTGATTGTCAGACTGGCAGAGTTTCAACATTTTGGAGACAGAAATTGGTAAGCAGAAAATGTAAAATCATACCTTACTGGTGAAAATGCAAATTGAAACAATCTGTACAGTAGTGATGTGGTAATAGCTATTAACATTATAAGTGTGCATACATATCATTTCATGCAGCAATTCTTTTTATTCTGTAAATATGGTGCATTAGTAGCAGTTATAAAAGAGAGAGGTCTATATGATTATTTACTGTAGCAATGAATAAATTGAGAAGATTAGTAATTATCTACATTCCAATTAATGTGGGTTTGGTTATCTACTGTCAGTCATAGATATAATGGAATTCCAGACATTTTGTTCTATATATCTTTGTTTACTGATATGAAAGTACATAGTTTTAGGTGAAAGGAAAAAGAAAACCAATAACAAGCTCATGTTTATAATTTCTAATGTCTCAGATACTATTTTCTAAAATGTCTCTTCCACAATAAGACTCAAAGCAGCAATATCTTCTTGAATTAAATTTTTAGGCAAAGGAAAATTTAAGGAAATATATAATCCAATGTGAGACTTTGTATACATGAACACACATGCATATATATAAAGTGGAATACTCAGAAAGTCTACTCACAATATCAAGGGGTTTTCTGTTTGCTTCTACACATTTGGGACCAAACTGGCTTCTTGCCTTCAAGTGTCCACTCTTTCTCCAGATACAATGAGGAATCTTCTCACATACTTGGCTCTTTAGGAGACATGTTCACCATTTTGAGAACCAACAACATCAAAAATCTCTAAGTTAGAGCCTTTCCCTCTTCTGAACAAAAACTCTATTCACTTGTCAAAATATCCGGTTGTACCAGGTTTTAAAAGAAAATTCTCTAGTCTCTATGGCAAATCCCTCTGCTCCTCACTGGCCCATCTTCTCTGGCCATTTTCCCAGCTGTGTTTGTAGGATAACCTCCTACTCGCTGTAATGCCCCATGTGATTTCACTTGCTTTGGTTACACTTCCTCTAGGACCTTCAAACACATGTCCTAAGATGAGCTCTTCATCTTTCCCACGAATACATTTTCCTCCTTTTCTACCAGAGAGCCTCCTTCCTCCTTCACCTCTATTTTCCAACTGCCTACCAAATTCCATTGCTTCTGACTTTTAAATATATCCAACTATTGTCATCTGTCCATCTCCACCCAGTCCAGGCCCATTCTCACACCAACAAGGTTTCCTAATGTGTCTCCTCTTTCTAGCCTTCAGAATCCTTCCTAAGCCCAGTTAATAGGATTTTGTCTTTAAACAAAGACTTGCCCATAATACTTCTAGTCCATTGACAGCTCTCTATTGCTTACACCAAGTATCTAGGAACTGGCTCCACTCTACCTTTCATCTGTCCTTCACTCTCCCCCTAAACCTCCCTCACATGCTTCAGCCATGCCTTCCCATCCACATCTAACATGAAACATGCCTTGTTCCTCCACAGCTTCCACACTCTTGCCCTGGAAAGCTCTCTCCACCTCCCCATCTTCCTCTCTGTTTTTGCATGCCACCAACCTCCTGAGCTCCAGTTGCCTTTCCATTCTGGTGGAGAGCCACACACCCTGATGAGCACGTATATTAACAAGCCCTGATGAGCATGTGCACCGCAGTGCCATATCTGCTTGTATAACACAAGCTTTTCCCCACCCATCTGCTACCGTGATGTCTGAAGAACTAGGTTCACATTCTGATCACTGTAACTACACAGAATATCTTGCCCACAAACAAGTAATAAATTGTGGTGGAATGAAATTCTTTAAGATGATAACTTACTTACAAGCTATAATGTCATAGTAAAGTAATTTTAAAAAAAGAAAAGAAATGTTCCAAAGACTACAGACTAAAGGAGGAGGATGATGGTGGTGATGATGATGATGATGATGATGATGATGATGATAATAAACATTTAAAAGTAAGAGTATAAAAAAGAAGGGAAGAGTAGAATGATTAAAGGATACCTCCCAGGTGTTCTAAGAGTGATGAATTTACCCCTTTTTTCAAAGCACAAAGAATACACCAGAACTACTGGCCTATTTTTACTTCCTCTGAGCTCATCGGGTGTTTATAGATGCAGAATCATTTTAGACTACATTCACACCCTTTAGTACATAAGCAGGCTTGTAATCTATCCCTTCTCTAACTCCACCTGGGTCAACCACCTGATTAAAACCCAACTCCAGTGCTCAGACTCTGGGTGCGAGTGGGTGGCTCTCTGGAGGAGAGACTCCATGGCGGTCTCCCTTTTGCATAAAATTTCAACAGTACTCTCCGGTTACCATAAGCCTAATGCCCTGTTTCCAACTCAATAGGTCCCTTGTCACTTGAACATGAAATTAGTTTCCTTTTCTGAAACCTTGAACCCAGAAAAGGAGGCCTGACTGGATTCTCAAACCATTTTATTTTCCACTGGGACCTTTCTGTCTATGCAAAGGGAGTTTTCTTTATGTGGCTGCTCCTTTTTCGTATGTCCTATCCTAGCTGTTTGATCCATGAGCATCATGCTGATGTAATTGTCTCACAACACTAGCACCTATTAAGTCAAATTGATTTGCATTTATTATTTTGTCAACACTTTTAAAGAATTTTCTCATTTCTTCACTTCTGCCTCTTCCTGCTCCTGAATATTGCTCTATTTCTTACATCCCTCTTTCTGTCTTTCTTTCTGTAACCCTTCTCTCTCCCTCCCTTTCTAACCTCTCCCTTCCTTTCTTTCCCTCCTCCTTCCTTCTCTTTCCTGTTCTCTTCTCCTTTCCTCTCATTCTCCTTTGCCTTCCCCCTCTCTTGTCCTCCTTCCTGCCTCCTGCCCTCCATACAAATCTCCAAATGTTTTCCAGTCATTACTAGTATTCACACAGCACATGACTACATTTAATAAGGCGCCAGACTCTTAAGACAGATGTACACTCATATCCAAACGTACTTCTGGGAAAAAAGATTATTGCCATCAAGAGAAATACCTAAGAGGCAAACATTTAAGAAGCTAATTGGAAAGAGAAGAGCTCAAGCCAAAATAAGGGAAAACTCTTTATGTTCTTGGCAGCCTCAGAAGGCATACAGGGCTCTTTTAAATGCAGTGAGTTGCAAACCTTACAGAAGCAAAAGATTTAGGTCTGTGGTGCTCTGAGATATCTATAGCCTAATAAAAGCCAACAGAGTGACTCACAGAAAAATACAGAGACATCAGATAAAGATGGATATTCAACATGCCTCAGAAACTGCTTGACTCTGCTCTTTTAAATATGAAACTAGTTATGTACTGGGCTGAAATTTGCCAGATAAAGCTCAATATCTAGCTTCATGATTTTAAAAGATTTGTTTTATCCCCTAAGAATTGCTTACATGGTCTTCCATCATGCCATTCCTACTCAATTTATCAGAATATTATATTTCAAGCATGTATTCTTTCTGCCATTCATTATACTTTCTTTCAATATCCTGAACCCCAAACATTTATTTTCTTTGAATTTATTTCCAAACCCAATTCCTATCCTCCTCCTCAACTGTATTATCACCACTCCCACACATAGATGTGCACCTGAGCAAATGCAATTTCACACCAGAAGAACTCTCCCAGGTCTAAACTAGTGGGAATTCAATGATACATTTGCCATTTCTCATCTGCTGAATCTCAGTTTAGATGCTAACTCTGCAAAAGTCTTCTCTGGGAAAGACCCTCTATTTATTCTAGCTCCTAGAGACTGTCTATTTATCTTTTCCCTCCAGTTGCTAATACTTTAAAAGTTAATTGTAATTTTAGAACTAATCATTGTTCACTGACTCTTCAAACAAAATATAAAGTTCATGAAGACAGAAACCATTTCTGTGATGGATTTCTAATTATTTAATCAACAAATACGCAAGCATTTTTAGTTCTCTGTAAGTATACAAGTGCATATGATGTAAAGAAATGTATACAAATCTGCTCACAAAATCCTTCTTCACATTAATGAATGAACTAAGCCAACATTTAAAAAAATAAGCAATCAACATGAAGCAAAGACATGAAATTGCCAGGTAACAGATATTTCTCCTTGATAATCTGAAATGGAGTCATGGGTTGAAAGGTTCCTACTGCATGACATCATCACAAATTTAGCAGCCTAGACCAATGCCTATTCACTTGAGTCAGGAGTGTGATAAAAGCCTACCTTGATCCTCTGCTCCATGATCTCATCAGATTCTAAATGAAGCTTCAGCCATGCTATCTATAGTCTCAACTGAAGATAAGATCCATTCCCAACCCAATTACAGTTCTTTGCCAGATAATGGACTAAGTATCTCCATCTTGGTGATATTTAACTTGAGCCACTGCCAGTACCTCGAAGTGAGGATTTTCCCAATACCGTTGCTCCTTTCAACCTCAGCAGAGGACTCTCATTTCATATGACGGTATTTATAAGCTTGTCTAGCCTAATCACTTGCATCCTATCACTTTTGTCATAGTCTATTGATTAGAGGAAAGTCACAGTTCTGCCTTTATCAAAAAAAGTGAATCTCGAATCGTATAGTTTAGATAAGTGTACCCCAAAGGCTTATGTGTTGAAGACTTGGTTACCAGCATATTAGGAGATAATGGAACCTTCAAAAATGAAGCTTTGTGTGTGAACGTTAGGTCCCTGGGGACATATCCTTGAAGTTTTTTCGAGTCATCATCCTCTTCCTGTCTCTTTTCTTGCAATGGGTGAACAGTTTCCTCCAATACATACTCCTACCATAATACTCTGCTTTACTACAAACCCAAGAGTGGTATAGCTAATGAACCAGAGATGGAAAACTCCCAGACTATAAGGCAAGATAAACTTCTCCTTCTCTGTAAGCAGATCACTTTAGGCAATTTGTCAGGGAGGAGGAAAGCTGACTAGTACACAAGAGCACTATCACGGGCAGGCAGACATCAAGGATGTATAACAGACTCTAATCAACCCACACAAAGTAGTCATTCAGAGCCTTGAATCTTTTTGTTCAGATTAATGAATAAGATATTTCTGGTGGTCAAGAATATGCCCAAACTCCTCAATTTCTCTAGGATCTTATGAACAAAATATTAAAATCATGTCTATGAGTACTTTATGCGACAGAACTTCTAAATTTTCATTGTTTTGGATGGGGATTGAACTTAGGGATTCACACATGTTAGAAGGTGTCACTATACTAATGAGCCATATCCCCAGCCTCAGTGACAGAGTTTTAATGGTGCTTTACGACAAGAGAATAAATTAAAGAACTATGCAAGTGTTCAGAGCTTTAGCCAAAGACAGATGGAATAAATAAGTGAAGTTATGCAAATAGCACAAAATGCAGCTGAAGAGTCTATGTAGAAGAAGCTGAGTGAAAGCTAAAGCTGTATGTAGGAGGTTGTCTTACAATGTTCCCTTCTGTCCCTCTCCAAGGCATGACCTCACTGTGGGTAGAACATTCTTTGCTGACCCAGTGACTTTGAGCTTGGATGTGAATTGCATTAACTAGTCATTTGTGGCTAGAGATGGCAATCCACAACTCTGAGCAGGCTAGAAGTGGTAGCAAGAGTCTCAGTGTGCCACCTTTGCCTTCTCCTCTCTACCACAAGAGTAACTCAGCTTAGAAGGCATGCCAGGCCTAGAAAGCCTGAAAGGCCAACCATTAGCCTATAAATATTTATTGGCATAAGTCACTGAATTTGGGAGTTCTTCCTTAAGCAATGTTCTACAAGGAAGCTGATTAAACTCAGTATAAAATTTTCCAAGTAACAAATGAAGACAAGAAGTAGAAACATAAGAATTTCTATGGTGGCCTGGGGTCTCTACCACTGAGCTTAATACACTGCACAGACTAGACTGAGTTCAGTCTCTTCTTCCAAACCCACAGGCTAATAGGTCACTCGGCCCCACCCCTATGGTGGGGAAAGACACAAAGAGTACTAATCTAAGGAGATTTATGGAAGGAAGAGAGCAGGGAAAGGCTTTGGCATTGGAAAAGCAGTCATCTCTCATGCCCCATATTTTCACAAAATCATGATTATATAGTAAAATTACTAGGCATTCAGGCTTCTGATGTCTTCACCTGTCTTTAATCTTGCCACGTGTTTACAATTTCTTCCATCACATACTCCTACCATGATTCACTGTCTTGCCAAAAGCCCCAAAACAATACAGAGACTGAAGTTTCCCAAACTGTCAGGCAAAAATAAACATATAAATATAAATGAACTATAAGCCATGAAAGTGTGGCTCCCCAAAGAGAAGAGAGAACTGGTCAAAATACCCATGGCCACAGTACTAATAGAAAACAGATACAAGGAAATGTACAAACTGAGCAAGCCATAGTGTTATTTCCTAGAAAGTCTTCATGCTCCTTATTCTTTATTGGCATGATACAAACTAGTGTCACTTGGAGAAAGTGAATATCTATTGAGGATTGATGCTATCAGATTGCCCTGGGGCAGTCTGTACATCATTTCCTCCACTGTTAGTTGATGGTCCAGGCCACTGTGGGTAGAGCCATGTATAGACAGATGACCTGGCCTATTATGAGAAAGACAGCTGAGCAAGCCAGTGAAAGGAAGCCAGTAAGCAGTATGTTCTGTGGTCTCTGCCTCCTGATTCCTGCTTCAGTTCCTGTCCAGACTTCCCTCAATGATGGATAATAATATGATATGAAAGCACAAGATGAAATGGCTCTTTTCATCCCAAGTTGGTTTTGGTCAGTGTGTGATCACAGCAACAGAGAAGCTAAGTAGAACAGTCTTCTTTGTCTATCTATGAGACATCATTAAAGATTGGTAAATGCTAACTTACAAGGTAAATGGAAGAGAAGCTGATAGAGTTACACTTGAAGCAAAAGTTGAGACAGTTATGGGTTCTCTTGATGACAGAAAACTGAATAGCCCCTGCCTGGAACCCCAATGTTTGAGTGACTCTGTCCTTTGCTGTATTTATACATGGCAGAGCTCCAGCTCTGGCAGGGCCTGGGAAGACTTCTCTTTGATGATGTAGTTCCATGGAATTATAAACATTGCTAATAAAAAAGTTCAATTCATATATCAAACATAAAAAGTCTATATATCTAATTTAATAAACACAGGTAAATCTTCTAGAAGACTTGAAGGTAACATACCCAGAAGTACATTCCTAAATTTCTTCCCAGATTTTTTTAACTCGTGGTGTGTCATTTTAAAATAACCATTAGCATGCCTTAGAAGAGGCAAATTTTCAATAAGATCACCACCCATCCATACAGAGATGAAAAATCCTGCATTTCATCCAATGAAAAGTACATTTCTGTTCCAAGAGAAAACAACCACAAGAGATTCAAATTTCCTAAAGCAACTGGACACCATTTCTAAGAATCATTTCCAACTTCACAGCAATGAGAGGTGCTGGAGTCAGAGCCAGTGATTCTGAAATACCTGCCTGAGCAGAAATTGCACTAGAATTAGGTGTCCAGCAAGGAGGAGGATCTGCAGGCTAGTAGTACCCTGTTCCCCAATCAAACTAAGCAGCAGCTTCCATCAGCCCATTTGGCAACACTAACTGAGAGGAAATTACAGTCTGCAATAGGTCAAGAAAGTATACCTTCTAGCTCCCATGATCACAGAAGTGCCAGAAGCAAGGGCACAGGAACAAGGACTTTGTAGAAAATATAAAAATATAATAGTCCCATTTCCCACCAAGCATGGGAAAAGAAAAATATAGTCAAGAATGAAATAGTAGCTGCTGGGCCTAGAAAAACTGAATTAAAAAGAATAGCAAATAAAACAGTCCTCTACAATCCTGTCATCAGAGGCACTGTGCACAGGCTGAGGCTATCAATGCTATGTGTTAGACTCATGTGCCAGAGCCAGGGAGCACCTCAGAAGGACCTAAATCACCTCCTGCCCATCCATGACCCCAAACACACCATTTACAGTTGGCAAGGTTGCTGAAGTCCAAAGAGACATGTGACTTGCCTTCCAGATAAAAATGGTCTAGCATGGTCAACAAGTGCTCCAAATGGAGAGACCCAGAGGCAGCTGGCTGGTATTTGGGCTCTGACATTTTTTTTTCAGCAATGTGAACTTGTATAAACCATTTAGCTTGAGTTATCTTCTATGGGAAATGGACATGATATGGAACATGTACCTATATTAAGTAAAATGTTATTCTAAATTCATTACTGTGAAACAGCACATCACATAACCACATAGCATATAGAGAATTATGATCACTACTGTTATTACTCCTTATCTTCTAGCAGCTTAAGTAAAGATGACTCACCTTGCTGGCTCTGTTGGATCCTCTAGAGGGCTAGTAAAAGCCTCAATTTATCCATAGAGGTTCATTGAATGAATTGGGCAGTGTACTGGCTAGTTTTGTGTGTCAACTTGACACAAGCTGGAGTTATCACAGAGAAAGGAGTTTCAGTTGAGAAAATGCCTCCATGAGATCCAGCGGTAAGGCGTTTTCTCAATTAGTGATCAAGAGGGGAGGGCCCCTTGTGGGTGGTACCATCTGTGGGCTGGTAGTCTTGGGTTCTATAAGAAAGCAGGCTGAGCAAGCCAGGAGAAGCAAGCAAGCAAGCCAGTAAGTAACATCCCTCCATGGCCTCTGCATCAGCTCCTGCTCTTTGACCTGCTTGAGTTCCAGTCCTGACTTCCTTTCGTGATGAACAGCAGCATGGAAGCAGAAGCCGAATAAACCCTTTTCTCCCCAACTTGCATCTTGGTCATGATGTTTGTGCAGGAATAGAAACCCTGACTAAGACAGGTAGTGTTCCTTCTGTTTCTATTTTGTAGAATAGATTCAAGAGTATTGGTATTAGGTCTTCTTTGAAGGTCTGATAGAATTCTGCACTGAACCCATCTGGTCCTGGGCTTTTTTTGGTTGGGAGACTTTTAATGACTACTTCTATTTCTTTAGGCGTTATGGGACTGTTTAGATGGTTTATCTGATCCTGACTTAACTTTGGTATTTAGTATCTGTCTAGAAACTTGTCCATTTCATCCAGATTTTCCAATTTTATTGAGTATAGACTTTTGTAGTAGGATCTGATGATTTTTTTAATTTCCTCAGAATCTGTTGTTATATCTCCCTTTTCATTTCTAATTTTGTTAATTTGGATCCTGTCTCTGTGCCCTCTGGTTAGTCTGGCTAAGGGTTTATGTATCTTGTTGATTTTCTCAAAGAACCAGCTCCTGGTTTTGTTGATTCTTTGTATAGTTCTTTTAGTTTCTACTTGGTTGATTTCAGCCCTGAGTTTGATTATTTCCTGCCTTCTACTCCTCTTGGGTGTATTAGCTGCTTAATATCTTACTATTCCTAAATATATCGCACTGTCTCCAAACATAGTGCTATATAAACAGAAATCCCTGCCTAAATTATAATTCTCCTCCTTGTCCTCTTAGGCCCAGCTTAAGGGGCCACCTCAATTGCCACCTTTACTATAAGGTAGTCCTCCAAAAGCCCCAGACAAACATGAAATAAGGCTTTGCTCACACCATTCTCAGACTTTGTGGTAGCTTGGTGTATGTCAACTTGACACAAGTGATAGTCATTTCAAAAAAAGGAACTTCAACTGAGAAAATGCTCCCACTAAAAAGGCAGTGCACCACATTCCCTCACAGCTGTAGTAAGGGCCTCGACTCAAGGGTCGCACAGACTGGGCCTGAGGAGTTCAGCAGTGCCCTTAGCACGTGGAGAAGGAGGAATCGATCAATCAGAGCTAAGTAGAGAAACAGCGGTGACAGTGCACTCCGTCTTAGTTTGGGGAGGGTCTCCTGTCTTCCTTTTTTTTTCTTTTTTAGCTTGAATTTTCTTTTAACGTTCGGCTTTTTGTTTTGACTTCAAATGGATCTACACTGTTAACTGAATGAGACTCCACTTTGACTCACTCGTTTACTTAATCAAGAAAAAACTTTCAGGGATGTCTGTAAATTTCAGTGTTGTGCGCGATGAGAGGTGCTGTTGGTTGACTTAAGGAGGGACCAGAAATAATTTCTACTATTCCAGTACTGAAGGGGAAAAGTACTGATTTTTACTGTTTCTAAAAACTAAATATTGATAGAACCCCCCTCAGAACATTTAACCTTAAAAATTATTTTGAATATCGTCTTTTATTATTAGAAGGGAACTGCAAATGACTGATAAATACCAAAAAGATTCACAAGCAGCTTCATTTGAAAAGCACAAAGAGGTTCTGTGTGAAATGCCCAAATCTCAAATGTTTTTTGTAGTTGCTGAGCTAAATAATGTGATCCTTGAGTTTACAGATGTAAAAGCTGTCACTGAAGGTTGAGGTACCTGTATCTGCTGTCCTTGTAAACTACACTTACACCACCAGCCCAGAAACCCTGGTACTGATACAGTAACATGGGGGTAGAGAGGCCAGTCTCAGAGGGGGTGAGCCATAGTTACCCAAGAGGGTCAGCTTGCAGAAAGGTCAAAAAAAAAAAAAAAAAAAAAAAAAAAAAAAGGCTAGTGGGATAATTACCTAACAGGTGGACATAGCTTAAATCATAAACTAAAGATTAAAGTACAAAGAAGTATAAAAGTTCATGCCGCCTCCTCCTGAGATAACTTTTGTCCTCCCTAACCACATAGTACAATCTCACGGATTCGTGGGGACTTTAAATGAATCCTGTGGGTTAATGCACCAGACTTACTAACGTCCACTTTCATCCAAGATCCTTACTCTCTAGTGTTCTTGGTCCTATTGAAACATTTCAGTATCTAAACATACTGCAATGTTAATACCCAAGAGAAAAGCCATTACGTGTATGCTGGTCACATGATCAGTGTGGTACCATTTTATTTGTTACTGTTGTTGTTTTGCTTTGTTGTTTCTGTTTTTTAAATAAACTATCACACTCTTCAAAAAAAAAAAAAAAAGAAAGAAAGAAAGAAAATGCTCCCACTAGATTGAACTGTAGGCAAGCCTACAGTACATTTTCTTTATTTTTCATTTATGTGGGAAGGCCCAACTCTTCACGGATGATTCCACCCCTGGGATGGTGGTACTAGGTGCTAAAGCAGGCTGAGCAAGCCATGAGGAGCAAGCCAGCCAGAAAACACTGTTCCCCGTGGCCTCTGCCTCAGCTCCTGCCTCTGTATTCCTTCTTTGAGTTCCTGCTATGACTTCTCTCAGTAAAGAACTGTGATGTAGCCGGGCAGTGGTGGCGCACGCCTTTAATCCCAGCACTTGGGAGGCAGAGGCAGGTGGATTTCTGAGTTCGAGGCCAGCCTGGTCTACAGAGTGAGTTCCAGGACAGCCAGGGCTACACAGAGAAACCCTGTCTTAAAAAAAAAAAACAAAAAAACTGTGATGTGGAACTGTAAAGTAAAATAAACTCTTCCTCCACAAGTAGCTTTTAGTCACAGTCCTTATTGTAACAATAGAAACCTAACTAAGACAGAGCTCTTACACAATGGTCTAGTACTAAACAAACTTTTAGCTATTGAAAGCTCTTTGTAATAGGATTTACCCTTTTCATCCTTTATTGCAGCAACTGCTAGAGAGTCCTCATATGTTACCTAATCAAATAAATGGTTGATTTCTGGAAAAATGAATAGTGGGGCATATATCCTACTACATAGCAGAATACATCCAATACAGCAGCAGAGCAATGGATGTAAATGGGGTGAAGGGTATTCGGCTAGGGTTGTCCCAACACATAGCTGCAGAGTCGCACAGGATGACATTCAAATATACCCTACCTGTGTTAGCCTTCTATGACTGTGACAAATACCTGAAACAAATAACTTAAAAGAAGGAAATACTTATTTTGGTTCATAGTTCAGAGACTTCTCATAGTCACCTGACCCAGTGGCTTTGGGGCTGCCTAGTTGGTCATTTCCTCAGGGTAGAAGCATGAAGATGTGGAGACCTGCTCCTTTTCTGAGATTCAGGAAGCAGAGAGAATGGTAGGGGCCAGAGACAGGGTTCCAACATCATTTTTAAAGGTACAAGTTGAATTATCTAATTTTATCCCAGTGGCCCTACCTCCTAAAAGTTCCATCACCTCCCAGATATTCCCAGGATGAGAACCAAGACTTCACATGAGCCTTTGGAGGGTACTTCAAGTACAAACTGTAGCACCCACTCAGAAAGGACAGTTTGTTATGTCCATTGACATGAGAGGTCTCAGTGTCACAGGAAGGATGCATAACTTGATACAATTTTTATACTAAGTGAAAGTTAGATATTTCAGGAGATAGCCAAAGAGCAGAAATGTGGCATTTCTACAATCACAGCCTAGGCAGTATGAATAATGATCAGAGAGTCTTCAAACCCATGCCCTAGAATTTAGAATCGGCGTGAAGAGGGGAGAGGAAAAGCCAAGACGACTGACAAAACTCTGGATTGTTTCAATAGATTCTGAATTAAGCAAGGGAAGTTGTTATTCACTAAAAACATGAAGACTTGAAGACTTGATATAGAGAAATTGATTGGTCCATAGAAAACTTAATTACATCTTTACAGACCCAAACTTGTGAAGTGATATATGCTCCATGTACAATACAAATTCACTTTGATATGCACCGAAGGATTTAACCTCCATTCTATGGGGAGAAAATCTCTATCAGTGTAGCCAGCCCTGGCTTCCATCTTCATTATCTGCTTTAATTCTAGCTAACGATCTTCCTGATTGGGCAATCTACTCGCCGTCTCTGCTTCCCTCCTCTGATTCCTGTATTAATCACTGACAATGTGGCTTGGTCTTAACCACTTCTTTGAGATGCCTTTAACACAGGTCCCCAGGAATAGCCATAGAATCAAACCCAAAGCACATGTTTAAGTTCTGTTTCAGTACACTTTATATAATGTATAACATAGTATATTGTATCATATTTGAAGCTTTGTCAGGCCTCAGATTCCACCCTCCTTCTTGAATCTGCTGACCATTAGTCTCCCTGAACTTCCAGACCATTGTTCTATCATCTTGTGAGATCTCTTGCCTCTTTTTTTTTTTCAAATCAGATTGATTTTATTTTCATAAGCATCAAAGCACTGTGTAGTAAATACACAGTTTACACAGTTTGACATCACTCAGCTGCCAGACGTTTGAACGGATTTCTAGATCTGTTGCCTCTTGTTACACCAATAATAACAGCTCTCTGTCTTTGGCCTATGAATTTCTCTCTCCTTCTCTATGGGTGAGTATCTCTGTGCCATCTCAACCACTCTCAGAATTTTAGCAGTCATACCAACTACCAGTGGATAGAAATACGTAACTGAGCACTCTCTGGATGCCTCAGCAGCTACTCAGCACAGCTTCATTCATCTCAGTGCACACATCACTCAATTTGAATCTCTCACATTTCCAGTGCCGAACTGGTCTTCCTTATGAGTTATCTGGCCTTAACAGGGGCGACCCTCTCATGTGTGAATCTTGGCTATTTGATGCCTTTCTCTCTCAAACTCCGTATTCACCTATCACCAGAGTCCTACCAATCTTACATTCTAATGGTTTTTTTTTTTTTTTTCAGAAAAACAAACTCTCTATTCCTCATCTCGGATATAACTGGCAGAGTTTCCTTTGCTACCATTGCATGCTAATCAGTGCATGCACTCTCGGCATTACCCACACCAATCTTCCCCACCTTATGGCTGCCACAGACAGCAAATGTGAACCGTAACCTTGCCTTCGCCTACAGAGTGAAGCTCCATCTCTTCAATATTCTCTAACCTGCCTTCTTAAGGGTCTCTTTTAACAATCCTCACACTCCACCATGCATTCCAATGAAACCAAAGACCTTGTGACTTCTCACATATGCGTAGTTACCAGCACCACGGAGTTGATGTCATTCTCTCGCCCTAGCTCATTAACCAAACTGCATCCAACCTCTTTTATGTCTCCTTCAGTTCTTAAGCAAACTTCAAGACTTTCCTTTAAAATGGTGTCCAATAAGTCTTCCTTGGACATTTAAATAGGTTAATTGTCTTTTATGTTCATACACCTTTGGATCCTGCCAATCATGGTAGAATAAGAATATCGTTTACATAATCTTCCTCCCCGTTGGACACTAAACTTCTTAAGCAAAAGAAGTGTCCTACTTCTGATATTCTCAGAAACTTGTTTAAATGCAACTTGATGAAGTGCCCAAGAGAGGTAATAAGCTTTCTATTACATTACAACTCAGATATACAAATAATTTTCCATTTCATCTAATCTAGAAAAAATATGAAGTGCCAATTATATTTCTGGCACTGAGTTACAGCTATAAAATAAGAATAGTTTATATTCATATTACTTTTTATTTTTGAAGTGCCTTTACACACATTAAGTTATTTTACTTTTACTTCACTTTAGGGCTAAATGAAAACTACATATTCATGAGACAATCTCACGAGGTCATTCCTTAAAGGCTCATATGCTGAACATTAAACATTCTTGAAATAAAGCCAAATAAAAAGATGAGAAATATTCAGTTATTTTGAATATCCATCCACTCTATTAAGTATAACCATGGAACAACACACACTAGTACCAACGCATAGACCCCTGTCTTTAATCTCTGCCCATAGGGACTTTTAGTAGAGTAGGGAGACATCCCACACTTACATAACAAAATCCATTTCAGAGAAATCAAGTGCATTTTGGAAGTATAAAGTTATTATGGTTTAGAGACACATCCAATTAGAGGAATTAGGGAAGACTTCATTTGAAAGGTAACCTGCTAAAAGATGAAAAGTATTAGACAGATAAAATCCAGGCCCCAGGTCATTTCTGGTCAGAAATTACCATGAACCAGATGAAAGAATCAAAGATACCCAGAGTACATGGAAGAAAGCAATGACCCTTCCTGCTGGCTTCCGGGGACTATGAAAAAGACCATGATATAAGGCCATGAGGATAATAGGATGTTATTAAAGATGTTTTCAGTGGGAGACTTGAGAACTGATGTTTAGTTCACATAGATACTGGGGACACACAAACATTTTAAAAGGAGGGTTAAGGTGATCACAGCTGGGCTTTAAGAAGGGAAACTGCTGAAGTTGTAAAGAACGAGTTTAGAGAAGGCTGGGGCAAGGAAAAGAGAAGGCAATATTTTCCAGAGGCAAGTGAATTTGTATTTCATGGCAATATGTCTTTATGAGCTAAACCACACTGTAATAGAGCTAAGAGCTTACTTACACTGCTAAAACTGAATAGCTAAAAGATGTAAATTTATATAGCATTTTACACTTCATTACTAAGTTCTTAATTGCTGTCTACTAGTGCTAAGCAAAGAGATTGTTACATGAAAATAAAACAGAAAGTGGCTCACCATGAAAAGATGTCAAGGTATCACATAATTATAGGACCTGGATGACTTCAGATCAAATCATCTGTTAATGAGCTAGTAGATAGTATTATGGCTTTGCTAGTCAGAAAGTAAAACTAACATATATGATTGTTGATAAGGAAATTATCATATTAAACCTTATATAGGTGTATTGTATATTACAGCCTTAAATGTTCACAGTATAAACTACTTAAGATTTAAATTAATTACATGCTCAAGACAATAATCTTGTCAGCTAACTTTAAATGACCCATTCTTATTAAGAAATGCCATTTATGAGTTCATAACATTTAACAATTACTTATGAATTATGCACTCTGTCTCAGGCACTATGTTAAGTGAGTTCACAGGACATGTGAGCCACAAACAACACCCAATTATTAGGCTCACATTCTAAAAGGAAGGAAAAAATAAAGACAGTAAAGGAAACCTAATATCAAGCAGGGTACCCAAAGGATAACAAATGCTTTTAAAAAATAGGATAGGAGCCCTACCCTGATGAAATATTAAATATGATTGTTCAGGGTGGGTGTCCTTTCAGAGGCAAAATTAGATAAGGTGTCACAACAGATCACTAATAAATGATGCAACCTCAAGATATGACATCAGAGAACAAAAATCTCTTACATATATGAATATGTCCAAGAGTTTGGCATCTCAAGTTGAGGATGTAGACTAGAAGGTTCTAGATGCAGTAAAAGCAACAAGGGTCTGGCTGGAGTCACTTGTGTTTGCAGTGTGATTGGGCCATTCACTTGTGTAGTCTCAGAGTTGAGGTTTTTTTTCCCACTTGCTCTTAATCCAAATCCCTAACCTGACTCAATGGTTTTGTTGATTTTGTTTTAATACAGGGTTTCCAGCAGGGAAAGGGGCAGCACTTTCCAAGAGATTACACATCCCTAAATCATATAAGGCAGAAAAGATGCAAGTAAAGATCTGAGTGCAGAAAACAACAGACTCCCAGCTTCCTGAGATCAAGGGACATACCCAGGATACATCTATTAGAAAATTAGCCAGCAACTAACTTGGTACACATCAGTCTGTGTACAAAGAATGAACAGGCACACCCAGAACTCATCCTGGAAGCAACTCCACACACTCCAGCAGAGAACCCAGAAATATTCATGGATCTGCGAGGAGTGGAATCTAGCAACCTCAGGGACTTGTCTCTAACTACAATTCACACTCAGGTCAGCTTTTATTTTTAAACAAGGGAAATTTTAATGAAAAACTGAAACGCAGAGAAAAGGAAAGTATTTCATTCAAATTGCTTTTATCTTAAATTTTCATGAAACAGGAACATTCCAGGTGTCTCCAAGGAACAGAAGTAGCTAAATATTAAGCAGCATAAAACTGTATTTGGTCATGGTCTAAAACAATCATGGCTGTTTTTAAATGGCATCTCACCTTTTAATACCCAGGATACTTCACCTAATACTTGATAAGTTGATATAATTACATAACAAATTCTAATAAATAATAAATAAATTATAATAAATAATACTATTTATAATAGACAAAGAAATGAATTGCAGAACTCTGAGAAACCACCGTTGCCACTTCATTTGCTTGGTTGGAACCTTCACAATGCCATGTGGTAGGACAGAGGACTATTGAGACAGAGGAAGAAGATTCCTGATGCTGAATGACCTAGAGACCTTGGGAAACAGCTAGGGTAACACCTGTTCTAGATTGGTCCTATAGAAAACTAAGTCAGTACATGTCTGCTGTGGCCTAGAAGGTACTCCATGACCTGGCCCTTGCTATTCCTTGCTTACCTGCCTGACTGGCTTCATGCTTATCTCAATCATGTAAAACTCCTGTCCAACCTAGGGCATCCTCATACTCTCCTCTCTGTTTGGCTCCCCCAGTTCTTTCCATCTTGTGTGACTCACAATCCCTAAAACATATACAGTCTAATCGTCTTCACATTTTATTATTTTAGCGCTTCTCTCTACCTGAAATGTTGTTGGTTTCTTTTATGTTCATTATCTTTCTCCCTAGCTACAATACAAGCTGAAATCAGAATACAATTAGCCTTGAAAAATTAGGAAACAATGAAGGGCATAAAAGAAAAATGCATCAAGGATAATGAGCTAAGCATAAAAATATGTAAATCGCATAAACCCTTCAGTTGAAAGATATAATGAAATCAAGCTTGAACTGAGCTGGCAGTTTCCTCCCTGCTAACTAGCTTCCATAGGACTGGAAGGGGCTATGCAGGCTACTGGGGAAGAGAAGTCATTAATGGTATTACCTGCTATGAACCATGAAGGGTATGATGTCAACACACCAAGTAAGATGCCCCTATTGGTGCAATAATGGTACGACTGTTATGGAAGTATCCAATTGCTTTCTGATCAGATTGGATCAGATCCGCAGGACGGAATTCTGTCTGGTACTATAAAGCTTGTCAAAATTCCATGGTTGAGGAGATCACAGAACCCAGTGGGGGGAAAAACTGCTACTGCTGTTAAATTCACAGGGTATCTATAGTCATTGCTTTGTTATTTCTGTGATAAACACTATGACCAAAATGATTTATGGAATACGGGATTTATTCTGGTTTATGGTTCCAATGGATAAAAAGCCATCAGGCAGGGAGGTGTGGGAGCAAGCCACAAGCATGGCAGCAGGAGTCAGAAGCTTTGCCGCTCATCTCTTAAACAATAGGCAAATGCAGAAAGAGCAAACTAGAAGCAGAGCAAAGCTTTAAACTCTCTAGCCTGGCCCTAGGGGCATGGTTCTTCCAGCCAGGCTCTACCTCCTAAACCTCTCCAAATAACACCACTGACAGGGGAACAAGTGTTCAAATATCAGATCCTATCGGGGACAATCCTTGTTTAAATCACCACTGTTGCAAGATGAATTAACAAAGATGGGATATAAGACATGTGTTCCCGCACTATGCCCTGGTTCTCTCATCCCCAGCAGGCTGGCCAGCCATGCATTGGCAGGCAATGGCTGACCTGCTTTCATCTCATGGAGCTCAGAGCACCCACGATCTCTCCACCCAGCTCACTAGGTTCCCACTGGCAGGTCACTACCATGCTTCAATACCCCCATGGCCTCTGTGGTGCACATCAGGCAAACCCACACTTTGCTGCTGTACCTTTTCTCTCTGGAATCAAGACAAGCCGCCGCGTGAAGGAAAATGCAGCACAAACTTAGTTCGGAAACAATGATAACTCAATCTCTGGGCGCATCAACTACAACCTAATCTTGTAAGCCTTATCAAAGTCTGATTCCTCTGGTGGCGAATCCTTGTGGATCCTCCATGATACCAGGAGACTCTACTAGCTACACCTTACCTACTACATGCTGTCCCCATTCCAAAAGTCTCCTCTCTTTCTCTTTCCCCTCCTTCTCTCTTCTCTTCTCCAACCCAGAAGTCTCTTATGCGCCCAGTGATTGCCTCTTTTATTCATTAGGGGATTGGTTCACAAGAAGTCACAGGTGTAACTCACTCCTTGTCTGAAGCCCCTCCCAGGAGGGCAGAATTAGCAGAATTACAATCAGCCCCAGGGCTATCCACAACACGCCACAATATCAGATTGCCTTCTAAATGTTTATATCTACAAACAAAGATTAGTGCTGATCTCAGCCTGGGTCAAAGAAGCTCCTGTTTGCAGTGGGCAACAGTTAATGCACAGACCCATAACTGGTCAAACTACTGAGAAGTTAAGTTTTGAGTGATAGCTCTAGATGGACCATCCATGTCCTTTCCTCCAAGGCCCGTGGAACATCATGGAAGAGGAGGTGGAAAGAATGTATAAGCTGGAAGAGGAGAAGAATTCTGTAAGACATTATTTCTCTAAATACCAGGACAACTTGTGGTGGTTAATACTGGTTGTCAACTTCACTGGATCTGGACTCAATTAAGAGACAAACCTTCAGAGCACACACTTCAGGGATCATCTAAATTAATCTGATAATTATTTAATGATAACCTTAAGGTTAGCCCCTGAAGATAGTCTGCAAGGGATTTTGATTACATTAATTAATTAAAGTGGGAAGATATGTAGGCATAACGTTTTGTACACTGTGTAATATTTACCCTTGTGTTATTCAAATACTGATTTATCTGCCCTCATATCTTGTATCAATCCAGACACAGTATTGTAATGCTTATACCAAGAATCTCCTGCCTTGGGCTGAGAAACACCTAAAGAAAAGTTCAACATCCTTAGTCATCAGGGAAATGCAAATCAAAACAAGTCTGAGATTCCACCTCACACCAGTCAGAATGGCTAAGATCAAAAGCTCAGGTGACAGCAGATGCTGGTGAGGATGTGCAGAAAGAGGAACACTCCTCCATTGTTGGTGGGATTGCAAACTGGTACAACCACTCTGGAAATCAGTTTGGCGGACCCTCAGAAAAATGGACATAATACTACCTGAGGACCCAGCTATACCTCTCCTGGGCATATACCCAGAAGATGCTCCAACATGTAATAAAGACACATGCTCCACTATGTTCATAGCAGCCATATTTATAATAGCCAGAAGCTGGAAACAACCCAGATGTCCCTC
>CM052708.1:45817311-45841272 GCA_028551405.1 Uromys caudimaculatus
CTCACTGATAAGTGGATATTAGCCCAAAAGTCCAGAATACCCAAGTTTCACTTTACAGTAACCACTGGACTGAGAGTGAGGTCCCAGATGGAGAAGTGGGAGAAGGGACTGAAGGAGCTGAGGGAGTTTGCAGCCCCATGGAGGGAGCAACAGTGTCAACTGGCCTGACCCTTCCCCCCCCCCCCGTCCTCCTGGAGTTTGGACCACCAACCAAAGAATACACATGGTTTGGACCACATATGTGGCAGAGGAGGGCCTTGTTGGTCATCAGGGGGAGGAGAGGCCCTTGGGCCTGAGAGTGTTAGAGGCCCCAGTAAAGGGGAATGTCAAGGTGGGAATATGGGAGTGGGTGGGCAGGTGGGTGGGAGGTAGAATACTCTCATAGAGGCAGGGGAGGGGGAGGGGATAGGGGGGTTTCCAAAGAGGAGACCTAGAAAAGGGGAAACATTGGAAATGTAAATAAAATATCAAAAAATAAAAATAAAATAAAAAAACAAACAAACAAAAAAAGAATCTCCTGCCTCAAGTTTGTGTAAACAGTTCTTATTTATTCTCTGCCTTGTCAATAAATGCTGATCACCCAGTGGCTGGGCAGAATAGAGAATATGGTGGGATGTCCACTAGTGAGAGGAAAGAAAGAGGGAAAGTCAGATACATGGGGAGGACAGAGGAGTTGGAGCACTGAAGAGGGGTCTGAAGAGCCAGATTAATAATAACATGCACGTATCATGGGGCGGGGCTGGGAGGTAGCCAGATTAACATAGTTTACCATACATCATTTAACTGCTCAGCTATTGAAGTACAGTCTTAAATAAATCCTGGTGTCTTTGTGAAGTTATTGGGGATTAGCATAAGGTAAATAAATACAGCCATCAGATTAATTCACTGTCCACATTTATATTAAGAATAATTCATTTTCAGACATACCCTAAATATAGGTAGCACCTTGGATAGCAACCCAGCTCTAAGAAGGTTAAGTGGGAAAGGCTTTTGCTTCTTGCTAGCTTAGGTCTTCATGTCCTTCTAGTGAGTACATCTATTCTTCAGCTGCCATTGCTGCTGCTGCTGCTGCTGCTGCTGCTGCTGCTGCTGCTGCTGCTGCTGCTGCTGCTGTATTCTTTTGCTGATATCAGAACTTACTCTGGCTTCCGATATGGTCTAAAGAGCAATGACTCTCCAAGAATCCTTAGGGCCTGCAGCTCCAGATTGGAGCTAGGCAGGCACACAGTCTTATGGACTGAGTAGCCATCAGATTTGTAGCCTCTGCATCATGAAGACGGCCATTGTTGGGCTGCCCAGACCATACTGTGTAAGCCAATCTAATGAAACTCCTTGTAACATATGTTCATTCTGTTGGTTCTGTTCCTCCAGAGGACACTAACTAACTTTGTCATTTCTTCAATGACAAAACCACTGGCAAACTCTCAACCCATGCATAAGAGTACTTACTGGGAAGAAGGATTGCAGGGGCAGTAGGCTGGACAAGGGGGCAGAAAGAACAAAAATACATTATATTCATGTCTGAAATTGTCAAAGAGTAAAAACATCAACTACAAAATAAAACTATATGTGAATTAACTTACCATAATTGCCTATTTAAGGTGGAAAAGCATTTCAGAAAAATAAAACAAGCTGTAGTAACAACCTAGACAAAGCGCATACAGAGAATAGCCAATTAGTACATAACTTTCCTTCTTTTCTTCCTAAATTGGGCTTTCAGAATCTGTCTAAGCCAGTGGCTCTCAACCACCCTAATACTGAGACCCTTTAATGTAATTCCTCATGTTGCGGTGACCACAATGATAAAATTGTTTCATATAGATATTTCATAACTGAAACTATGCAAATATCTGATATGCAACCTCAAAGGGATCATGACCCACAGGTTGAGAACCACTGGTCTAAAAAAGTAAAGCTATAGATACCAAAATAAATTTCTGATAAAGAGGAAACAAAAAAGGCAGAACCCTCCATCCACCCTCTGACTTACTCTCCTCACATGCACAAAATCTATGCCACTGTCTTTTATGCCACGTGTCTTAGTACACATAGCTCCTTGATGGTGTCTATCTTTGGGATACAAACTTTAAATCTTCCTCACATAGATACTCAGGACTACCCTGTGCAAGAAGACATACTGCCTCACATCTACAGGTGAAATCATCTCTTAGTCCTTGAAAGTAAAGATTATACATGGTTTCTTGTGATCTCTAAATCTGCCCAAAGCAAAGAGACTTTCAGTGAATTCTAGACAAGTTAAAGGATAATATTTACAAACATATTTGTTTGTTTGTTTTTTTAACTCAATGATCCTATAGGATTTGATTAAATATGCCTCTCAGCACGAGAGTAAACTTTGTCTTAGTTTGGGATCTTTTGTCTTGCTGTCAGGCAAACTGAACAGAAACTCTGTTCTTGCCCTGTCTTCCTAATGTCACTAGAACCCCAGGATCAGCAAAGTTCAGTCTTATGTCCTTGAATAGTCAACAAAGGAGCTGCGGGTTACAGACATGGCTCTAGGGACTGAAACGTTACATGATGAAAACATGACATTTTGAAACCTGTGGTACCCAATGACAAAGCCACAGAAAATATTCACTCTTCATGTATTTGATAAATCATAGCCTCCCTTCTTCTAGGCCAAGACTGCAGCTGAGGTCTAAGCTGATGGGATCACAGAGGGTATTAGCTGCTCCACAAGCTCCTGGTGCTCCATTTAAGCCTGTTGTTCTCAGAAAGTTGGACTCATTTCCCTCTCTGGTGCTGCTTAATTTAACCAGAGATTATAATGCTAAGGCCTCTGGGAACCAGAACCTTGATGGTTCTCAACCATGATGTTCTGCCCTGGGAAAACAAGTTAGAGGGAATGCAGTTCTTCCCAGGGTCTCCTGGGGCTCCTCAAATGAGAGGATTTAGTCACTTCTTCTGTTTTGACATCAGAATCAGCTTTTCAGCTTTATGGCACTCAGTCTGAAGTCCAACCAAAAGCTTACATAAGCACCACAGGCGGCTGCTTTCCCTGCCTCTGCCGACAGGGTTGCCGGACTGCACTAGGCACACCATGATGTTTCTTTGCACTTGAGGGGCTCCTTTGCTCACACTGGCTCTCACACTCACTCTTACTCTCCCCTGCTCTGTTGTTGTTATTGTTTTTCTTGTATTATTATTATTATTATTATTATTATTATTATTATTATTATTCTCTATCTTCAAGAATAGACTGCGTGTTCTGATAAGGAGAATTACTCGGCCTGCGCTCTACCCACAAAATTTTAGCAAATTTTCAAATCCATGACCCTTTTATGGTCTTGAAAATCTCCCAAGGCTTGAGTTCAATCAATGCTGATTCATTTTAATAGACAGCAATCAAACACCTTCCATGTCAAGGTATTGCCCTCAGCTCTCAGGAAAAGAAGAGTAAATGAGGCACAATCCTGCGACTTAAGAAACCTATATGTGACTAAGAGATTGAGCTGGAGACACAAATACAGCTCAAGAGGTGAGCAGTGCCTAAGACAAGTGCCAACAAGCAATAGTATTTTAACACCCAAGGATAAGGCTTAACACCAAAGCTCTATGCTAAGCAGCCAGAGCATCTCAGGAAGGATTTCCAGGAGGGAGAGAATTTGCTGTCACCTACCTGGTGAACCTACACACTAGAAGCAGAAATGGTTGTAAGTGAAAAGAGCAAATACATGAGCAAAAGGTCTCAGCTACCACTTTGATTTGCCCTTCCTTGCATTCACAAAATGAAGCCACACTAAATGTCTAATGCATGTCTGGGATAAGAATAAATGCCTGTGTTCCCCAGTGAAGTTAAGAATAAGTCTTGCCTCTACTAGTCCACAGGTTCATAGTGAACAGCTCTTGCTACCCTGTGTAGTAAGGACAAGCACAGAAAGTGCAGCCCACTGGCACAGAGCCACCCCTTTCTCTAAGTAAGGGGAAAGATTTGGCCTGGATCTCAAAAGATGAACGTTGGTTGCATAGACAAATGGGAAAAGGACATTAGGGGACAAAGGAAATGCCTATGCAACAGCTTTCCCCAAGGGAAGCTACTCCCCTGGGGACTTAGGGAAGAAGGTCCTCTAGGACATGGCTGAAACTTCTTCAAAGGGAAAAGAACTCCTCAGACTTAGCTTTTGGTTTCTAAATCCTGTTTAATATGCTGCTGTGTAAGTCCAGAAAGGACTCACCAGCCTCCTCCAACTCAGCACTCCAAAACACAACAGACTTTGTCAAAAGTTTGGAAGATAGATTTCCCTATTATATCCCCATACAAGAATGCAGCTGATGGGCGGCTGGAGAGATGGCTTAGCGGTTATGAGCACTGACTGCTTCTTCCAGAGATTCTGAGTTCAACTCCCAGCAACCACATGGTGGCTCACAACCATCTGTATCAGGATCTGATGCCCTCTTCTTGTGTGTCTGAAGACAGCTACTACTGTGTGCTTATATACATAAATAAATAAATCTTTTTTTAAAAAAAAAGTAATGCAGCTGATGCATTGGTTTTGTAAGTGGCCTTTGGGACCCTCAGACCAAGCTCACCTCAGGTGAGAGCCTATCAGGTGCTCCCTGATGGAGGAGCAAAGTGATGTTTCCAACGCCTCCTAGCACACACCTAGGAGTTCTTGCCTGCATCAGAGCCTAGTTTCTTCCGCAACATCCTGGGATGAAGAGCATACCAGGATCTTCAAGCTTGCCACAGGTACAACATGGCTTTGGGACTGCCATAACCAAGACCTCTGGCTAGATATTAAATGACACTTAGCTGCCTTCAGTCTTTTGAGGCCTTCCAGAGACTCTAGGTCTCTGCCATGAAGACCATTTATGAAAATAGAGGTAACATTGCAACTAAGGACATAGATCATGATGGTTCTTAATTAGAGAGTATAAAAGACCCCCATGAGGTCATATCCTCATAGGTCTTTATGTCCTAAATGTGGTCTTTCCTCAACTGTCCAGGTTCTTACAATTGCTGTTTTCAGTGAGTTAACATGCCTATAAATGTCCCCCAACCTCATGTCACAGTGAAGGAATTCTTTGGAGTTCTAGACTAAGAAGAGACTGCCACTCCTCCTTCAGCAGGCCCACCCACCCCTCTCAACACCCTTGTAAGGCCTTTTTGGTATTGCTTTTCTGCTTTGTGCCCTACTGTGGCTGTAACAGTAACTTCCCTGTGACTGACGGATTGAACATTCTCACATGCTAACTGAACATTTGAAACCTGTCATTTTTTTTCCTTAATATTGTCTTCACTTATTTGAACTCATCCTTCTATCCTGCTGACAAAGCATTACACATTTTGAAGCATGAATACTGGCACTGAATAGGTCCAAGAGATGCTGTAGTGCTATCTCAGGCACCGAAGGTCAGAATCTACTACAGCCGTAATTGAACGATGCATCACTACGTAATCAAGATGTAGTGTGGTGTATTCCTATAACTTACATTTATTTTCATTTTGAAATCCCTTTTCTGTGTTTTTCTACACAATTATCTTTCTGTCATCAAGAACACGAGAGATAACACATTTTTAAAAATAAGGCATTCACTTTCTTCTCTGCAGCCTTCTCATAAGTAGCATCTTCCCTCCCAGGCTGCCAGTTTTGGTACCAGCTCTTCCTTGATGTCCCCAGAAAGATTCCAGACAACAGCTATGATTCAGGGTCTTTCTCCAAACTGTCTCCAAAGAAGCATACTTATTTTAGATAACTTAAAGCCTGCACTTTATCAATTCAACCATCACCCATCAATCATATTTTAATCTTTTTTGAGAAGTATCTCATTCTTATAATTTTATGAGCTACATTATAGACCTCGATAATTTCTGGCCAGTTCAATTGTAAATGTTATCACACTAATATAAAAGTTTCCCATATCAACTTAACTATCTTTGCCATGGCCATACCATTTTTGGCATGCCACAAACTACTGATGCTTTGCCAACCTTGCCCATTTGGTTTAATGTATACATTTTCTCTTAATTTAAAACATGTTGCGGAAAATTAATTTTTTAAAGCCTGACTTATATTAGCAAGAAAATAAACTGTGTCCCTCCAGATCCAGGATCCCCGCCTAAGAGCAAGATCCAGGGTAGTCAACTTCCTCACACTCCATGTCTTCTTACATTTGGGTACCTCGGACTTTTAGTGAAGCCCCAGGCAGCTGTGAAGAAGGCCAAGGGATGCTAGTCTCTAGCATGGCAGCCACACTGCAAGGAAGAAAGAACAGATTGCAGAGTAAAAGATACTCAGAAAGGCTAACTAACAACTTTTCTAAAAGTTGCCTAAGGAATCAGAACTCTGCCTTCCAACCACGGCTTCCAGTCTAAGGCTATAAATGTTTCAACTTAATGCTGGACCTATCAAAGAACTGATAAATGGCATCCCTGCAGAGAAACTGTGTTAGTTTTTATTGTTAACTTGAGATAACCTGGAGTCACTTGAGAAGAGAGAGCCTCAGTTGAGAGACTGCCCAAATAAGTTAGTCCTGTGGCAGGGTCTCTGGGAGATTATCTTGACTGATGATTGGTGTGGGAGGGCTCAGTTCACTGTAAGTAGCACCATCCTTAGGTAGGTGGGGCTGGGCTACATAAGAAAGCTAGCTGAGCGTGAACCATGGGTCAAGCCAGTAAAACGCATCTTCAGTTCCTATTTGCATTCCTGCCCTGAATTCCCTCAATAATGGATTATGATCTGGAAGTGTAAGCCAACTAGACCTTTCCTCTCCTAAGTTGCTTTTGATCACACTGTTTATTGTAGCTCAGAGAGCAAACAAGAACAGTAACTTAACCACAGAATCTAAAACAACTAAAGCCAATTATTTCTAGATTACGGAACGACGAAGTAACATGGGAAGCATTGTCATCCTAAATGGGCAAGAGCCTCTGGGGATCAGTTTCTTTCAAGTCTTGACAGAGTTGACAGTGACGTAAGCCCCTCTGAATTATGCAAGTGTTAGTTACACTGTCATTGGCTTATTCTGATCCCTTTCTTTTTTGCATCATTCAGAGTACAGGCTTTTTTTTTTTTTTTTTTTTTTTTCTGTCATTTCTGGTTTCTCTGCATGTCTGTAACTCTTGTTTTAAAAAAAAAAAAAAAAATTGGCAGGAGATGGTACTGAAAAGGAACAGCTTAGCAGAACAGATGTTAGCTCCCGGCAGCACCTGTGATCTGTGCTGAGGCAGTTCTGGAACAGTAGATAAGGAGGATGGGGAAGGTAAGACTCGGGAGGCCATGGGGCAGCAGTAAATGAGAAAGGCAATTCTGAGGCACACTGAGGCTGAGAAGATATCCAAGGGAAGTTAGTGGGTAGAGGCCAGAGCAGACTAAGTGGAAGTAACTCGTCCAAGGAGAACTCTGAGGAGAAAAATAGCAAGATGAATGGACCATCATTAATATGATCCAAAGAGGAGAAATGACTCATTTCCTTTCTGCACAGCTCCACATGGAGCAGAGAGGCAGCTTTGATATAGCTTTCACAGCCTTGTCCATCTTGTGACTCAAGCTGTCACACACCTCTGAGTCTACCTTGTTCTCTTCAGCTCTTCTAGAAAATCCCACTAGAAGTTTCTGTCTTCAACTCATCTTTAAATCACTCTTGAATCACATCAAGCATGCTACCTGCCTCTTGGAGTTTTACTTGATCCCCTCCAGCTATCAGTAGCTCCGCCCTCTATTTGATCAGCTGAGTTCTGATCTCTGTCTCCTCCATCTTTTTCTCTCACCACACCTGCCCCTCCCTTGGCACTGTTTCTGAGCTACCTGGGATTATATGATTTTCCTCTCCTCTTTCTTTCCATGAACTTCAGTTCCTTGGTGTTTAGAACTCATGGCAAATGATGCACATCATCACAATAGCAAGAGTCGCAAGGGAAAGTTCATCTTTCCAGACATGGTCCTCTATCAAGGAACTGATCCACTCTTATGTGTGCACTGTGTTTTCTCTGATGCAAAGATGGTAGGATTCAATGCAGCATATGCCAGATGTCAGGGGGAGTCTTCTCTTCCCAGGGTCTCCTTCACTCTGGATCTTTTCAAAGCTAGGAACAAGAGCCCTAGAACTGACACTGCTCTATCCAACTGACAGATGAGGAAACTGAGGCCCAAAGTGGCAGAATGGCTGAGATAAACTCTTGCAGTAAATAGCCTGGATCAGCACTTCTAGAATTCTTTGGTGCATATGAGCTACCTGGGGTTTTAATCTACATTTCTAAACAAGCTCATAGGTCATGGGCAAGGCTGCAAGTCAGTGACTCCATTTGTCAAGCCTCCTTATACCTGCCTCTAAGAATGAGGGATAGGTTCACAAAATCACATATCAATTCTATAAAGTGTGTTTACTAAAATAAGCAGATTTGAAATGATTCTGGAGACAGGAGTCTTTTGGCATGTATATTAAAGTGCCAGAAATACAGTTTTCAGGGGGTCTGAATTTAAAGTAGTAAAGAAGACAGCTTTGGGAGAGACTCGGTGGACGTGAGGTTGATTTAGAGCACTACCTATGAGTTGTACATAGGGGACACCAATGACCCCCATTAGTGTGGCCAATGAAACTGTGTTACTACAAACAAATGTAAAATATTTTAAAATTTTGAGGATTTCCATCCACCTCTGCTTTCTTCAATTATTAAATGGGCTATAAAAAAATATTCACTTGCAGCCTTAGATAGTTTCATATCCGAACTTAGCTTCTTCACTGTCATTTTCTATAAGAAGCTCTTGCTCATGTCGGCACAAGTTTGGGGCCTGGATTTTGTCTTAATGCAGAAGGAAAAACAAAAGAACAAAGCAAAGCTTCTCCAAGATAAAGGCTCCTAATTATAGTGTTGAGTTTTTAAGGCACCTTTAGTTATATTGTTATGGGTACTTTATCTCCCTCAGATCTCTAGACAATTCAGGAAGGTGCTGCCCTTTCATCTACTAAAATAAAATGATATTCTACACTTTCATCACAAGGTAGATGCCCACAGCTCTCTGGGGGAAACTAATCACAGAAGCTTCAAAGAGACTTATTTCATAAAACAAATACACTCCAGGCAACTTTAAATGATGAATCTGGCTTTTCAAATTTCCTAGAGGTAATGCAGTGAAAGTGACATATTTGTTTAGGTAAATTAACCTGAAAATAAGACATAATATTCTTCCCACTCCTGTTCCATTTGGAGAAGAGATTAAAACAATAACTTCATTCCAGTAAAAGCAGCACCATGAAGATCGTTTGTCATCGTCAATTTCAGATAATTATTCCTGACACTACATCACACATTAATCTTTGTCACCCAATGAGAATTAACTTTCTCATCAGCAGAAATACACAGCATAATGCTCCTTAATTTCTTCCAAATCTAAAGCTCCTTTCCAAGCAATTTAATCAGCAGATTGTATTAGTTCTACCCAATTTCAACTCTTCCTAGTTCATACAGTTTCTTAAATTGTGTCAGCTATCACTGAAATGCAGTTTGGCAGTGGGATGGATATTTCTTCATTGTTAGTACAGTTCAATGTGTAATTGAATTGGGACTATCTGAACCTACATAGCCAAAAGATACTGTTTATAAAGATTATTAGTAACAGCAAACTCCAATATTCAAGAGCTGTATTAGTCAGGGTTCTCTAGAGTCACAGAACTTATGGGTAGTCTCTATATAGTAGGGGAATTTGCTGGTGAATTACAGTCTGTAGTCCAACTCCTCAACAATGGTGAGCAGCAGCTGTGAATGAAAAGTTCAAGGATCTAGCAGTTGCTTAGTCCCACAAGGCACACAGGCGAAGAAGAACAAATCTTCCTTCTTCCAATGTCCTTATGTAGGTCTCTAGCAGAAGGTGTGGTCCAGATTAAAGGTATGTACCACCACATCTGAAACTTGTGTCTTCCAGAATCAAGATCTGGATCACAGGTGAGCCTTATAATTCTGGATTACAGTGCACTCCAGATATAGTCAAGTTGACAATCAGAAATAGGCACTACAAGAGCCAATTTGATCTATTTCAAATGTCTACTCAGAAAAACATTTTAATGCATAGCATGTGAGTGAAAATATACAAACAACTTCAGATCCAAAGATTAATGAGGCAGAGTCTCTACTGCTAAGTTATTAGAAAGTAAGATTAGTAAGATAACTGTCCTATAGTGTGATAAGGGCACTGACGAGTGGTGCCCATAGTTCTGCAAGAGAGTGGTAGGGGAGCATCTACCTATAGAAGTCAGGAAAGTATTACACAGAAAAGATGTAAGTGTGGTACACAGAAAGTAGCCATATGTAGATGGCAAAGAAGGATACGGCTCCCAACAAAAGTTGGGAATTTATAGGGTATGTTAGTTAGGGTTCTCTAGAGGAACAAAACTTATAGAGTAAATATATAAACAGATGATTGATAGGTGGATAGATAGATAGATAGATAGATAGATAGATAGATAGATAGATAGATAGATAGAAAGAATTTATTAGACTGGCTTAAAGACCACGCTCCAACTAATTTAACAATGGCTGCTTATAAGCAAAGATCTAAGAATCCAGCATGCAATTCAGTCCACAAGGCCAGATGTCTCAGCTGGCCTTCAATGTACACAGGAATCCCAAAGAAGTAGACTCTAATGCCAAGGTAGAAGGGGGCTTGCTAGTTAGAGCGAAATCAAGGGGCAAAGGGAAAGTTTTCTTCTTTCATGTTCTTACATAGGCTTGCTGCAAAAAGTGTAGTTCAGATTAAAGGTGGATCTTCCTACCTCAAAAAATCTGGATTAAAGATTTATCTTCTCACCTCAAAGATCCAGATTAGAAGTGGGTTTTCTTCCTTAAATGATTTAATTAAGAAAAAATTCCCTCACAGGTGTGGCCAGTCATTTGGATTTTAGTGAATTCCAAGACAACCAAGAATAGCATCAAGCAAGGTAATATACATGAATGAACATCCACTAGATAAGAATGGCTAGAAATAGAAAGTAGAAAGGCAGAAGCAAGGGTTGGGTGTAGCCCACACTTTTAATACCATCACTTAGGAAGCAGAGACAGGTGGCTCTATATGAGTTTAAGGCACACTGGTGTGCAGAGCCAGATTCAAGAAAGCCAGGGCTACACAGTGAGATATTGTGTTTAAAAAAGAAGTGGTGGCGAGAGGGAACAAGACAGAAATCAAAAGTAAAAGGAAGATATGCCTGAAGATGCACCAGAAAGTAGAGAAAGGAAGTCTCCATCCTAGACTTCCCAACGCCAAATACCATGTCCCTACCAGGTCAAACTTGTGCAGGGTGGGTGTATAGAAAACCGTATTTATTGTGCACTGTGAAGTCTGAAAGGAAAGAGTCCACTCCAAGGCACAAGGACTCTGCATTGTATCTGAAAGAATGGTTCTGCTTGGACAATGCCATAGTGTTTCCACCTAGAATAATAGTTACCTAACTAACTATGGTCCTTCACAGTTGAAACTGACATTGACTGAGAAACATCCTCTATAATGTCTTCACCTTCCCACCCCCAGCTGGGTAGGTGTAATACCACCACCATTATGAAGCAAGTGTTCTCAGAGACAAAGCGTACATTTTTAAATGTCTTTGTTTTGTGTGTTTTGATATAGGATCTCTCTAAGATACCCAGGCTGGGGCTGAACTTGTTCTGTATACCAGGAAATCCTTAAACTTGTGATCCTCCTGCCTCATCCTGCCCAGGAGCAAGCCTACATCACCAGAATCAACTCACTTTTTAATTTATTAAATAAGCCAAGCTATAAGAAGGAAGGTCTAGATGAAGAAGAGACTGTATGCTTCAACATAGGAATTAAGAAAATGGAACTTTGCCTTTCCCAAGCCAAAGTACAATTGTTTATCCAATACTGAAGATGTAAGAGGTAAAATACCATACATGCAAGTAGCAGGTTATATTTATATATTTAGAAGTGTCAGTGTGTGTGTGTGTGTGTGTGTGTGTGTGTGTGTGTGTGTGTGTGTGTAGTGTCAGTGTGTGTGTGTGTGTGTGTGTGTGTGTGTGTGTGTGTTAGCAATTAAAGAAAAAGAAGACATGAATCTGTGAGTAAACAAGCTATGCTGGCTGCCCTTTGTCAACTTGACACAAACCTACACAATATATCTAGGAGAGGGGAGCTTAATTCAGAAAAATGCTTCTATAAGATTGGTCTGTAGGAAAATCTGTGGCGTTCTGTAGAGTATTGTCTTGATTAAATTACTGATGTGGGAAGGCCCACCTCACCGTGGGCAATGCCATCACTGGGCAGGCGATCCTTCGTTGTATAACAAAGCAAACTGACAACCCATGAGACGTAAGCCAGAAGCAACGTTGCTCTGTGATTTCTGTTTCAGTCACAGCCTCCGGGTTCCTGTCTTGAGCTCCTGCCCTGACTTCCCTCAGTGATGGAGGGTGGCCTGAGAGATGTAAACTAAAATAAACCATCTCCTCCACAAATTGATTTTGATCATGGGATTTTATCAGCAATAGGAAAATAACTAAGACAGAAGGTTTATGGGAGGAGTTAGAGAGAAAAAAGGAAAGGGGAGAAAATATGTGATTATATTGTAATTTCAAAAATGGCAAAAGAAAAGGGAGAGCATACTCTTGAGACAACTGTAAAGATAAACATAAATCAGAGCAAATTCTGACTCAAAGAGTAAAGTGTTCACCACTGTTGAGTGCTCCACAGAAGCACTCCTTAAAGTCTTCATCAACATAGCATTGACCTTAGGAACTGCACTACAAGTTGAGTCTGAAGTCCTAGGCAGAGGCATCTTCATGCTACAAACAGCTCATGCATTTACTTCATCTGTCAAAGGACAGAGACAGAGATCACTCTCTGCTAGCTTCAGAGACATGCCAGCTGGTGTGGATCTCTATTTGAATGCACATTTAGACCACTGCTTCAATTAAAGTCTTTGGCTAATTTTTGAGAACATGTCGCATATCCAACATTGAAAAGCACAATAAAGGAGAGGTGTATTTTCCCTCCAACAGACCAGACAACTACCCAAATCTTTTCTTTAAAATGTTCTCCAAGGAGAATACGCTTATTTAAATATAGAAAGCTAGGACAATATTACAAGTATAGAAACAATAATTTAATTATTGATCAATGTACTAGTAAATACTGACGAATGGTTATTCTAGGGGAAATTAGCTCATCCATAGAGGTCTACCAAGAACAACTGAACGAAATGCAAGAGTACCTTTTTATTAGTTTCCTGTGGCTGCCACACCAAATTGCCCACAAACTTATTAGCAGTTTTCTCCAATGGAATCTCACTGGGTATATTAACCACACTTCAGGTCTGTGTACAGCAGGAGATGGCCAACACAAAATTATCTCAGTGGTATTTTTATATATGTTTTGTTTGTGCATTTTTTTTGTCTTATGGTCTTTTGTTTGCATGTTTTGTTTTCCATTTTTGTATTTTTATGGTGTATATGTGTGTGTTTGTGTTTCTTGGAAACTGGGTTTGGAGGAGGTGGGGAAGATACAGAAAGAGTTGGGGGGAAAGAAAGCATGATCAGAATAAAATATATGAACTTATTCAATAAAAAAAAAACTGAAATATAGTCTCTCACGGTTTGTAAGACAGAGTTCCAAAAGCAGTATCGGAGAGGCAGAAAGGAAGGTGTTAGTAGGCCATGCTCTTCCTGGAGTCCCTTGACTCTTTCAATTTCTACTGAAGGTACAGGTATGTTCCTCCTCCTTCCCAGCCTCTCTGTGTCTCTCTGTCCCTATCACTCACACCCCCTACCATTCTCTTATATTTGTTTTGATAGGATATCAAAGACTCAAGTGCTTTTCATTTTTATAAAGTTTCCCTCTTAGGCTGAAGAAGTGCAAGGACCTTGCTTGCATCCCTAACACTGAAAGAGAATCAGAAAACCAGCTTGTAGGCCACACCCCCAAAGTCCACCTCTCTCTACCTTAGCTCTATACTTCTATTAGGAAATTTTTTTGAAAGATCTTTTAGACAACATAATCTGTCCATCCTCACCTCTGCTTCTCTCCTCATCCTGTTTGCATTTGTCTTCCCTCAATCAGTGCCATGAAATGTCTCCTGACAAAGTTGCCTGTGACTCTCATAACTACTCTACAACCTAGCAGCATCCAAAATGGTGGCTACTCTTTCCTCTTGATCTACTGCTGGTTTTCCTCCTACATTTTCTCAAATTCCCTTCTAGTCATCCTCTAGACTACTGGTTCTCAACCTTCCTAATGCTACATGACTCCAAACCACAAAATGATTTTTGTTGCTACTTCATAACTGTAATTTTGTGACAGTTATGGACATTAAGGTAAATATCTGATGTGCAAAATGTCTTAGGCAACCTCTGTGAGAACATCACTCAACTCACAGAGAGGTCACAGCCCACAAGTTGAGAACCGCTGCTCTAGATGCTGAGGAATCTCCCTATTTTCTGTCCTATTCTGTAGACAGCCTCACAATCCTTGTAGAGTCATACACAAGGATTAGACTGTTGACTCTATGCTTCCTCCTTTAAAACATGTGCTGAATATCTGGATTCTTGTCTGACATCTTCATGGATATCTCAGAGCAAACCTGGATTGATACCCCCCTCCTCTCTCTGCTTGAACTCTCCACTGTTACCCTTATCCATCTAATTAATCCTAACAAGGTAAACACAGAAAACAGAAAGAGTTCTTTCCCACTGAAGATACTATCTGAATGTACAGTGGAACTCATTAGCTGTCTTCACACAGTGGTCAGGACCTGAGCGCCTTCATTTCATGGCTCTCTATCCCTTTGCACTTCAGCAGGCTTTGACTATAACCAGCACTCCGGAAAACTCTGAGCAGAAAACCAACAACCACTTATGAAAATTCTGCCTCAGTAAAGCATGTTGTCAGAATACAATCCAAGAATGGAGTCCTGTGAGGGGAATTCTGAGTGCTTGTGATAAAACTCCAAAAAAAACCCAGAGGTTTGTGTGACTTTAGGTTCTTCAAAACACAGAATTGTTCTTGGAATGTGCTTTCATGCTCCTCTCAGGTTTACACATAGGGGTCAGTTTACTTTGGATTACACATTATTCTTTGCTGCTGTCATTCATTTAAATGTTTATGTGCCTCTATGGGAAAAAAGTTATTTTTTTTCCACATGCTGCTTGTCCTTGTGATTTTACACTTTACTCAGGTGACTCTTCTTTACCCTTGGAGTACAGATTGTCTGATGCTCTGAATAAAGTTGTCTATTGTATGAGACTTTAGTCTGCTTCATTTGTCAGGTCCATTCTCCCAGGTCCTACTACCTCTAGAGTAGTAAAGAGCAAGTCACTTCCAGACAGATTCTGCTGGTAACAGCAGCCACCTGAAACTACTTGCTGGTTAGGCTGGATGAAACCCCCTAGTCTAGGAACAGCAGCAGGCTCTGGCTGAGCAGTTTCCCACTGAGGAAAAGAGCCCAGATCTGTGGTGAAGAGCTAGCTAGCTAAAACAAGAAACCCAGGATAGTAGCTTATCTGAGAACAACTAAAGATCTGAGGAGACATTACAAATAAAAAACAACAGGCTTTTTCCTGGAATGAAACAAGAAGAGTATTTGAGAACAGAGAAAGTAAACAAAGGTACAGGAGCACTATACTGTGCTTAGGATGCTTCTCACCTCAAGCCTCCACTATCCCTGACTTTCGGACTCCCATGGGTAAGTCTCTCAAGGAACCAGGGAAGGGTCATCCCTCATGAGGTCACCATAAAGATGAATTGAAAAATAGATTTCTACCAACTCTTGCTGGTATTGAAATGAATGTGCACTCAAATCCATTCTGACAGTGGCAAGAAAAACATAAATAATAAAGTAGACCCAGGCACAGATATTCCTGTCTAATTGTTTCAGGCCACTCTCCTGAGTCCCCCTGCATGTCTGTTACAAATGAGCAGTTTAGTAAATGTAGTTTTCAAGGTAGCCTGACATCTCACCTTGGGATTTGACAGCCTTGTATAGTGAGACACCAGACTACTTTAAACCTCCCTCCATTCTTTTTCTTCATGATTCTATTATGCAGAGGTGGGTCATGAACATGAAAGAACTTTTATCCAGTGCACACAATGGCAGATCAGCTGATAAATACTCCTGGATTTAGAAGAAGATGAAAATCCAAGGCTGATAAAATGTATGGAAACACATTTTATCAGCCCTGAGCAGTCATAAGCCCTTTGGCCCAGGAAAATTGGCTTCCTAACAGAGTCAGGGAAATGAGATGCTATGCAGCAAAGTAGAGAACACAGCTGTAGGATGAGGTAGTGCTACATCAGATAGAAAACAGCCGAGAATCCAACTCTGAGCCACAAGGCTCTAAATCTTCCTTGGTTCCACAGTTGGAGGATAGTGCCACTTTAATGAGATGCTCTGTGACTTTTAAGGAAAAACAACAACAACAAAATGGCAGTTCCCCACAAGTCAAGGTGACCATGGCACAAGTTCTCACTTAGCTGTCACCAAAACTTCCAACTAATTACCATGGAGACAGTCGACATATCAAAAGACTATAAACGTCTAAGACTTATTTACTGAAGAAGGAAAAACACTGGTCATTCAAATGTTTTTCCTCTGAGCCCTGTGATACCATTGGGCAAGATACTTCTAGGACAAAAGGCACCACCCTGCTTCCCTTCACATTTGTGAAGTATATATATAACAAGAGGATTGTTTTGCTAGTTCAGGAATTAGTTTAGACTAGAACTTTTTACTCTATAGTTTCTATTGCTTCATCCAGTCAGTTTATTGGCTTATTCATAATATATGTTGGACTCACACATGAGAAATATGTTGCCTACCCCCTTGAGTGATCTATGTTTTATTCTGGTGCAGCATCCAAAAACAAAATAAGAATAATTTGTCAGCAAGAAAAATTTCCATTTATGTAATATTTGTTCTAGCTGGTGTCTTGTTAATTATGCATGGCCAAGATTGCAGAACAGAAGACTTTTGCAGTGTGGGTCATCGTGCTTGAAGCCTGACCCCCAGGAACTTGGGGAACAGATGCCTGGCACCTGTGTAGAATGAGTGTAAGGGCAAGCTTTAAAAAAAATTGTTGTTTATTCCAAACTCAAAGTAGCCACTTTGGTTGTTGATAGAGAAAACCAGGCTCTAGTACCATAAGCCAGAGTAAATGGCTCGTTCCTCAGCTAGTGGTACAGTTTCAGAGGGCAGTGAAACCTTTAGAAGGTAAGGCCTGGCTAGTGGAAGTAGGATGCTACAAATGGGCCTTTAAAGGTTATATCCAGCTATGGTTATGGTCTAACCTGTGCCTCCTAGTTCAGATACAATGTTAGGAACTTAAGAATAAACCCTGTCCCCACCATGGAGCTACTGTATTTGCCTCTCTACCATGGTGGACCCAAACCTCAGGAATATAGAGTCAAAACAAAACACTTCTAGGAGACATTATGCCTCAGAAATGAGAAGAGTAGTCCATACAAACTCATAAGACTCCATAAGCAAAGGTGAAGAGCATCCTAGTTAGCATTTCTATTGCTGTAAAGAGACACTGTGACCTCATCAACTCTTACAAAGGAAAACATTGGACTACAGTTCAGAGGTTCAGTCCACTATCATCATGGAGGAAAGCATGGCAGTATGTGGGTAGGTGGTGCTGGAGAAGGAGACGAGAGTTCTGCATGCATATCAGAAGACAGCAGGAAGAGTGACTGACCCTCCGGGCCTGGCTTGAGCATCTGAGAGCTCTTGAATGGCACTGACCACAAGGAGTAATTTCAACTACAGCTCCTCTTCTCGATGTGCTTTTGTTCCCAGGATAAGTCTTCCCCCACATACCCTGGTACTTGCTGGAGGTCTATCACACACACAATCCCAGGTTCCATCCCCAGTGCCACATAAAAATAAATAAGCATCTTGAATAGCAAGAAGTGAATACTCTGAAACAAGCCTATGCTGCTACATAAGACTTTATGCTGCTTGAACTGTAGAACCCTGGTACTTGGTATGCAACTATTGATCTGGAAAGTTATTTTCCCTTCTCCATATCTGTTTGCACAGACCCTCAGAATCAATTTGCTCTCAAAAAATGCTGGAAATGTATCTGCACTGTCTTACTTCATACATTTATCAAGTCTCCAGCCCTATGTCATTAACTGGTTTCATAGAGACCTCAGGAGTTTTCTTCCTCCACCAGATGCTACAAAACTATACAGTGCTGACCAATAGGGATTTTACTCTCTGGGCTTACTGGTGAGATGCCAAACTCAATCCTACAGAAAGTCTCTAGAAGCCCAAAGATCCAGTTCCTAAATTAGTGATGCAGTTCAGTGGAATAGTGTTTGCCTGCATAAACAAGACCCTGAGTTCAGTCCTCAGTACAACATAAAGACAAATAAGAATGAGATAACACTGAGAGAATACTCTGAAACAAGCCCATACAGCTACATAAGGCTTTGTACTACTTGAACTTTAGAACATAGCACAGCTAAGTGAGCCAAAAGGGGTGGTGACAGCTGTCTGCAGCCTTTGGCAGACCCTTATGAGAAAACTTAAATAAAGGCCCTTAGAATAATTGAGAAAAGTTGTACTGCCCTTGAGGACAACTATATTTTCTTAGTGTGAGTTTGTTTGTTGTTTGTTTTGAGAAGGGTTTCTAGCCCAGATTAGCCTCTAACTGCCTCCAGCTGAAGAATTTGGAACTCACTGTGTATGTAATAGAGGATGGTCTTAAATCTTCCAAGTGTTGGGACTAGAAGTATGCTACCACACCCAACCTGTGGGGTGCTGGGGATAGAACACAGGGTCTTGTACATATTAGGCAACTAGTCTACCATTTGAGCAACATCCTAAGTCTAACATTCATTTTGGGGAGATGGCTCTGTTTGTGTGGGACCTCAGTAAACTTTGAATGTTTATTCATGGGATACTAACATGCCATTCAAACTGAACTATGGCACCTGAATAGATACTTATCGAACTCACCAAGCTCTATAACTACCTATGAAGAGAGCACTCAGTCATCAAATGGGAATGATATAAATAAGATCAGGCTTATCTGGTCCTTATGATATCAGTGAGTTATACAAAGAAATAATCTCAGTCTCACAGCCCTAACTGCTATGCTATCTATCCCCCAAAATCAATGACCTCTTAAGGAATCCCCTAGGGCCATTTTGAAAAATAAAACCATTTTGGGGTTACAGTATGTCCTATACAATATGCAGTCCCCAGACAAACAAAGGGATGCAGTTTACAGCTCCACCCCAAAAGTCCCCTCAAGGGAAGGTAGATCCTTCCAGTGGACAGAACTTGGTCACCAAGCTTGGCCATTCTATGAAAAAGAGGGGTGCCTAGAAGACAGAAACAGAGAGAGAAAGAGAGAGAGATCATAAACTATGCCTTATGATTTGATAGGATGGTCAGAAACATGGAAAGAATACAACTAGAAAATTAGTGACTAAGGAAGACATATGAAGACATTTTCAGATGGGCACAAAGTGTGACACACTTGGGCAATAGCTTTAGGAAAGGCTTTCTATACACGGGTGGGTCAGAAGCAGTCGGCCATAGCCTTCGCTTCATTGTCCAATGGGCTCACAAACAAAGTGGCCACAGTGGCAGCGATGGAGGCTATTCACAGATCAGTAAGCTGGCCTTCCACTCACCATGACTGATCTGGCTACAGCTTCTTCTGATTGCCCAATCTATCAGCAGCTAAAACTCATGTGGATGAACTTGAAAATGGGTGCTCCCACTGTGGGACCTGGTAATGGCTCAGAGCCAGGTCACAGTCCCACTGCAATCAGTCTCAGCATGAAGCCAGGCTGAAGTTGCCCAGCTGAGTCACTTCCTGCTTTCTTATCACAAACACTCAGATAATAAATGTTTATTTGATAGAAAAATCCTAAACTCCTATATGTGAATAGCATCCACCCAGCATGAATGAACCTGCTGGGCTGAGGAGCACCAGGTAAGCAAGACAGGATAGTGATGGGGCTCACCAAGAAGAGGAAGTACATGCTGCTTTCCTAGTTTAGTTTTCTAAGTAGGTATTTTTTTTTATTCTTAGATGACAAGTAAAATCAGAATTACATCTTATGTTTACAGTTAAGAAACTTACTTCCAATACTTACATGCTTGGCTTTTTATTTTTCCCCATATACACCTGGACATTAACTTTTAAAGAAAGGGGCTATTTTCTCTCTATACTCCATCCTTTCATCTTTCTCCCAAGCAGTACAATAATGATGGGAACTTATAAATATAAAATAGCAAACCATCAAGACAGATGATCAGAGAGCCATGAGGACAACTATGGAATGTTTCTGACTCAGAAACAACCATAAAAACAATGCATGATAGATACTAAATAAGACTGAGAATTTGTAAAACTATAACAAAATAGAATAAACAAAAACTGCTTCTCAATGCTGCTCCTTCCTCTGGAACAGAACTGCGTGGCCTCCAGATGACCCAATGACTCTTCCCTGAGCTTCCCAGGAGCGTCCATTTCTGTGTAAGCCTTAGCTAACTGACACTCAAAGAGGAGCTTGATCGCTTCCAACAGATTCTAGGCATAAATGCATGCCTTTCAAATCGCTTTTTGTTATCGTTGTTGTTCAGACAAAGAATAATTCTGTGTCGTGCCTTTGACGTTCGAACAATGATAGTCGGCCTGTGGAAACATCATCACAGCTGATAGGCATCTCTTGTCAGAAACCTGGTTTTCCTTTCAGCCTGATCTAAGAAGACTCGAATCTTATAGCATGTCAGCTCCAAAGACTTTAAGATTTCATTTCTTTCATTGTCCATCTTAAGCCTGCAGCTACTCATTAGAAATCATTTGCAAATGATGTTTGGTCACTTTACTCACTTCTAGATGGTAAGAAATAACTATAATTTTTATCTCAGTGTTATCCTATATGAACTGAAATGAGGGAAATGCATTCACTGAAGCAGTTGTCATATACTGCAAGAACGCTAAGCTACCCACGGGCATGATTGTCAGACCTAGTGTCACCAAGTTGCTGGTGAGCCTAAATTAATTTGCCAGTTAATGAGGCAGTCTCCTCAGTCCATTTCTCTAATTAGTAGTTTTCATGTATAGTGGAAATTCTGACTTTGCTTTCTATCTTTAAGCAAGTGATTTAAGACCCCAAACTCCTGACCTTGGATCTTTACTATCAAGTTTTATATATTTTCCGTCTCTTCTCAGTGTAATCTAACTCGACTCAAGTTTGGTTAGTGGAGGCCCTTTAGCTATGAACAGAGAAAGCTTAAACACTGAGTTAAGATAGGAAGCCAAGCTAATATTGTTTAGAGCAATATCTGAGACTGAATCATGGAAGAAAATTGGCATTCAAGAAATGAAATTTCTTATGATTACACTTAGCAAATATAGTGACTCAAAACTAAAAGAAGTTATATTTTCATGACCCCAAAACCTAGAACTGTGGCCATTCTGTCAGCTGGGCTGTTTCTTTAGGGGATCCCTTTTTACCTCCTCCACATTTCAGTAGACATCATCATTTCTCATTACTACAGTGACTTACTCCACAGTCACAAATGTTGTCTCTTCTTCCACTCTGTGTCTTCTTTCTTGAATCTCCTTCTACCTTCCTCTTATGAAATTGGACATGGGTCAGGTGTAAAGCCCATGTAAGTAATCTAAAGGTTGATCACACTACCTGAAGATCCCAATCTTAATCACATCTGCAAAGACCTTTCTTCGAAATAAGGCCATTTCCTCCGTTTCCAGGAACTGGCATAGAATATTTTAAAGTACCCTTTTCCAGTTCACCACACATGGTAATATGTGAAAGAAAACCATGCTCACAAGGGGAACTCATATCTAAGATTGCTTGAGGAATGGGATATGGGGACAGCAGAGCATACTCACAGTAATTTAGTATGTGTTTATCTCAGCTTTGTATTCATATGTGAGCTTGTGAGAATACTAACCTGCAAAAATGTGGTTCAATTTTCAAGACCCTGGAAGAGTCTAAAATACAATAGTGGCTAAGCTCTAAATGGGATAGATATCACACACACTACCTCCAAGGCTTGGGGATCATTGCAGAAGAGGTGACAGAAAGATATTAAAGAGACAAAGGTACTGAATATTCATAGAAAAGCAGAATTTTCCAGACATGACAACGCTGTTACAGACATGAATACTCAGCAGCTGTAGCTGTGTGCACAAGATCAGTACTAGATTAAGCCAGCCCAGATCCCAGCATGGATTAGAAAGGGTACCATGAAGCCATACTCTATTTGAGAAGCCACTGGTAACTGAAAGTAGTGGTAATGTGGTCTGTGAGAGGCTACTCATGCTTGAGTAGGCAATCCTGTACCCATGCATACACAGGTACCTAAGTGAACTCAGTTGATCTCAGGGAGGACACATGAAATTGAGAAGGAATAAAGTGGGAAAGTGAGGGGGAAACTGGGAGAGAAAAGATGTAGATCTGATCAAAGCACATATGTATGTATGAAATTTTCAAACAGTGAAGCAGCAAATAGATAGATAGATAGATAGATAGATAGATAGATAGATAGATAGATAGATTCAGATATATAAAATTCTAGAAATTTTCCAATCCAAAAGATAAAAGACCAAAACAAGTATGTAATCATGGGAGTCAGAAAGTACCCCATTTAAATCCTGTCTACACTGAACCTCCATACAAAGACAATTTTAGAATTTTGGAGTTCTTTTTTTAAAATGCAGAAATCTTTTAAGAATGTGTCTTCGGGTGGAGACCTCTGCCTGGGCCACCAGAAGTTCATAGCCAATGAGCACCGGGAGAAAGCTACCCTCCCAGAAGCGTGGAAAAACCATGAGTGGGGTTAAGGGGAGCAACACCTCTCACCCAGACCCGCCCAGAACTAGCGGGATTCAGGACCTGAAAACTCAGGGGCAGGAAACTTCTGAACCTTCGGGTTTCCAACTGTGGGTGGAGACCTCTGCCTGGGCCACCAGAAGTCCATAGCTAACAAGCACCAGGAGAAAGCTACCCTCCCAGGAGTATGGAAAAGCCATGAGTGGGGTTAAGGGGAACAACACTGCTCACCGAGACCCGCCCGGATCCAGCAGGATACAGGGCCTGAGGAGAACTCGAGGACAGGAAACCTCTGAACCTTCCGGTTCCATCTGTGGGGGGAGGCCTCTGCCTGGGCCACCAGGGGTCTGTGCCTGGGGACCTCAGCCTGGGCCACAGGGATCCAGGACAGAGCGAGCGCATATCCCAGGAGTGCTGACACACCTTTGAGCACAGGCAAAACCACCACTTCTGTTCAAACTCACTGGATCAAGAGGGACCCTTGCAGAGCCATCAGGACATAGGAACCAAGGGACAGCTGGGGACAAGATCCTTCTGATTTCTGTATGCACCCCAGAGCTGACCCTGTGCCACAGCTCTCCAAACCCAAACACCTCTCAGAGAGAGCTAGTGTTCAAGGAGTATTGACACAGAGGCCTGCAGGAGGGGTAAGCCACAACCAGACAGAGTAAGATCAGCTAACATCAGAGTTAACAAGATGGCAAAAGGCAAGGGTAAGAACATAAGGAACAGAAACCAAGAGTACTTGGCACCATCAGAACCCAGCTCTCTCACCACAGCAAGCCCTGGATACCCCAACACACCAGAAAAGCAAGACTCAGATTTAAAATCATTTCTCATGATGACAATAGAAGACATTAAGAAAGAAATGTATAACACCCTTAAAGAAATACAAGACAACAGAGATAAACAACTAGAAACCTTTAAAGAGGAAACACAAATATCCATTAAAGAATTACAGGAGAACACAATCAAACAGGCAGAATTTCAAGAAAACACAATCAAACAGACAAAGAAAATGCACAAAACTATCCAGGAGCTAAAAATAGAAATAAGAACAATAAAGAAATCACAAAGGGAGACAACCTTGGAGTTAGAAAACCTAGAAAAGAGATCAGGAACCATTGATGTAAGCATCACCAACAGAATACAAGAGATAGAAGAGAGAATCTCAGGAGCA
>CM052708.1:45841772-45857029 GCA_028551405.1 Uromys caudimaculatus
GAGGAAATTTGCAGGGCTGAGAAGCACCTAAAGAAATGCTCAACACCCTTAGTCATCAGGGAAATGCAAATCAAAACAAGTCTGAGATTCCACCTCACACCAGTCAGAATGGCTAAGATCAAAAACTCAGGTGACAGCAGATGCTGGCGAGGATGTGGAGAAAGAGGAACACTCCTCCACTGTTGGTGGGATTCTAAGCTGGTACAACCACTCTGGAAATCAGTTTGGCAGACCCTCAGAAAAATGGACATAATACTACCTGAGGACCCAGCTATACCACTCCTGGGCATATACCCAGAAGATGTTCCAACATGTAATAAAGACACATGCTCCACTATGTTCATAGCAGCCATATTTATAATAGCCAGAAGCTGGAAACAGCCCAGATGTCCCTCCTCAGAGGAATGGATACAGAAAATGTGGTACATTTACACAATGGAGTACTACTCAGCTATTAAAAACAATGATTTAATGAAATTTGCAGGCAAATGGATGGAACTTGAAAATATCATCTTGAGCGAGGTCACTCGGTGACAAAAGAAGAACATGGTATGTACTCATTGATAAGTGGATAGTAGCCGAAACGTTCGGAATACCCAAGTTTTACTTTACAGTAACAGCTGGACTGAGAATGAGGAGTTGGAGAAGGGACTAAAGCAGCTGGGGGAGTCTGCAGCCCTATGGAAGGAGCAACAGCATCAACTGGCCTGGCCCCCCTCGGTCTTCCTGGAGGCTGGACCACCAACCAAAGAATACACATGGAGGGACCCATGGTTCGGACCACATATGTGGCAGAGGAGGGCCTTGTTGGCCATCAGGGGGAGGAGAGTCCCCAGTAAAGGGGAATGTCAAGGTGGGAATATGGGAGTGGGCGAGCGGGTGGGTCGGAGGTGGAATTCCCTCATAGAGATGGGGGAGGGGGAAGGGATAGGTGGTCTCCAAAGAGGAGACCTAGAAAGGGGGGAACATTGGAAATGTAAATAAAGTATCAAAAAAAATTAAAAAAAAAAAAAAGAATGTGTCTTCCTTTTAATCTCACATGTGGGATGTGGGGCTGCTTCAGCCTGTCCACAGCAGCTGATGATGATTTGCCTCATGTTCTAGGAGGGGTGCGATTTTTCCAGCTGCAAATAGTTTATGAAATTGTGTGACATTTGGAATTCTGGGGACTTTTTAGTGGATATATAAATGCTAGGGCCCTGAGAGGTGTCGGTTGTTGCTGGTCACAGTTTGTTAAATAGTCACCTGCAAAGAAGAAACAACAACAAGAAGAAATTAGATATCCTGATAGTGAAGATCAAGCTTGCTCCAAGGAACTGGACACCCTTAATCAGCAGGAAGTAGTCTAATGATAACATTGCCTCATTTCTGACCCCTAACTTTATTCAGGGATCTCTTTTCTTTCCTCTCTGCCCTTTTTTCTCTCTTATCTAATTTTAGGGGGTTGAAAGGATATAAAAAAGGATAAAGAAGGGTGGAGAAAAGAACCCACAAAGTAGCCAAGACAGCTACATTCCCATGGATATGGAACCTTAAGTTCTTTGGGGTATTTTAAGCTAATAAATAAAGGCCATTTATCTTATGGTAATAATAATTTGAAGAGATAATGAGAGGGCCACACTGAGGGGCAGCATCTGGGGTCTGGGAGAGCAAAGAGACTGTAAAATGTTCAGCACATACTTACTGGCCCCACTGTGTATGTTGCTCCCTCTGCATTGTGGCACCTTCACGACACCACCAGGATATGACTGTGTCATCTGCAATTTGTAGACAAGAAGATGAGTAACTTACTCCAAGTTGCAGCTATTACTTATACAACTTGAATCCAAACCTAAGTCCTTCTGATCCCCCCCAACTCTATTAAAGTGAGAAAAGAAAGTAATAAAGTTTGGAGATTAAAACTCGGTGTTTGAAAGGTTTACATGCTTATTCAAGCATTTCCTTAGCATTGCCCACTGTGAAAATGCTGTAACGTGGGAAAGAATGGATCCTGTCCCCAGGAAGTTTCATCCACTGAGGCTAATGAAAAACACCAGGCATCTGGAGGCTTGGTTGTGGCCAATAAAGCCCAGCACAGCATCAAATCAGAAAACTCCTGGAATTCTTTTACCTCAAAGCAGACTGCCTAGAAACAGCTCACTCCTGTTTACAATGAAAGCAGAAAGTTACTACGGATGTTCAGTGTCTACATTCAACAGAGGTAGGGAAATCTTCCTAATGTCACCAGAACCTGACATACCTTCCCCACTAACTCCACCATCCTCCAACTATGTACTTACCGCCTCTCAGAAAGAAAGGACCCAAGCAGAAAACCTCAGCTACAAACTCTCATACTGTTTCTAGATCTTATCTTTGCAACCTTCGAGATTATTTCCTTAGTTGGAGACCACACCCATATCTTCATCGAGACTGGTTGTTTTAGCTCTTTTCGAGATCAAGTTGGCTTACATGACAGAGCCTGATTTTTACTGTGGTTTTGTCACACTCAGAGACTGTTTAAGAAGCACAGTACCTTCTGTTGCTTCTGTTCTTAAACTTTTCCTATATCATCAAGCATCCCTCTCTTCATAGGCTGGCTAGTGGGGCTGGACAAAAGTATATAACAAGGGAATGAGGTGAAAGGGAGGCTATGATGATAGACAGAGACAGACTGGATGGGATGGTGTGTGCCAAATAAATCAGGTGAAAAGGGAACTAAAGAGGGAATGAAGGAAGCAGGGCAGAGAACTGTAACAAATAAATTAAATAAAAGGAAATTATACAAAGCAAATGAATGATATAAACAGGAAGTAGAAAATCTGTGTCCACTTCAGTGAAGATAGAGAGGTGTAGACATACTCAGACAAGTATACAAACTGAGAAGAACAAAGCAGCTAAATTGATTGCTTCCCTAAATCTCTGTCTCATATTAATGAATCAGCTTCCACAATATTTTTGAAGGAATTTTTTTGTCAAATGGTTTTTTTCAGGTCATCTTAAGTAGAGACAGGGTCAGCAATCCAAAGAGCAAAATATTCTTGTCATTTAAAGATAGGTTATTTCCTAGGGAGAGACAGATCTATTATTCTGCTTGACCATATTGATTTGACATGGGGTATTTCAAACAGCAGTAGAGCAAGTGAGACTATCATTCTCTGAATCAGTCCTGGCAGATCTCCACAGTGGGTTATTACAGATAATGTTCTGATCTTGCAAAGGTCTGTTTGGAATGCAGACTCACCTGCCTAAAACTTATGTGTACCTCCTATGAATTTATTTCAGTAGCAATTTTCTCAAGTTATGTAAGCGTTATTATTAACAAAATTTAATTGGAAGAGGAAGAAAAGCAAGCATAAAGTTTATCACATGTCACATTTCCAAGACTGTCAGGATAAATGAACCAATACCTGCACATTGTCACAAAGCAGTGTTTGTAAGTAGCTGATGATTAATTTGGGTAAGCCTATCCCATCTCATTGTCTTACCAAGTTTCTTATAATCAACAGCAAATACTAAATTGGCAAGAATTTAAAACAGGGACTAGAGAGGTGTATCAGTAGTTAAGAGCATTTAATGTACTTGCAGAGGACCTGGGTTCATGTCCCAGCACCCATAGGATATTCCTCAACCATCTGTAACTGCAGTTCCAGGGATCTGATGCTGTCTACTGGCCTCCCACATATGGTACACATAAACTCATGCAGCCACATATACAGTCACATAAATAATAAACATACCTTATTTTGAAAGCATTTAAAACAAAATGCAGGCTAGTTTGTTGCCATAAAAATGGTTAGCAAATAGCGAATCCTTTGGCTGAAACTGCATTTTTAGATCATATGTAGATTCCACCTACTTACTACCTCTGGGACAGTACACTAGAGATTTGTATTCACTGCCATAGTCAGTCTTTCCAGGTGCCCCTCAATGTGAGAGTTACAGAGGTTCTTTCTCTACTTAAGGACCCAGCCACAGCTAAATGGCACCTTAGGCTTACAAAGAGAGAATTATGTTAGCCCTTTACCAAAGCCAAGAGGAACTGGAGAGACTCAGACTTCATAATCCCCATGACTGATAATGAGTATAAAAACCACAGTGAGAAATCACCTACCACCCCAATCTGCCAGCATGCCCAGAGGCTTTACTAAGGACCTTCTCAGGAATGTCTAGGAAATGTCACTCAGGAGAGTGAGCAGTGCAAACTCAATAGACTTCATCTTTCTTCTTTCTTGACTTGGCATTTTCCAGGCAGGGGGTCTGATGGTGAACTTTACTGTGTGATCTGACTGCAACCTTCCGGATTTCTACACCAGTTGTCACATTGCTCATGTTTCTGTGTGGCCCCAGCTTCTGCAGAGTGGTGATTTGAAAGCGACTCACTCTATACACAAGGAAGGCAAAAATAACAATCGCAACTGCCTTGAACTTAGCATGTACCAAGAATTTAACGCCAGGCATCATGCCAACCTCTTTCTGGTTTATTCTATGAGTTGGTGATGATAAAGGAAGGTCAGAATGGCTTTTGGACATTACTGACCTACTTCATCAAAGAGTCCTATTCTCAGCCCCCACTGCATCCAGACAACAGATCACGTGGCTCCCACCACTTTGCTTCACTCTCAGACATTAGAAGTTCAATAGTCAGACATCAACATCCTTCTTCTCCCAATTTCAGGCCTTTTGAGCATGGCTGTCACTTACCTTTTCTTGCTACTGTGACCAATACCTAACAAAGGACAACGGAGGGCGAAGAAAATGTTTATTTCAGTTCACAGGTTCATGGGTAAGGAGACATGGTGGCCACAGTTCTGTTAGTGTGGGAACTTGTGTCTGGTCACTTTGATGGTGACATTGCAACAGCAAGTGAGAAACAGGGAGACAGACAGACTTGGGCCAAAGCCAAGCTGTAACTGGGGAGTCTGCTATTTACTGGTGACTCGTGGCCACCACCAGCCTCACCTCCTAAGGGATCCACAACATCAAACAGAGCCACCAGCTGGGACCAGATGCTCAAACACATAGGCATGAGGGCAACATTTCACATTCAAACTGGAGCAAGGACAGACATCTCCTGCAGCCACAAAGGCACATTGCTCCCCCAGCCTTTTGTACCTTTCATTGTCCCCTTCTCACATCCCTAGTGCCCAGGAGGAAGGGAAGTAAACTAAATGTTTCCCCTCTGAGACCCTCTCAGCTGGAGAGCAAACCATTGGAGCAAGAATCAGTCTATGGTTCCAGGTTGCTCACTTCCAATCTCCCCCTACCCCAGTCCTCAGAAGTTAACCTCTGCCTTCTTAACTGATGTATCCCCCCCTCCTTTGCCTTTGTCTTTGGGAAAGGATCTCCTCAAGACAGCCAGAATTCTGTTACTTTCCACAGTGGGTGGTCCTCTGGCACTCATGGATCCCCACAGATTGGCTGTCCTTGCTGCTCAGTTCTAGACTCTCTCCATATCCTGAACTTTACAGGAAAATCCCTGGCCACACTTACCTTAGTTTATTTGTTTGAGATTGGTTTTATTTTGTTTTGTTTTGTTTTTTTTTGTGACAAGGTATGGAGTGGCTGAGACTGGGGTCAAACTCCTGATCTTCCTGTAACCCTCGTGCCAGGGGAGAAGATATTCTAATGAGATTAGTAAGTCAATATAACTCAAATCAATAAATATTCCTCGGGAATTCCATGCTGGGGGAAGGGAAGGTTTAAGGCCTAGTGCCAACCAGAGGAAGAACTTGCCTCCCAGGAAGATTGTACACAGTTCCAACAACTTAGCAAATCACCTTGCAGAAGAGACCGGAAGTGAGATAATGGGTCAGTGATGAGCAGGACCAAACCTTAACTAGAACAGTTTCATTACACAGGGCTCTAAGCTTCTATTTAAACCTAAATTTCATGCCAGTGAACATTCCCCTTTATCTCTTCCCCTTCTAAGTATGACCTTGTTGACTAATCCTTCCTATCCTTTTTACTATTATATTTCTCTTTAATTAGTGTATTAGGAATGAGTGAGACTCTAGTGGTTTGGATGACAATGGCCCCACAGGCTCATATGTTTGAATACTTGGTCCCTGGTGGAACTGTTGGGAAGAATTAGAGGTGTGGTCTTGTTTAAAAAAATGCATCACTGGGCATAGGCTTTCAGATTTCAAAAGCCCACACCACTCACATCCAGCACTCCTCCACCCCCCTCCCTCTTTGCCTCCCTCCTTCCTAATTGCAGAACAAGATGTAAGCTCTCAGTTGCTCTAGCCAACATGGCTGCTGACAGCCAACATCATGGACTCCAACCTTCTGAAACCATAAGCAAAATTAATTATAAGTTGACTTGGACATTTCATTTCTTCACAGCAATAGAAAAGTAACTAAGGCAGTGGTAGAGCCTAGCTTGCTAGGCCTGCAAGAGACCAGGCTTTGACTATAACAACACCCAAGTGCCAGGATTACAGGAGTCCTCCCCCACATTCAATATGTGCCAATTCTAGTGCTAACTCCTAGGGATACATAAACTTTCCCAACACCTCAGACCTCTCTGTCCATGATCCAGATGAAGGGAGGAGTCCCCCATTTGTATTGCCAATCTCTATGAGGACCTGCAAAAAGGCTTCAACTTACTGGAGGAGGGAAGCACTGTTGGGAACAGCTTGGCAGAAAGGCAGAATTGTCTGTCCATATGGATTTCTTCCAAAAAATAAAACTTCTATCAATTTGTTTTCATAAGTTGCATGTGAGAAAGGACATTAGTGGCCAAACTGGATTTATGATCTGAGTATTTAATCCATAATCTGAGATATGGGACTGCAATCAAATTTTCAGATGGATAGCCTATTGATATTCTAATATACACAAAACCCAGATGTCCACTTCCCTTTCCTGATCAGAGACCGTATTTCTAATCTGTAGGAATAAGGACAAGCCTCTCAAAGCCATAAAATAGCTGCTGACGTATGATCCTTAGTGTCAGGAACCCAGTCCTCGCCTTGCCCAGCTCCCACAAGAGTAGCACTAATGGCCACACACTGGGTCCCCGGGTTTTAAACCTTAGCTCAGCCAGAAACCAGGCTGCCTTTCACAGTCCCACATGTAAGAATGCAGGATCTTATAGGCTGGGTTGCCCTCATCATGGTCCATCTATGAATTTACTTGTTCATCCATTCATGTGAGTGTCAAAGTTTTCTACAGTCTTGAATAATAGCAGTGAGCAAGGTAACCCACTCCCAAGAGGGGCTGCTGTCCCAGTAAGGAGGAGAGACAATAAAAGCATCAACAAGTAGACCAGAACTCATAGATACTGGGTTGAGATGATTATGCCATGTCTCTGAAGTCTCCAGTGTAAGAGGTAGATGATGAGAAAGAGTCAGCCTTGAAAGACTGGGGAGAGGAATTTTCCAGGAAGAACATATCAAGACAGAGAAGTGAACTCAGGGTAGTGATGGAGTGAGAACAAATTCCTGTACTGATAGTCCAGAATGAAGGGGCATTAACTCTACAGATGTGCATAAGATCACATATATTTTCTGTGAAGATGGGTCAAGAGTGTGACTGGTGGGCAATATGGCCTCAGAGCGAATTCTGGTCCTTGCTGCCCCATGGGAGCCATATAACCCAACCTTTGAACCCAAAAATTGTTGATGCATAGAGAAGTGACTCTCTTCCTTCTTGCCTAGAATGCTGTAAAACTAAAAATAGATCTGTAGCTTACTTTAATGGAATGTGTCAATGATTTTCACCAAAGACTAACATAATAGCCTATTCTTGAAGGAGCCCTATTATGTTTCCCATAAGTTATGTCTAAAGTTAGTCTTCATGTAGAAAAAAGAGAAGTGGTGACCCCATCTCTTAAAAAATTATATATATCCCTCAGTAACTGTACAAGAATGGAATCATGAACCCTGCTTTTGAAGCAAATAATCTGAGGCTTAAACGTTCATTACCTGCCCATTGGTATATAGTCATATGCCAAGTCAGGTACATTATGTTTCAGTGAAATATGAATCTTTACAAAGAATGAATAACGAGCAAATATTTCATTATGTCTGTCTTATCTGCTTTTATGGTATAATAAATTATCTTTAAAAAGAATAAAAACTCTCTTTTGTTTTCAGGGCTTTAAGCAACAAGGAATTACAACATCTCTAGCCAAGTGACTCAAGGGTATTTGTCTGTCCAAAAAAACAAAATTATCTTGATTCAGTCTCGGACTTTCTGGGAAGAACAGAAAATAAAACATTGTGAGCCATTACAGAACAGTTACCACATGTCCACTGTTGTAAGTCTGCCTACATTCTCTCAAGCCTCTGAGGCAATCAGTTTGATTATTCCCTTTTACCAAGAAAAGAAGGTACAAAAAGTGTGAGCCAACAGAAGGACCAGGATGTAAGGGTAGTTAGTCTATTACCAGCTGGATAATAGACCAACCGGACAGACTTCCAGGTGTCACCATCACTGTCTCCTGTCTCCCTGGAAGCAAGACCTAGAACAGTTGCCCAGAATCAAGAGCATATTACAAAGCCCTCAAGGAAAGGGACTACACTGGTGCTCCCCTCCATCAACCCAACAGGACCGTGTCCAGGCATATGAACACAACACGGGGAGAAGCAGAGCCCATTTGCCTGAGGTCAGATTCAAACCTCTAACCCAAGGAGGCTCTCTGAGTGACCCCATGTGACCTCCAAGGGTGGGACTCTATGGATGTCCTTCTCAGTGAGAAAGAAAGGGGCCATGACATAGACAATCTGGAAGGAAGCAGGAAATGAAGAGTGGATATTTTACATGTTTTGAGCTGGTTCTATTTTACTTCTAAACTGTTGTTTCCCCACTCAGACCAGCCCCCTTCTGGAGTAGCACCCCCCAGGAAGAAGAAATTGACTGAAGAAACAGAAAATTACCTTTACTCCAGGTCTACAAATTCTAATTATGCAAATTTTTCATGTGAAGACTTCTGGCTTATCTCATTTGCAGTTTTCTTCTACCAGATACATGCGTGTACACTCGAACTCTAGAGCAAGTGTGTGTGTGTGTGTGTGTGAGAGAGAGAGAGAGAGAGAGAGACAGAAAGACAGAGAGAGAGACAGAGAGAGACAGAGACAGAGAGAGACAGAGAAAGACAAAGAGATAGATATAGACAGAGACAGACAGAGAAACAGAGAGGGCGGGGGAGAGAGAAAGAGAGAGAGAACAAAGGGTTTGTTTAGGCATCTGTTCAATGTCAGTGGTTTCCTCCAGGAGCTGCAATGAAGTCTCAGAATGCTGCAAGGAAGTTACATTACCGCCATCTTATAAAACGGATAAACTGAGCTGTCCTTGCACTGAGGGCCAGATGCTGGAGCCGACCACTGTACATGGTGATCTCATACTTCCTAAAGTGACAACAAAGCCCGACAAATAATTATCTCCATGCATCAGACAACCTTAAAGGACAAAAACAATCAGTATTGAAGCACAAAACTGTAGAGGCAGACAGCCATCTGGGCTATACTGGCTAAATGGAAATCTTAAGGCTTGGACCTCTCTCCAACCCTCACTTTGCTCCTCTGTGAAATGGTTTGACAATTCTAACCACTGACCTCAACTGCCAGGAAACACTCACAAGTGCCTTGTGATCCTGCCAAATCCAGGGCTTAGGCTCAGGAGCCCTAGGCAGACCAGAGGTCCTGAATTGCTAATCAGCCCCCAAGGAGTTGTGCAGCAGCTGGTCTGTGGGCCACATTTGAGAAACAGGTGCTCAGACTTTTATGGTATGAATATGTAATGCCCCACAAATTCATAATTTGAATGGTTGGTCCTTAGATGGTGATCTTATTCTGGGAGATTCTGGAAATTTCGGGAAGTGATTACTTAGCTGGTGGTCACTATACACAGATTCTCGGAGATGTATTGTCACCAGCTGCTTCCTGACTTGCTCTCTGCTTCCTGAGCCCCTAGGATGTGACTGAGATGCTTTTCCATGTTGGACTGAGCCATCTGAAAATTCTGCCTGTGGTCCTGTCTGGACCAGGCCATTCCAAGTCTTCGGAGTCTCATTTGGAGAATTAAAAAAAAAAAAAAAAAAAAAAAACACTCACAAATGGCAATGTAACAGGAGGTTTTATTTAAAGAGACAGTGCAGGATACACAGAAAGACAGTATAGTCCACTCGAGCTAGAGTGCTCAAGAGCCATGGCCATTATTGTGACTTTCTTTTATGGAATCAGGAGGAAAAAATGATCCTCAAGGGCACAGAACCTATGATTCCATTTCGATGACCAGGCTTGAACTAGGTAAGTTTCTTTACTGGGAATGCATCTGATCTAAATCATATAGACACTCAATTATGTACAGGCATAAGATGGTAAAGTAGATTTTTACCAATAGTTCACTCACAAGGTTTATACACACCCAAAACTGGTTCGGGCTGAAGAAGGACTCCTGCCTCTTGTACCTGGATAGGTTTCAAACCCCATTTCAATGGGTTGTTGGAACAACACACTCCATTGTTTGAAGTGGGGTGCCCATGTAACCTAACGTAGATGAGAGTCCCAAGTTGCCAAGTTCATTGTTAGGGAAAGAGTGTGGTTGTGTGTATCTCAAAGCAAGCAGAGTCCATAGTTGCTAAGTTGTCCCTATACTTGCCTGCCTCAGAACCATGAGCCAAAATAAATCTTTCCTCCCTTAACTTGTACATGTCTGGCACTCTGTCACTGGTGTTTAAGGGTTAAATGACATCATACACAGAGCCTGGCATATCATAACATTTACTGACTACTTTTGGATCTTGGTGGTATTATAGTCAACAATATGTTATTGAACACAGCCTCTAAGTTAGAGGCTGTGTATTCTGTAAGATCCCCTTTCTAATGTCTTAGAAAGTCCTCTAGTGAGTACAGCAAAGGTCAGAGCAGTGTGGCAGGACAAGAACAGAAACTATGACTTGGAGCCCTGCCATCACCCTATGGGCTCCATGAAAGCTCTAGATTTTTGCAGATAATAATGGCTGTCCTAGAGTATGGAATTGCTGTGAAAATAAAATGCAAAAATATATGGGAAAATTCAAAGTAGGCGATAGCATGCTGTGTGCTTCTACATATGTGTAAATACTTCCCAGACCCTCCCTGTTCACCACTCTCTGTTTGCTAAGTGTTAGATCTGCTTGAAGCTCCTGGTGCAGAAGACACAAGGGAGATGAGACCCAACCCTCAGACATCTGCTGGGGGAAACATTCAAGCATGCTTCTCTTCATTTACTTGTTTGTTTTGAGACATGATCTCATAAGGCTCAAGCTGGCCTCAAAATCACTATGCAGCTCAGAGTGACCTTGCTATTCTGACACTCCTGCTACTTCCTATCTATGCTTCTATCTTTTTTGCTTAGAATACAAAAGAGAAGACAAGATCTATAAAGGTAACAACTACAACCAGGCAGCTAACCCTAAACCCACACTCTGAACCCCTACTCTATGTAACCCTAGCACACTGAAAAGGATCAGCTATGGAAAATTAATAGGTACATGAGGTCATAAGCAGACAGACAGCTCAGACCTCCATTCTAACTGCCAAGAAAGGGGGACCCTGAGAAGTTCAAGTTGGGACCTTGGAGAAAGCCACAGAAGAGGACTTGAACTTAATTCTACAAATGTCCTACAGTGGAAAGGGGAGCCTCTCCAGCTCTGACCATGCCACAGTAGGAGTTTATATGTGATCCGAAGTCAGAATTTAGAGGAGGGATGACACACAACTTGGCACCTCCAGGGGTGCTCTGTGGTCTGCATGGCATCTGCAGGAATCAATTTATGATTTTCCAAACTTAGCAACTGTTCTTAATGCTAGTATAGAAAGGTCTTTATACCAACCATGATGGGTGGCTCAGAATGAACAGCACCATAATTATAGGTAAACCAGATAATGCTTTTCTAAGATAAAAGTGTGTCCCTGCAAATGCATGGCTGACTGGTGACATGTGCTATCTGATAAAGCAACAAAATGTCTACCAGCTTGAGCATGGCAATCAGCATGAGGGTTAGCACTAGAATGCTTACCACACAGCATGAGGACCTGAGTCAGATGCCAGAGCCCAAGCAAAGGAGCTGTGTGTTAGAGTGTGCGCCTGAATCTTAGTACTGGGTGTGCAGTCAGGAGAACCCCTGAGGGGTGGCTGGCCAGACAGTCTAGCCTAAATGGTGAGCTCTCCAGGTCAGTGAAGAGATCCTGTCTTAAAAAGACAAAGTAGATGACCCTTAAGGAACAAACCTGAGACTGGCCTCCAAATGGATGTGTGTGCGCGCGCGCACATAAACACACACACACACACATACACACACACACACACACACACACACACTTTTAAAAACTGCAATTGGGCTCAGATTTCAACCTATCTTTCTAATCAACTATAGCAAAACACATGGTGAGTCAAACCATCACAGCCAGGTTATACACAAAGTTTTAGAGGCCAGCAGCCTCCATGAGTCAGACTTTATGAGTTCAGATCCTTGCTCAATTGTTTATGTCTTTGCTGTAAGATCTTAGAAAAATTAATTAACTTTTCTGCCCCTCGTTACCTTATCTACAAAAATGAGGCTGATAATAGAGTCTATCCTCTAAGGCTGTGGTCAGGATCAAATGAGTTTGTATGTGGAAAGTGCTCTGAATAATAAGCAGATACAGTAAACATTTTAAAATAACAGGGTCTTATTATTGCAAAACCTTAATAAATTGCTTGACCTCTATTGAGGGAGGGCATTCTCTCATTTGCATAAGTATACGCTAAAGATGAAAAGAAGCAATGTATGTGGGGGCATTCTTAAAAGTTAAGAAAGCTAGATCATCTTGGGAATGACACAGTGTTTATTGGGAAGGGAATTTTTATTTTGTGCCTGACTTCAGTTTGGCCCAGTAAAAGATGGGAGCTTCACAGCGCACTCTCTGGAATTAGCATTCTCTCATTTCTCTAGATGTCTGACACAGCTTCCGGGTCTGCAGCTTGCCAGGAGGTTTGTTCTGGCACATTCAGAGGTCATCGATGGAGGAATTACCTCATATGGATAACGAACGAGTCATGGACTTGAAGTTAACCCCAGGGTTGGGATTAGGAACAAATGCATAGCAGGGTGTGAGCAGTTGTGTTCCTGCAGTGTTCTCTTACACAGTTCCATGTGAAAATACTGATGGAAGAGCCACACTTAGCTGAGGCTTTGGATTTCCAGAAGCCTTGAACTCACCAGTTTCTAAAAATGGTGATATCAAGTAGGCTATGACCTGTGGGCTCAGTGTTTTTGGTATGTAAGGTGACTCTGTTCAGCTTTTTCCTCAATGGGTTTACACATCCATTTCATGCCAAGGAAAACCTCAATCATACAATATCATGTCCACAAAAATGCCAAGAGGCAGTCTAGGGAAGGCAAGTACAGGATCTGCAGACAGACTTTGCTTGGTACCCCAGTTCTAGCACCTGATGGATTTATAAACTTGAGAGTGTAACAAACTTTTGTTTATTTTATGGTAAAATGAATAAGTAGTACCTGTTTATATTAGTAATCTATTGCTATGTGCCTACACTCTGACTGTAGTGGCATAAAGCAATTGCTGCTGTGGGCCTGGGCTCTGCAGCGCCTTAGCTGGGAGATCCTACTTTACAATCTTTCCAGAAGCTGCAGTCAGGCTGCTGGCCAGGTCTGCAGTTGCCTGAGACAAGAAGATCTGCTTCCAGACTCCTTAATGTGGTGTTGGCAAGCCTGAGCTCCCTTCCTGTTGCAAGATGGAGTCCTCAGTTCCTTGCCAAGAATGAACCTACAATCTTCTGTGGTCTCATCTTGGAAGGGAAATGCTATCCTTTCTGCCCTGGGTCACTGTTCACTGTCCTCGTTCCCTTTTCTGTTGCTGTGATAAGAACACTTGTAACTCAAAGCAATGTAGTAAAGGAAAAGGTTTATTTGGCTTACACTTCCAAGTTATAGTTCATCACTGAGGGAAATCAGGGAAGAAACTGAAGCAAGAGTTGAAGCAGAAACCAGAGAGGACAAGCTTGCTGGCCTGTTCACTGAATTCTACTCAGCTAATTTTCTTACATAGCAAGGACCACTTGCCTAGGGATAGTACTGCTCATAGTGGGCTGTTGTGGCCTCCTTGCTTGGATAAGCCTCCCAGTGCTTGGCTGTTGTTTTTCTCTGATGCCTACAATAGTGTGAAAACATCCTGTTATGCTGAGGATTAGCCTCCCAGTGCTTGCAAACATCCTGTTATTCTGAGTTTTGTGAAAGAGCAGATGGATTTGTTTTTTCCTAAACTGGCAAGCCAGGTGTCGACTTCCTTGTTTTGTTGTCAACTTCCTTGTTTTGTACTTTCTGGGCTGTTTTGCTCACTGTATATAAGGGCTGAGGTCTTGAAGTAAAGAAGACATTTCTCACAAAACCTTCTTCATGTGTGTGTCTCTTGATTAATCCACAGGTCCTCCCCGTTGCTCGGGTGGGTTGGTTATGCGGGCGTAGTCAACAAATGGAGGTCCCACCAAGATCGGAAAGTAGGAGAGAAAACCTGATGGACACTCTGTGAAGGTGCACCGATGAAAAGGAGACAGAGTGAATTGTGGCCTTAACTGAAAGGTGGGTAAAACTAAAGGTAAGTAAAAAAGCTTATAATATTTTAACCATGGGCAACAGTCATAATAAAGAAATGTTAGAGAAACAGATTTTGTAACAAAGAGGAACGGCAGTAAATACATTTGTTGTAAAAAATTCTCTATGCTTTGTTAAAGGAGATAATGTTAGTTATTTTGGCCAAAATAGTAGTAGTTTTATGATAATTGTATATTGTTAAGTAATGTTACCTTTAGGTAGTTTAATTTGAAAGCAGAGACTATAGCTATTCAAAAATTGTTGTTCCATATACAAAGGAACAGATTAATTATTTAAAAATAGTACTTATGTTTGGAAATATATTATATCCTGTGTTTAAAATTGACTATATTGTTAATTTTGAAAGCGGAGACTATAGCTATTCAAAATTTTGGATTTAGATTAAGTAAAATTGTTGTTCCATATACAAAGGAACAGATTAAGTTTGATAAGAATAAAATAGTACTTATGTTTGAAAAAATATTGTATCCTGTATCCAAAATTGACTATTTTGTTAATTTTGAAAGCAGAGACTATAGCTATTCAAAATTTTGGATTTAGATTAAGTAAAATTGTTGTTCCATATACAAAGGAACAGATTAAGTTTGATAAGAATAAAATAGTACTTATGTTTGAAAATATATTATATCCTGTGTTTAAAATTGACTATTTTGTTAATTTTGAAAGCAGAGACTAT
>CM052708.1:45857529-45901044 GCA_028551405.1 Uromys caudimaculatus
ATTTTGTTAGTATTTTTGGACATCTTGGCTCCCTGGTTAAGGAATGGGCAGGAACTCTATCATTATTATTGATCGTCTTTATTTTGTGGAAACTTTGTAGGCTTTGAAACCAACAGATTCATTCCCAAGCCGTTATGCGAGGTCTAGTCTTGATGCAAGACACGCCCGCAGCTGGTGTTTGGCTATCCATGTCAGATAAGCGTCAATCAGAGACGGGCAACTTTCCTGATGACTTAATCGACCTAAGACAGGAGCCGTGAGAATGACACGGTTATTCAACAACGGGTAAGATAGGTCAGTGCAGGATCGACCTAAGACAGATGCGCTTATAAAAAATAAAAAGGGGGGAATTGTGGCCTCCTTGCTTGGATTAGCCTCCCAGTGCTTGGCTGTTGTTTTTCTCTGATGCCTACAATAGTGTGAAAACATCCTGTTATGCTGAGGATTAGCCTCCCAGTGCTTGCAAACATCCTGTTATTCTGAGTTTTGCGAAAGAGTAGATGGATTTGTTTTTTCCTAAACTGGCAAGCCAGGTGTCGACTTCCTTGTTTTGTTGTCAACTTCCTTGTTTTGTACTTTCTGGGCTGTTTTGCTCACTGTATATAAGGGCTGAGGTCTTGAAGTAAAGAAAACATTTCTCACACAATCTTCTTCATGTGTGTGTCTCTTGATTAATCCACAGGTCCTCCCCATTGCTCAGGTGGGTTGGTTATGCGGGCGTAGCCAACAGGCTGTTGCCTTCCCACATCAATTAGCAATTAAAACAAAGCCCCATGCACATGTACATAGGCCAATCTGATGGAAGCAATTCTTTGAGGTTCCTCTTCTTCCCAAGTGACTCTAAGTTGTGTCCAGTTGACAATAAAAACTAACAAGAACAGTCACACAGACCAGCCCTAGTCATGTGAGCAGTGTCTACATGCATTTACATTACATGCAATTACATGCATAGTTAGAGGTCCCATAAAGACGAGCTAAGAAGGCATGTCAGACTTACTGGGAGAATTCCTAAGTCAGTTTTTATAAATGTCTTGGAAGAGGATCTAGCACAACCTGAGTGGGACTAAGATGTGAGCTATTATTATCTTTGTGTTATTTTTTCTCATTGTTGTCTTGAAGAACTAAGTAACTATGAAATGTAAATACCAGCCAAACTGCCAAGAACCCCATGCTCAGCCCTGATCTTGTATGTATTGTGTGTCAGGATGTCTACTCACCCCAGATAGGGTGCCCACGACAGACCAGAGTATAGATACCCACCGAAGTCCAACTTGGTGAGCCAATGAGTTTTATTGGAGTTACTGAGAGGAGTATGTGTGAGGGGTTACTCACAGCGACAGAAATGACATTTCAAAGACAGGGGCATCACCAAAGCCCACCCTGGCATGGGTGACAGCTCACAAAATCTGGAAACATAGAGTACATTGCACAAACCTGAAGGCAGCTCAAAAGGTTGCAAAGTATTCCTTTCCAAGCAACACAGTTAATCTAAACTTTTTCCAGACAGCTAGTCTAGTGTTGGAATCTTCTTTGCAGCTTGGTTCATCTGAGAGTGACTCTCAGCCTTCTTTATTTTTAACCTTGGAAGGAAAGAGCCAAGGAAATCTGGTTGGTTTCAGGGACTTCCTGAAGCTATTTTGGGTTGTTTACTTTCCTGTTTAGGGTACTTTCCTGCAGGATGGAATGTTTCAATCTCTAAGGAAACTGCCAAACAATAGACTTGAACCAGCAGACTCTGAAGGAGCTCTGGCCAGCTAAAGCCAGGTGAACATGCTGGCAGGCCTTGCCCTTCTCCCTCCTCTCCCCATTCCCTCTGCCTTGCTTAAAAAAAAAAACCAAAAAACATTAAATTACATTCCTGAAGCTAGCCACCAAGTTCTATTCCCTTATTTGGCTAATTCCTCCTCCTGAGGCTGACTACCAAGGTTCACCTATCAAAGTATTGAAGTCCAGCTATCAAAAGCCCCATTTAATTGACTCACTAACACGCTCAATTAAAATTAAACAACTCATCCTAACACAGCGCTTCCCCGTTTACCCTTATAAACTGTAATTTTCCTATATGCTATGTCTCTATCTTCTCTCTATCCGGAGGCAGTGCTTTGTCCCTCTTTGGGACAACTATCCCTCCTCCCTCTCCCTTGCTCCCCCCTTCTTCCTCATCCTCTAGCTCCTGTCTTTGTCTCTTATTCCCTGCCCTCTGTCCCTCCAAGGCAAATAACTCTCCCTTGTGCTAGAGCTTGGTCTCAGGGCCCTGACCCAGTGCTTTCCCTTTCTCCTCCTCTCATCACTCTCTCTGCAACTTACTTACAGATTCTTAATTGTTTTAAATAGATATTTACCAAATTTACAAAATGTAGCACACAAACCCTAAAACTAAGTCCTCCTTTCACCCACTACTTGAGAAGTTAAACAATGCAAATCTGAGTTTCAAGGAAAACCCTTTAGGATGTTTTATCTCTCGGGTAACAAGAAGCCAGGGTGAAGACAGCCCTGACAGCACTTGGCACAGGGGTTAAAGTTTCTTTAATTTGCCTGATGCACTTGTCCTCTCAGAGGCTCACTGCCTCCTTCTGCTAACCTAAGCCTAGTCCTGGAAGCTTCTGGCCTCCACACAATCTCATCTAGGCCTAGAATGTTTTCAGCCTCTGAGACTTACTGCTGAACAAGTTCACCCTTTCTAGCTCTTTCTGAACTCTGGCTGGCTGGTCAACTCAGCTGTTCTGGCTCAAAACCCCTCTCCACGCTGACTCAAACTGGCTTCCTTCAACTTCTGACTGAATTGCTCTGCCTGGCCTTATACTAACTTTGGCATTATGTTCTAATCTTCTGGCTCCTCTTTCTGTCTTCCCTGTGTCTAGATTGTTCTCTCTCTGCAACCTGTCTCTGTACAACCGTCTGGGTGAAACTGCCCTCTCTTCTTTCTCTCTCAGCGCTGCTCTCTCTTTTATTGTGTGGGTAATTTAGATTTATTCAATGGCTTTTTTATATTTTTAATACTTCTTCATATACATATACATATTAAAATACATTAAATCATTTCCCACATCCCTCTCGGTCTCCTCCCTCCGAAATGTCTCCTATTTGCCTCTCCCAAATTCACGGCCTCCTCCTCTTTAGTTGTTCTTACAGTTACATATACACATAAATGAATAAACATAAAATACAACCTTCTAAGTCCATTCATTAATGTGTGTGTGTGTGTGTGTGTGTGTGTGTGTGTGTGTATGTGTGTGTGTGTGTGTGTGTGTGTGTGTGTGTGTATGGTGTGGTATGTGTGTGTGTGTGTAGTGCTGCTCCCTCTTAAGTAGCTTCCCTTCCCTTTCTGTTCCAGTGAGAGTTGGGCATAGCCTATTTGGTCAAATCTTTCTGTGATTCAGCACTTTGTCTGCCCCTCAATTAAATGTCACTTTCAAACATGGGTGCTTCTGAAGGGACGCAGGAAGCCTGCCTTTGTCCTTTCTCCCCGCTCGCACAGAGTTCCCTTCCCCTCCCCAGAAAGGGCCTGGCCCATATCACCCGAAATATTGCTATCCCCATTTTCATGGTGGCACTCCCTAATGACGTCCACCACCCCCCCAAGGGAGCAACAGATGCTGGCCTGGGAATAGACAAACAGCAACATCTCACACACACACACTCACATATGCCTCCCCTCCCATCACCGGGGCTGGCACCCTCCCTGATAGATGGCTAGCACTTTCCAGTGCAGATGGCAGGATCACACTCCTAACCTGCGCAGTGAGAAAGTTTGCAATCCAAGTCTGACTCAAATAAAAGGTTCTTTTGTTACTTTACATCATGCTGACAATTCTTAGAGTCTTGTGGGAATTCCAAGACCTAACACTTTTACTTTATCTTCATTGTTTAGGATTAATGGTGTGTATTAAGAGAGTGTCTGTATTCCAGCCAGAGGGTTTAAATGTGTGTACTAAGGGCATATCTATATTCTAGCCATGTTGCTGGATTAAAATCCCTCTACACACAGGGGATCAACTGTATTGTCCAGGACTGAAGACATCTCCATCTCTCCCTGCTGCCATCCATACTCCTGGGTGATATGTCTCTTTAAGACCCATATCTTGTAGATTCCTATCATGGATTTAATGGCATCTCAATGTAATGGCAAGTAGAAAGGACATAAGGACAAGGACTATAAGAGAACTTTCCTAATGTGTCTCTGTTTTTCTCAACGTATGTATGTATGTGTATATTATATGTGTATATGTGGGAATGTATGTATAGGTGTGTGTATGTGTTCTTGTATTTGTGTATTTATGTACATGTATGTATGTTTGTATATATGTATGTGTATATTTGTGTATGCATGTGTATATATGTGTGTATGTATAAATGGGTGTGTATATGGGTATGTGTATGTGAGTATGTGTGTGTGTGTGGGTATATATATATGTGTGTGTATATATATATATATATATATATATATATATACATATATATATATGCATGTGTGTATGGGTATGTGTATGTGAATGTGTGTGTGTGTGTGTGTGTGTGTGTGTGTGTGTGTGTGTATTTTTGCTCAAAGGGAAGATTTTCCTCAGAAATTTTTTAAATGAATTTCCTTCAACACATGCCCACACCTAATTACAAAGAAGGCTGAGAACACACTGATATTTTCTTAGATGGCATCCTCATATGACTCATCATGAAAAAAAAGACATGATTTGGCAACTAAACACCACCCACTCGTGGTTTGGCCCAGAGACACTTCATTCTCAGCTCAGAAGAATGGGAGTTTGAGGTCAATGTGATGGCTAATTCAGCTCCCTGCTCCTGCCTTCTCCCGATGTCCCGTGTGGATTCTTTTCTATGCTCTCAATGTTTATTTTTCAGAAATTCTTGCCTATCCCTGCACCTGGAATTCTGCCTGTTTTCCTCTAGTGCTTTCATCGCTTCAGGTCCTATATTAAGGCTTTTGATATATTGAGTTATGTACAGTTTGATATATTGAATTATGTATAGACTTGTTTCATTCTTCTACATGTGGGTATCCAGTTTTCCCATCACTATGTATTGAAGTGGCTGCCCTTTCCAGCATCTATGGTTTTGATGCCTTTGGTGACTGTAGCTTTGTGAGTTTATTTCTAGTTTCCCAGTTCTATTCTGTTGGTTTACATGTCTTTTATTTGTGCTGTGTGCTAGTCCACTCTGCTCTGTTACTATGGCTCTGTAGTATAATTTGAGATCATATATCATGTTATCTTCAATTTGCCATTTCCCCGTAGGATTGCTTTATCTATTCAGGGTCTTTTGTGCTATGTGAATTTTAGAATTTGGGGGTTATTTTCTATTTCTGTGAGGTGCATCATTAGAATTTTGATGGGAATTGTGTTGAATATGTAGATCACTTTTGGTGACATAGCCATTTCCACAATATTAATTCTGTCAAAAAAATGAGTGTGGGAGATCTCTCCATCTTCTAGTGTCTTTAATTTCTTTCTTTATTGTTTTAAAGCTTTCCATGAGGAAGTATTACATTACCTTGGTTAGGTTTATTCCTAGAACAATTTTTGCTTTATTCTGTTTTGTATTATAATTTTTGAAGCTATTATGAATAGAAATTTTTCCCTGAGTTCATTCTCATCAAACCTATTAGTAGTATATAGAAAAACTACGAATTTTTGTTTGTTTGTGTATATTGATTTTATATCCTGCTACTTTATTGAAAGTGTTTATCAGATTTAAGAATTGCCTACCTAGCTGAATCTTTAAGATCTTTTACATGTAAAATCAAGATGTCACAAAAGAGGAATAATTGACCCAGTCCTTTCCTATGTATGCCCCCTTTATCTTTTCTTTTGTTATAATGCTCTGGCTAGGGATAAAACTCTATATCATGAAAGGAAGAAAACAGGGATACCCGTGTCCCAAGTTCTCCCAGCCTTCGGGGGATGCTGGCAGAGCTCTTTTGAGGATCACACGCAGGTCATTCCAGCTGCCCAGATTTCAAAGTGAGCATAAAGGACCACGTTCCATAGCACAGAACTTGCCTCAAAAATGAAACCACTTTGGGATCATTCTTTCTATGTATAATAGAAATTTGCATAAAGTAGCAAGGCTGTCAACTAAACAATTCACTTGTAAGTAATGAAGTCCTGTGGATCTGGCATTGTGGCTATGTTAAGTGTGTCTGCAGGTAAGTATTCTTGAAAGAGCTACAGCTTGCCGTGCTTCGAGTATTTTATTGCAATCATCAATGAAACACTTGTGTATCTTACTTGAAGTGCCAGGATGGGAGGGACATGGGGGGGTGGCACCTGCTCAGAGGAGAAGGGGAGGGGAGATGGGGAAAGGATTGAGGAAGGGAGGGTGTAACTGGGAGAGGGCAGTGAGCAGGATGTAAAATGAATAAGTAAAAAAATTAAATTAAATAAAAAATATCTGTTACTGAATGCAATCTGTAGATTTGCTGTAACCCCTATCAAAATCCTAATAACATTTTTCTCAGAACTAGAAAAAAAAATCTTAAAATTCACAGAGAGACACAAAAGACAGTGACTGAACAGCCAATGCAAACCTTGGCAGAAAGAGCCAGATTGGAGGAATCACAGTACCTGATGGTAAATTACATTATAGAGACGTAGTAACAAAAACAATCTGGTACTGGCACAAAACAGGCATGTGGGCTAATGGAATACAATAGAGGACACAGATATCATCCCACACACCTTTATACATCCCGTGTTCAACAAATGTGTCAAAAACATATTAGAAGAAAGACAGCTCCTATAACCACAGTACCAAGGAAAGTGGATGCCCACACACTGAAGAATGAAACTAAATCATTATCTCTCACTTTACATAAAAATAATCCAAAATTTATCAAATCACTGATATAAAATCAGAAACCTCAAACAACTAGGGTAAAACACTTCATGATATAGACATAGGCAAGGACTTTTAAAACTTAGGGCTGGAGAAATGTTTTCATGGTTAAGTGCTTCTTGCTCTTGCAGAGGTTCAATACCCTGCACACACACAATGGTATACAACATTTGTAGCTCCAAACCCGTGGGCTCTGACGCTTTCCTCAGAATTCCAAGAGCATCAGGTATATACTTGTAGGCAAACATTCATACACATAAAAGTACATTTTAATTCAAAAATAGAAATAAGGCAACTTAATGGCTGCTGAGAAAGGGAAAAATATTATTCCCCAGAAATGAGCCTCTAATACCAAATGGTGAGTCCTAAAAGTTACAGACACACAAGCAACACTGTAGTGGCTATTTCTGATTGTCAACTTGACTATATCTGGAGTGAATTACAATCCAAAATTAGAAGGCTCACCTGTGATCTAGATCTTGCATCTGGAATACACAAGTTTCAGGTGTGGTGGTACGCACACCTCTAATCTGGGCCACGCCTGCTGCTGGAGATCTACATAAGGACATTGGAAGGAGGAAGATTCAATCTTCTTCGCCTGCGAGCCTTGTGGAACTAAGCGACTGCTAGATCCTCAGGTTCTCATTTACAGCTACTGCTGACCTTTGTTGGGGAGTTTGACTGCAGACTGTAAGTCATTAACAAACTCCCTTACTATATAGAGACTACCGATAAGTTCTGTGACTCAAGAGAACCCTGACTAATACAAACACTAAAATATTCAACAATCATAATTAAAGAAATCGTGACCACGAATTTAAAAAGGAGTGGGAAAGGAGGACTTGATGGGGGGAGAGTGTTGGAAGGAGGAAAATGATGTAATTCTACTTTAAATCAAATTTAAATTTTTCAAATAAAAATAAAATAAATTTTAAAAGATTAAACAGTTCTGGAAATAGATAATAGAAACACTTAAACAATAATGTTTATATGTTGGCCTAGATTAATTGATATTTTTTAAATATAAAACCTTATTTTTCTACATTTTTTTACATTTTTAACTAAATACATCTATGTACACGACTAAGAGTTCCTTAAACTCCATGATAATCAAGAACAACAAATGCTATTCTAACTAACTTCAGACATTTGAAACTGAAGTTTGCATTCTTGTCTTGGGTAGTAGTGGTGTTATAAATGGGGGCCTTGCAACCAAAGTTCAATCAGGTGTGACATCTTGTATTCTCTCTCTCTCTCTCTCTCTCTCTCTCTCTCTCTCTCTTCCTCTCTTCCTCTACTCTTTCCCCATCCTTTCCTCTCTCTCTCTCCCTCCCTTAATTTTCTTTTAAAAAGCATGCCCTATTGTTCTTAGTCTGAATAGATAATCAGATATTTTTCTCTCTGATATTCCTAAAAAGAAAGAAAGGAAGAAGAATGAGTAAGAAAGAGAGGGAGGGAGGGGAGGAAGGAAGGAAGGAAAGAAGGAAGGAAGGAAGGAAGGAAAGAAGGAAGGAAGGAAGGAAGGAAGGAAGGAAGGAAGGAAGGAAGGAAGGAAAATCTTGGAGGTAGGCGTATTGGCGCACACTCAAGAAGATGTCGGAGACAATTGGGATGCATGGTGACAGATGAGGCTCTGGGGAATACAACGCATTTCTTTGGCTCTAAGAATGCTTAAGTAGAAGTGGCTTCCTCCAAAGTTGGTCTTCTGCCCTAGACTGCTTATTCCAAATCTCTCCCTCTGCCTCTTCTCTGTATCTTCTTTTCTTTTCCCATGAGCACCCTCCACCCTCCTGTGTCTATCCCTACACTGTAACTATTCTTAAACTGAAAATAACTGTCTGTGTGACTGTCCTCCAAAAACCCTGGAATCGGAGGAGGAGCTGCAGCATGATGTCAGGTTTCCTTTGTAGCAAAGAGCTGGGCAGAGTATAATGTCTTACCTCATGGTGTCCACCAAGGTAAGGAAGGTTAGCATTCCTAGTTTAAGTAGCAGGTTGATCTGCACTTAAACTGGTAGGAAGCCTAAAATGCACCCTTGTTCATTCTGAGCTACACAGAATGCAAGCATCTTATGCTGGCACCATCACTGGCTTGCTACCTAGCAAGCCCCAAAGTCCTAATTCTGGCCACTCAAGGGCATCTACTTTAAATCTTGACTACATCAATTCAGGCGATTATCTGACCAATGCACTAGCCATTAGTCACCTTGTCTTTTCAAAAGCTGTATCATGTATTGCTCAGAAAATGCCACCAGGCTTTTTGAACATTAGATTCTTTGCTGAATTGCCCTTTGAAGTAGCATGATTGTAGGCACGAAAGTATAAAGATTTTTTTATTCCCTGCAGAGAAGGAAGAATGCAATTATCTCAGTAGGAATACTTCTCTCTTTCTTCTGTCATCCAACATGGATAACAATAAAGAGAATCGATTTACAAAATGAAGCTAATGACAGAGTTGACAGGGTGTTTTCAGTAAAGAGCTATCAGAGAAAGTGCTGTTGCTGTGATTCACAAAGAATATCAGATATGTCATAAAAACATAAGCATCACCACACCTACAAGCGTTAGGAATTTTAAGACAAGAGGAAAAACATTCCTGGGAAGGGAAAAGTAATGAGCGATGTCATGTGTCCATTAGGCAGTGACCAAGAGCAGTAGGTCTCTTGAAGAAGAAAAGCACTGTTGCTATGGCATTTTTAACACCTCCTTTTCCAACAAAGGCAAAGAAAAGGTTACGGTGATACCACGTTGATTCACCAGACTTTGCTCTCCTTTAAAGTGTAGTGCTTTAGAAAGGAGGAAATTAGTCCAAGGAAAGACCAGAGCTGATGCCCTGTCTGGGTAGAGAAGATGAGTGTCACCCTGCTCTCCTGGAGTGAGTGTGCATAGAGAACACACTAATCTTACAAAGATGGGAGCACCAAATGACCATCCAGAGGATAAGTACATTTCACCAAGACATAGGTCCTTTCAGAGCCAATGGAAAGGAATTCTTGCTTATAAAAAGAAAATCAGAAATTAATTTCTACTCTAAAATGTTGACTTATTGAGCTTTAAAAACCCCAGAATAGATATTCCTATTCAAATCAAATCCATTTTGGGTTGAATGTTTCTTACTTAGAACACTTTCTAAGAGACAGGGGATGGATGGATAGATAGATACTTAGATAGATAGATAGATAGATAGATAGATAGATAGATAGATAGATAGATTATGGTATGTTTTTATATACTTTTATTATCATGTGTTTCATATGACATGAATAATTATTTCAGACTGTTCATAGCTACATTACTCTTTCCTTTAGGGACAATCTAGACCCAACTACAGTAAATAGGAGTCAGAAACTTCCTAGGTCTTTCTCCACTGGCCCAGCCATTCTCTCCATGGGTCTGCCCTGAGCATATCCACCCATATGCTTCCTTGGGAGAGCAGCAAGGGTAAATTTGCTTTTGTGATTGAAGCACCAACTGCTTTTGTTTTTATTTCATTTCTTAGGCACAATTTATACATGCATTTCTCTAAATTATGAGCAGTTTAAAATACATCATTACCACAGCTAGAAATTATCTAAACCAAGGCTACCCTCTACTCCCACTACATAAGGGAAAGACAATGAAATATGGCCTGGAAACCACTGACAGAGATTCAGAAATTAAACAAACAGGAGTTTAATGGGAGTTGGAATAAACAGAATATTAAATCAACCATAATAGCATGTATTACAGAGTTAGAAATATATACACAGTAACTTCTACAGAGCTATGATAATTTAAATTTTATTATTCAAGTACTTATTTCAAAACTTGCAAGGCTGAAACTAAATTAGGTTTTCAATATGGTTAAGTGGTTGTTCTTAGTTTGGGAGAAATTTTGTTATAAAAATAAGTATAAAATCTGCTTCAATAAATTTGCTTTAGTTGCCTGGGCCTCCTTACCAAGGAGTTTGAAGACGTAGTGCTTTGAGTTACCACCCTGAAAACTTTGAGAAAATATTGTTAAATGCTGAGTTTGACAAAGGAGCTTTAAATATTAGAGATTTAGGATGTTCTCAAAAGATCCAGTTCTTTGTTTAATTAATCAATTTATTTATTAACATCCCAAAAGCTGCCCCCTCCCAGCCCCCCCTCACAGAGTCCCTCCTCCCCCCCACCTCCTTTGCCTCTGAGGGAACTCCCCCCCAAGTCTCTCCCCACCCTGACACATCAAGTCTCTGCGGGATCAGGCACATCCTCTCCCACTGAGGCCAGGTAAGGCAGCCCTCTGCTACTTATGTGTGAGGGCCTCTGTCCAGCCTTTGTATGCTCTTTGGCTGATGGTTCGGTCTCTGAGAGCTCCCAGGGGTCCCAGGTTAGTTGACTCAGTTGGTCTACCTGTGGGGTTCTCATCTCCTTCAGGGCCTTTAACCCTTCCCCCAACTCTTTCATAAGAGTCCCCGACCTCCGTCTAATGGTTGGCTATGGGAATCTCTATCTGTTTTGGTCAGCCACTGGGTAGAGTCTCTCAGAGGAGTTATGCTAGGCTCCTGCCATGCATATCTTTTTGAGGAAGACCCAGTTCTTTACATTCATTAAAGTGGATCAACACACAAGCCTTTCACCACTCACACAGAAAAGAGCACATTGGAGCTGGGGAGACACTTTAATGCTTAAAGCAAATGTGTATAATCCATAAGCTTGAGGACAGGGTTTAGATCCCCAGAACCCATGAAAATGTAAGTTGGGTGTGGCAACTCACCTGCAATAACAATTCTTAGAAGACAAATAAAGGAAGATCCCCTGTGCAAGCTCGCTAGCTAGACTAGCGTGTGATTTTAAAAGGGTCAGGGTGTGAGTATCTGACCTATGCACATATATATATGCTCACACATGCAAACATGCATACACACACATATATCACATCACATGCATGCCCATCAAAGACCACCTTAAGTCAGGACCAAGACAGCTAGGAACTCTCTGTGCACATTCTCATAGGGAGAAGCACATACAGAGCTTGGGTGGATGGTAATTTGAGGCAGATACTCGAGAAGCAAGCTTGAATTAGGACTAGAAAGTTTACACTTCATAGCCTATGAACTTGACCAGAGAGTTAATCTGCCCAAAGAGGTGAAATCAAAAGCTTCTTCCACTGATACCCTCAGCACTTTTCCTCTTTCCTTCAAAATATTCATTATAACTCGCATTGCATGTGCATGTGGACTACACACACATAGCACACATATGCATCGGTTTGGTTGCTTGCTCGCACCCACCACTATCCTATTGCACGCCATGAGGACAAGCAAGCTACGGATTTGGCTCACCTATATCCTTAGCTCAGGAATGACAAATAATAGTTCTCAATAATGCTTATCACCCAGTGTGCTCATGCCTTCCTTTCCCTAGATCCTCATTAATAGGTTGTGAATCTATAAACCTCAACTTTACTGTCTTTGTAAAAATAAAAGTAGTTGAGATTTTATGAGTCTCATAACAGATGTCTACTTGCTTTTACAACCTTCCTGGCACCTCTTCCACACGTTCCCCAAGTCTTAGGTGTAAGGGCTCTGCTGTGGATGTATCAATCACAGCAACGCATCCCATGGTAAGTGGTTCTCTGCATTTTGACAAGTTATAGTTTTTTGTAATAGTGTCTATATGCAACAAAGACAAGTTTCCTGATGAGGTGTGAGAGCTACACCTCCCTGTGGAATGAATTCTAGATACTTAGAATGCATAGTAGGTTCTCCTCCAGGGTCCATGACTCTACCAGCCATGGACAGCTGACTAACTTTGTAGTACCAGCCATGAATTCTCTCCTTTTGAGAGGGACTTAAGTCCAATGATACGGCAGTTAGTTAACCTAAGATACAAATGCCACTACTGTACACGTGCATCCTGCTGTGGTATTCACTGTTGTGGTTCAGAGATTTTACAGCTCAATTATTTGCTTAGACAATCCCAGCACAATGACAAAACCAAAGAACATGGTATCATGGATGGTAGAAATTTCACAAATTTCCACACCTAAATAAATTGCCATAGGATATTAAGAAAGGAAGATTCATTCTCCAGAAATGAGCCCCCAATAGGTTATCTAATCCCAAATGATCAGCCTTAAACATATATATGTATATGTGTGTATGTGTGTGCGTGTGTGTGTGTGTGCGTGTGTGTGTGTGTGTGTGTGTGTGTGTGTATTTAAATGTATAAAGATCTGGTATTGGGGATTCTTATCCACATCTTCATTCAAATTACTACTTTTATTTTTAAATTTTAGAAACATATATAAAATATTTTATTAATAAATTATATATTACATATATAAATATATTAAAATATGTGTTTATATATGTTTATATATGTTTATATATATATATATATGATCAATGCTAAATGGAATCAGTATCCTATATTTATAAACACACACATACACATACACACACATAGCAATAATTAAAGAAGAAGAAGAAGAGGTCATGAATTTGAGAAGGAGTTGAAGGGACACAGGAGGAGTTGGAGGGAGAGACAGGTGAAAGTGATGTAAGTATAATACTCACAGATGAAATTCTAAAAAAAAAATTAAAAATAAAAGCCCTCAATATTTTCCCACCTTCTATTAGAAATATAATCATTAGGTTGGCTATTCCTCTCACTCTGTCATGAAAACTCAGTATCCCCTCGGAGCTGACAATCTATGGTCATTACGATGGGTCCAGCATCCCAAATACAAAATGCTCATGATGGACAACATGTGGAATTGTGGAGGTCAGATTTTAGAATATTTGTATTGTCTATGGGATGGAACCTAAGTTGAAGCCAGAAATACATTTTTATGCCTCATGCTGTTTATGTGAGGAGAATAATTCAATCAATACTTTTAGTTTCCTGACCCACATGTTTGAAAACTGTCTCATGAGGTCAGGTAGAGAATTTTCCACTTGTGACATCATGGCCACACTAAAAAGGTTTTTGATCTTGGAGTATGTTGTATTTTAGATTTTTGAAGTTGGCATGCTCAATCTGCAATTAATGCTTAGCTCAGATTGCAGGACCGGTAGGTGGCACCTTGGAAAGGCAGTACTTGATTCTGGGAGCTGGGTCACTAACAGAATGGGAGGGAGCTTTAAGCAGAGTCTAGAAAACCCTAAGTTAACTTTGCCTTTGTGGCAATGTTCAGATGGTCCCAGCTTGACCTTGCAAGAACTAATTTGACAGATGTCATAAATGTCTCCTGTTGTGTGATTTCTTTTTCCTGAGGAGACATGAATAAATGTCTTCTCACCTCCTATAGAACACCAACAACAGACTAAAGAAATGGGTCCATGACACCTAAGCTTACTAACCAATTGAATTAGGGTCATTGCAGAAGCAGCTTGATTCAAAGGCAGCTGCATCATCAAAGGCCACCACAGTGTGGCAGCTGCATCACAGGAGTCCCCACACAACTCCTGGCTCCATCAGAAAATGGCCTCTTTAGTGATTGTTCCCTGCTTATATACCCCGGGGAGCCGCCCTCAGGAGCCTTCCAAGCTTCCTGACCTTTCTGAGTCTTCCAATCTCTTCACTCTAAGAAGAAATACTTCAATTCAAAGGAAACAGGTGTACACTCCCCATGGTTTGCAGGGAAGATCTAGTTGGTTGTTTTGTTTTTGATTCTTTTGAAGGTTATTGGGGGGGGGAGTATTGTTGCTATTATTGAGCTAGGGCTATATCTCTGTAACAAAAGAGCATCGCTCTGAATAGTGAAAGTTTATAGTTATTCCAGGAGTTATTTTGCTTTCAATATGCCAAACTGCTGGCTGATTCTTCACTAATTTAATGAAAAGTGCAAGAGCCATGTAGCTACAATCTAATTAAGCATTTTTCCCTCCACCTCGCCCCTGCCCATAGCACTGGAAGGCCGCTCAATACACTGTTTAAGTTGGCAAGATGTTGATGATCATTGTGAAAAGATTTCAAAAGAAGTTAGGTATGTCCTTTCAACTTCTTCATTTCATACCGACCTTTAACAGCGCTGGCCAGCATCTCAAGACACTTATGAACTAACTTTGTATTCAAGCTTTCTTGGGAAGGAATTAACCCCGTATTGACTGGATTGATCAACTTTCAGAGAAAGGAAAAAAGTCTTCAGCAGAGAGCCATCCACTCCTGAATTCAACCCACTAATTTAGAATGTACAACTAATCAAATTTCTTTGGGATTTCACTTTGGTGAAAAACTACGTATAATTAGACTATACTTACTGGTGGGTAAAATAAGACATATTGTCAGTGCCAGAAATACAGGGCTGGCTACTAGGAGAGAAATCAGCGTTGCACCGTTTTTTGCATTTATTCTTGGAGAATTATATACGTGCATATAATCTGTTTAGATCATATCCACCCCATATTCCTCCTCCTTAGAACCCCCGCCATCGCTGTGGGTGCTCCCCTCTTCAGGTCTTCTTTTCCTAAGTCAGTGATTCCCATCAGCGCTGCCCGAGTGTGCACAGGTGTAGAGGTATCCACAGAAACATGGGCAACCTATGTGGAGCCACTTCCCTGAAGAAGCCTGGCTTCCCTATCCCAGTAGCTCTCCCAGACAAAGATCCCGAGCTAAGGGTAAGACCCTGCGAGCTCCTTCCCATCTATGTGGGATTGTTGACTGACTTAATCTGGTAGAGATTTTGTGCAGGCCACCCCAGCTGCTCTGCAAGTACAACATCTCTGTTGAGTCAAAGACACTGTTTCACAGCAGTATGCCCAGACCTCGGGCTCTTACAGTAATCCCACCCTTGCACTTATAATCACCAATTATCTTTTTTTATTGGTTATTTTATTTATTTACACTTCAAATGTTATCCCCCTTCCCAGTTCCCCTCCGCAAACCCCCTATCCCATCCCCCACTGCTTCTATGAGGGTGCTCACCCACCCACCCACTCCCACCTCACAGCCCTAGCATTCCCCTACACTGAAGCATCAAAACTTCAAAGGACCAAGGGCCTTCCCTCCCATTGACACCAGATAAAGCCATCCTCTGCTACATATGTGGCTGGAGCCATGGGTCCTTCAGTGTGTACTCTTTAGTTGGTGGTTTAGTCCTTAGAAGCTCTGGGGGGTTCTGGCTGGTAAGCATGGGGACCCCAGTGGAGGAGTTAGGGGAAGGACTGAAGGAGCTGAAGTGGTTTGCAACCCCATAGGAAGAACAATAATATCAACCAATTATCTTTTATATACATTATCAGTCTTTTTTTAAAAAAAAATAGCATTCTGCCCTGCTTTCAGTAACATAGCATCATAGATTAGGTTTTTTTTTTTTTTTTATGAGATCTATATTTTTGATTCAGTTATGGGTTGGTTTTTCCTGGGTGATTTTTAAATAGTCCCTGTGTCTTTTTGAAGCTCCAAGAAAGATGTATTAGAAGCAGAAGATGGTTGGTAAGCACAGCTTATGTCAGACAAATGAACTGTTCCTGATTTCATTTCCACATGCAAACTTCCCATGTTGAAATGAAAAACATTGAGATTACACCAAAAAAAAAAAAGCTCTGAGAGACCATTCCAAAAAAATTACAAACATGCTGTCCTTCAGATTCCTGCCAATCACGTCTCTTCCTATTGACTTCTCTGACCAAAGCAAGCCCTCTGGAGTCAGCACCAATATTACATTGCTCTACACACTATTTTTAACTTAAATTTCTATCTTGGGATGTGGATGAGTAGAGACAGAATCGCATTCTTTAGCCCCAGCTACCATGGAACTCACAATTATTATAGTTGAAAACAAACAATAGGACTGAACAGACTAGGCAAGGTCAGGAACACTGAGGAAGTTAAATAAGAGCTTGTAGCTGAGCCTGATATGCCTGAACTAAGTGGATAAGTGGAAAAAGACAGAAGTCTGAGAAAATAATAATGCCAGTCTCAGTAGGCTTCAGCTGGCTTCCAGGAATCACCCTGCTCACCTTCCCAAATCCAAAGAACATATGCAAGGCACGGCTGCCCATTTGTATAGGCTTCTTGATAACAGCAACACACTGGGAAATTTCTAGAACATCGTCACCTATTCCAGGAAGGAGACCACTCTACAATGTCTCATAGACAGGGTAGGCTGTGGTAAGCATTCGCTCTCATTGGCATTTAAAAAAAAAAAAAAGAATCCATGACAAAAACCAAGCTGGTCACATGACCTAAGAACAAAGTTTAATACACGATTTAATACATGGTTTAATTGACCACTGGCAGACTCGACCAAGGTCAATGACTGACAACCAAGCCAAGATAAAATAAAAAATTATGAACAACTGTGACCTTGATATGTTACCACTCCTCTGATTGAGCAAACGGTGTAATAACTCCCAGGTGAGCCAGGGGGACATGCACAGAGCATATGAGAACCCCCTTCTTCCTCCCAAACACACCCATTTGCTCAGCCCATAGTATAACCAAAGAATTAATTAACCTCTATAGAAATGACGACATTCTTCGCTCTATTTCTGCCTTAAGTCCTATAAAACTCCTACCTAGACTCTCCCTGGATCCCCTCCAACCACAAGATCTTAATCTCTCCTTCTCCTTTAACAAATTTGCTATGGTTCATTCATTCCTCCTCTGTCCAGTATCTTAATTCCTCATTTACATATAACATCCTGCTTGAGAACCACTGCCTCAGGTTGACTTCTGATAACTGTTGATTGGCACCACAGTCCCTGAGTCAATCCCATCAGGGTAGAGAGAAATCCATCACTCTCAGAGATCTGCATTAATATGCAGCCGGGGCTGAGCATGATGTCACAGCAATTGATTGGCACCAATCTCCTGCGTGCCTGAATGGATTCTTTAACTTTTAAAAATGAGGTTTATAAGAGCTCTGTTGTATAACATTGTGAGTAGACATAATTCTTAACAATATATTGTCACCTTGAAAAATGCTCAAAACAGATATTAAGTGTCATGCCCTCACCACAAAAATAGCAACTATGGCAAGTAGTAAAGATATTAGTTTGGTTTTCCATTCTATGTCTACATATATAATTATGATGCACATGATAAATATATATAATTTGATGGGTGATTCTTTTTTTAAGAAGAACATAGATGCCCCTGACATTTTTCCCCCTTTTGCTCTCCCCTACCACACTAAAATGTTGGGATTTCTATTTGAATGCTCTCTGTAGACCAGGCCAGCATTAAGGCTTTTGCATGAGTTCCCCAAAGGAACAAGATAATTTACATATAAATCAGATCATTATAATATATTGTCAATGAATTAAATTATTCTAAGTAAAGAATAAACTGGCAACACTTCATGATCATGTTTGCTCCTAAGCTTTTTTAAACCATAACCTATCACCTTTCTACTACTACAGGCTGAAATTAAAGGGGGCAAATATTTAAATATGTTAATACAAGAATTCCAGGAACTTTATTTGAAATGTTCATGAGACCAAAACTCTGAATCTACTTGTAGAGGGTGAGATTCCACATTCACATTCATCAACTGTCAGAACATAAATCCTGGAAGCCTTGTGTCTGAAGCCAGCAGCAACACCTGGGTGATTGGATGGTCCTTACATTTCTCATCTTAGAGTTTCAGAAAATTCCTATGAGTGGGAAACTTTAAAACTTCACAGCCGGATATAAAATTAACTCAAACAAATCAGTAGCCTCCCTATACTCGAAGGAGAAACAGACTGAGAAAGAAATTAAGCAAATGACACCCTTCACAATAGTCACAAACAATATAAAGTATCTTGGTGTGACTCTAACCAAACAAATGAAAGATCTGTATGACAAGAACTTCAAGTCTCTGAAGAAAGAAATTGAAGAAGACCTCAGAAGGTGGAAAGATCTGCCATGCTCATGGATTGGGAGGATAAATATAGTAAAAATGGCCATCCTGCCAAAAGCAATCTACAGATTCAATGCAATCCCCATCAAAATTCCAACTCAATTCTTCATAGACTTAGAAAGAGCAATTCTCAAATTCATTTGGAATAACAAAAACCCAGGATAGCAAAAAGTATTCTCAAAGAACTTCTGGGGGAATCAACATCCCTGATCTCAAGCTATACTACAGAGCAGTAGAGATATAAAGTAGTATTGGTACAGTGACAGGCAGATAGATCAATGGAATAGAATTGAAGACCCAGAAATGAACCCACACACTTACCATCACTTGATCTTTGACAAAAGAACTAAAACCATCCAGTGGACAAACGACAGCATTTTCAACAAATGGTGCTGCTTCAACTGGCGGTCTACATGTAGAAGAATGCAAATTGATCCATTCCTATCTCCCTGTACAAAACTCAAGTCCAAGTGGATCAAGGACCTCCACATAAAACCAGATACTCTGAATCTAATAGAAGAGAAAGTGGGAAAAAGTCTCGAACACGTGGGTACAGGGGAAAAGTTCCTGAACAGAACATCAATGGCTTATGCTCTAAGATCAAGAATCGACAAATGGGACCTCTTGAAATGGCAAAGCTTCTGTAAGGCAAAGGACACTGTCAATAGGACAAAATAGCAACCAACAGATTGGGAAAAGATCTTTACCAATCCTACATCTGATAGAGGGCTAATATCCGATATATACAAAGAACTCAAGAAGTTAGACTCCAGAAAACCAAATAACCCTATAAAAAAAATGAGGAACAGAGCTAAACAGAGAATTCTCAACTGAGGAAATTCGCAGGGCTGAGAAGCACCTAAAGAAATGTTCAACATTCTTAGTCATCAGGGAAATGCAAATCAAAACAAGTCTGAGATTCCACCTCACACCAGTCAGAATGGCTAAGATCAAAAACTCAGGTGACAGCAGATGCTGGTGAGGATGTGGAGAAAGAGGAACATTCCTCCATTGCTGGTGAGATTGCAAGCCGATACAACCACTCTGGAAATCAGTTTGGTGGACCCTCAGAAAAATGGACATAATACTACCTGAGGACCCAGCTATTCCACTCCTGGGGATATACTCAGAAGATGCGCCAACATGTAATAAAGACACATGCTTCACTGTGTTCATAGCAGCCATATTTATAATAGCCAGAAGCTAGAAACAACCCAGATGTCCCTCAACAGAGCAATGGATACAGAAAATGTGGTACATTTACACAATGGAATATTACTCAGCTATTAAAATCAATGACTTAATGAAATTCACAGACAAATGGATGGAACTTGAAAATATCATCCTGAGTGAGGTAACTCAGTCACAAAAGAATGAACACGGTATGTACTCACTGATACGTGGATATTAGTCCAAAAGTTCAGCATACCCAAGATTCACTTCACAGCAACTGTTGGACTGAGTGTGAGGTCCCAGATGGAGAAGTTGGAGAAGAAACTGAAGGAGCTGAGGTAGTGTGCAGCCCCATGGAAGGATCAACAGTGTCAACTGGCCTGACCCCCCCCCCCCCGATGCTCCCAGAGACTGGATCACCAACCAAAGAACACACATGGAAGGACCCATGGCTGGGACCACATATGTGGCAGAGGAGGGCTTTGTTGGCCATCAGTGGGAGGAGAGGCCCTTGGGCCTGAGGGTGTTAAATGCCCCAGTATAGGGGAATGCCAAGGAGGGAAGTCGGGAGTGGGTGTGTGGGTGGGTAGAGGAATACCCTCATAGAGGCAGGGGGAGGGGGAGGGGATAGCAGGGTTTCAAAGGGGAGACCTGGAAAGGGGGAAACATTTGAAATGTAAATAAAGTATCAAAAAAACCTTCACAGCCAAGTTCTGTGCCTCCCCTGTCCCTTGGTAGCACTTTGGCCTGTTCTTGCTCACAGAGAAGCAAATCATTTCATGGTAGCCAACACTGAAGGTGTACTCTGGAGAAAGGTGAGATTAAACAAACCTCTCAAGTCTAATGTAAATTCCACAGGAGTTTGATGAAGAATTTACTGTTGACTTCCTTTGAGCATTGAAATGCTGTAGAGCATTTCAGAACTACAACTGAAATCATTTAGAAGCTCAGTTTTCTGTATCGCACCTAAAGTAAGTCCTGGATGCTGTTTTCATATTAAAGGACAGCATTGCTTTGCCCCTACAGCTAGTCCTGTTCCAGTTTGGCCCTGTTCTAAATATGTCTCTGTTATTCTGCAGATTACTTTGAGAGATTTTGGGGAAGGATACATACCCATTATACATAGTACTGAGACTTTTTAAAATATACACATATAATGGATTTTAAGGATGTTCCCCTCTTCTATCCCCCATCCCATCCTCTCTCCCTCCCCTTTCCTGATAGTACCTTTCATAGTCCTAGACAGTTACACTTCAGATTTCATATCTACATATGTGATTTTAAGTATCTATATAAAACCTAAGATCCAAAAATTAGGACAAACATGAAGTACTTGTATTTCTGGGCATGATTTAACATGCTTAATATTATACTCTCCCATTGTACATATTTTCCTACCTGTGACATAATTTCACTATTTGTTACATCTCACTGAAACACCACTGTATGTGTGTTTAGATACATGCCACATTTCCCTTACCTATTCCTGTGCTGGCAGACACTAGAGTTGGTTCTATACCAGCGATAGCAAATAGCATGGCAATAAGTAATGAATTTTCAAGTCTGTGGAATGCTGACCTCAGGGTCTGTTCATGCAAATAGCCAGAGTGATAGAGCAGGATTAGATGATAGATCTATGTGGATTTTGTTTTGTTGGGTATTTTTTGTAAGAACGCTTAAACTGGTATCCATGGTAGGAGAAAGTGGGAAAGAAAGAGATTGAAAATGAGTTTAAAAATAAGCAGGAAAGTATGCGGGCATGTAGGAAGAATAGTGGAGAGTACACAGACAATCATAAAACCTAATCAAGAAGTAAACTAAAACAAGACCACCAAGAAAGACTTACACGAGAGTGAGTGAAGATTAAAGCTTAAAAGCAAAAGACAGAGTGAAACATAAGGATACTAAGTTTTAAAATATCACCACGTCCATTAGCATTTCTGACTTGGAGGGACAGCCTTTGAATTCTTTCCCTCATATGATGTTACCTGGAGGAAACCAGGCTGCTAGAGAAGGTAGTTTGTGACTCCAGCTCAAACCTCTAAAACCAGATCCGTGGGTCTACAATGTTCCAGTACAGTGTACATGCATTTTTGGCTGAATACCTGATACATCTCTACACAATCCATTACTCTACAATGAGCTGTTCTTGTGGTGTAGGTAGAAGAGAGGAGAGAATGGAAGCCCTGTCTGGTGGTTCCCAATGACCAACCACAGCTGTGCAGGGGCAATCTCTGCTTCAGGCTTGCTCATAACAGTTCATCCCTAAGCATAGCAACCTACACCAATACTGCACAGTAAGTCAGCAACCCCTCGACACTAAGAGTAGAAGAAGAAAACTAATAATAATCTGAAAAATCAGCAAATTAACCAAAAGCAACATCTATTAACAAATATCTATCAGTAGTGACTGTTAAATAAAATCATTTCAATTTACTATCAAAAAGATATGACTAAATTAAAAACACAAAATCCACCTTTTTTTTTTTTTTCAAAGACACACGTATCTCTGGAAGTCTCCCAAAGACTAGAGTAAAAAGGTAGAGTTTAACCTACCAAGAAATCAGAAGCCCAAGTTAAGCTGGTATAGTATCCTAATACGTAAGAAGGTATACACTTCAAACCAAACAGATAATGAAGATTACTGTATGTTAATAAAGAGATCAATTCATCAAGAACATATGATAAAGGTAAATAGATGCACCAGATACTGGGTGTCCCAAGTTCATAAAACAAACACTACTGGACATAAAAGGAGAGATACTTGACTCGCATCAATATATGGGTCATCCAGATTAAAACCCAAGAGAAACTTGGGAGTTAATGTGCACCAGACTTCCATCTAATACCTACAGAACACACAATCTTCTCAGCATGCTATGAGACTTTCTCCAAAATATATCATATTTCAGGTCATAAAACAAAGCTAAAAAATACAAAAAGGAATGGTATGATTGCTTGTATCTTATCCTAGTGGAATAAAGCTAAAAATCAGTAACAGAAGGAAGCACAAAAATTATGTAAATATCTGAAAATTAAGCAATACATTCTTGAATGACCATTAGGTCACTGAAGAAATGGAGGGAATAAAAACTGCTAAAAATCAAATGAAAATAAAAATGACTGCCAGAGCTTTTGAGGAACACAGAGATAGTTCTACAAGGAAAGCTTGAGCCTATAGTGCTTATGTTAAAAACCAGACAGACATCAAATAAGAACCTTAATGTTGCCTTAACCTCTTAGAAAAAGCAAGTGCAGGCTAACCTCGGAACGGAAGATAGAAATAAATGACAGATCTCAAGACAGAAAGGAAGGAAATGGACACTAGGAGAGCGAATGGAACAATGAGTTGGTTCTTTGGAAACAAAGACTACTGACAAACATCTTGCTAAACTAATCAAGAAAGAGAAGACACAAATTAGAGGTGAAGATGGAGTCATTACTACAGGCTACAATTAAATCCTCAGAGTGTTAAGAATATTTGAAAACTTATATTCCAAAAACCTAGAAAATTTAGATAAATTCCTAGCCAAATACAACCTACCAAAACTAAGTCAAAACAATACAAACATCTTAAACAAACGATTATAAGCAACAAGACTGAATTGTTGTTTTAAGACCGATGGGTTCCCTGTCAGGTTCAATCAAATTTTCAAAGAGATAACAGAAACATTCCTCAAATTCTTCCATGAGTGGAAAAAGAAGTAATACTACCAAACTCATTCTCATTTCTCTAAACACAGTATTACCCTGATACCCAAACCAGATAAAAACCCTAAAGAAAAGAAAAAGGAGAAAAGAAAACTTTGGCCAATTTCCCCAATAAACATAGATGTAAAAATTCTCAAAAGAAATACTTGCAAACAAAACTTAAGAACACACTAAAAGGGCCATGCGACACAACCGAATTATTCAAGGATACCTCAATATTTACAGACTAATAAATGCAAGAACAGAAATCACATGGTCATCTCAACTGATGCATAACGGGTTTTTTTAAATGGCATCATCCCTTCATGACAGAAGCCCTGAAGAAACTGGTACTAGAATGAATGCACATCAACATAACAAAGGCTACATGCAACACACATGCCTAACATACACTAAGTGAAAGAAGCTGATAGCATGTCCGCTAAAACCAAGCTCAGGACAAGAGTGTCCATCCACTCTTACTCAGCACAGTGCCTCACGTCTTACAATAAGGCTAGAAAAAGCCATGGGAAGAATACCAATAGGAAAGAAAGAAGTCAAACTTCTATAGTTAAAAGGCTCAAAAAATGACTTGCAAACTCTTAGATCTGATAAATACTCGTGCAAAGTAGCAGGATACAAAATTAACAGACAAAAATTAGTTTTTCTGATCTTGCCAAAAAATGAAATCCGGAGAGAAAAATCTCATTTACCATAGCTTCAACAAAAAGTACCAGATAGTTAAACCTAATCAAGGAGATGATGAAGACACAGGAAAATGAAAAGCTCTCATGCTCATGGGTTAGTGGAATCCATAGCTACACAACAAAAAGGAGATTTACAGATTCAATGCAGTCTTCAGTGAAATTCCAATATATTCTTCATATTACTAAGAAAAAGAATCCTGAAATCCATATGGGTACACAAAAGCCTTGAGTAGCCAGAATTCACTGAGGCATATAGACTAGTCCTTTTACTGTTTCACATAGAAGTATTTTCTGGGACCTGTTCTAGAAAAAGAATTCATAAAATCAAAATATTATCAGTTATAAAACTCCATTATCATTATAATCTTTTAATTAAAGCACTTGAGCACTAGATAAATTTCTCCCAACATCATAACTGCAGTTAGTACCTTCGATTTATGAAGCTATCACTGTATAAAACATAACTGCCAAGACCAAAGCCCAAACCAACCAACCACATCAAATTAGCTTTTTGCAAAAAGAAAAAAGAAAAAAGAAAAAAGAAAAAAGAAAAAGAAAGAAAGAAAAAGAAAGGAAGGAAGGAAGGAAGGAAGGAAGGAAGGAAGGAAGGAAGGAAGGAAGGAAGGAAGGAAAGAAGGAAGGAAGAAGGAAAGAAAACAAGAAAGAAAGAGACCCCATTTTTTCAGTTCAAATGAAAGTTTGAACACTTGTCCCAGCATCTCACCTGTAAATTTTAACACAGACACTAAGTTCTGGAAACAGACTTTTGCATGAAGCTGCCAACTGAATAAAACAAGGCTTTGCAACTCAGTATTCCCAAGGTTAGCTTCACAAGGGAACACATTCTAGTGTGGTCTCCCTTTTCCCTCGGACTTGAGCCCAGTCACACCCTCTGATGTCACTGCTGCCACTGGGTCCTGGAGAGAGGACAGTGTGGGGGACATTCCCCATGCTTTCTACCATCCTATGTTTCTTCAAAGGATATATACTATAGCACACAAAACAAGAGGGAACACAAAAGCTCTGATCTCTCCTGCTAGCCTGCTTTATAGTTTGGGGTGTCACAACAGAAGCAGAAACACCATTTCCAATGCCTTCCTTGTAGCTAACTCCTCACAGATACATGAAAATACAGAGTCACCAACCCCACAGCAGACAAGTAGAGTTCTGATACAGTAAGGCATCATCAAGTCAATAATCTTTTCATCCCTGAATAGTGCACAGTAGTAAGATTTCAGAGATGTGAAAATACACCTTTCTCGGGGACGATGTTTGGAATGACAGATGGGAGAACAAAGGTAGGAGAGAAGGATTCACGGGGCTGCATGAAGCACTGGCACCTACTCAGCTAGCCACAGCAAGCAGTGCTGTGGATTTGGGCAAGCCTGAGAAAATGGCTGTTCTTGACACTTTCTGCATCTATGTACTTCTTAAAAAGGTTCTTTGTTCCCCACTAGTACCTAGACCCAAGATTTTAGTGTGGGTTGTAAATCAGGCGGGTAGATGGTGCTTCTCTTACAACACTTGAGAAATAAGATATATTTATTTGCTGGGGTTGCTGCTACATAACAGTAATCCAAATCAATATACCTTTCATACCACAGGCTTTCCCCGTCTGAGCACAGAGCCCAGCACGGCTTTGCTGCTTTCTCTTCTCAGAGGTTCACAGGAAGCAGCATGATGTTGACAGGTGCTACAGTCTATGGTCTGAGCTCCCCTGTAGATCTCTCAGGACACTGACAGAGTTCAAGTCTTGTGACTGGCACTCAGGCTGTCCCTGACTCTCACAAGCTGCCTTGTGCTCTCCAAATTACAGTAGGATTTTTTTCATTAAGGCCAACAGGGGGACGGCTCTGTTGTAGCTCTTCTCTCTGCCTGTTTCTAAAGGGCTCAACTGAGACCCACTAAATGAATTACCCTATCAATTGTAACAAACAATGAGGGGATTAGTTATTCCTGTAACTTCCTGTCTCTTGGATACAATGTAACATAATCTAGGAAGTGGTAGTCCATTTGTCATGTTCTACTCAATAGAAATCAGAGGTACCAGTTACTGTCACCACAAGAGAGGATTACAAGGACATGGGTCATTAGGGATTACCTTAAAACACTGCCTCCCATGGCACTTAAACCGAAATTAACATGAACGTTATATATATATTTCCATATATATGGAAATGTTTTCTTCAAACTTAGAATATAAAACTTCAAGGGTTTCTCCCAACATAATCATGATTTAGTGACTCTTTGAAGAAATGTCAGGCAGGTTTATGTAAAATCTACACTTGGCCTTGCTGATTCACTTGGCACAGAAGTCAAACAGGGATCTGAATTTAAATCCTCCCTGGTAGCTGCAGTATGTTCTCACCCTATGCTGAAACCACCCCTGATGACTGATATGTTCTTACTGTGTACTGAAAACTCCTAGCACGGTGCCTCTGGGATCTAAGATTGCTGCAGTGCCCCGTAGTCTTTGCAGTTGGGTGCTATGAGGAGGTAATAATATCACATGCCCCGACCCTGAGCACCTGGGTTCAATCACAGTGGAGGCAGGGAAATGAATCCTGCAGGTTGTCCTCTGACCTTCATATGTGTCTGTGGTGTGTGTAAGGATGTATGCACACATACACACATACACACATACATATAAAATAAATGAATAAAATGAAAGAAGAAAACACTAAAACAGACAAAATTAAGCTCTGCAGTTTGGGCCACAGACTTCCTACAAATGGGCTGCACTGCTTCTTGTTTTATCTAAGCTGTATCTTTGAGTTCCACCTCTCTCCTAACAACTGATACATGAAGAGGCCTTTATACTGCCTCAGGAAATCCTGTTCTGTCTAGAGTCCTTGTAAGTCTAAGCCCTCAGCATTCTCTCTGATGCCAAACAAGGTAGTAAGTCAGCAATAGCCCAGAGTGGGTGGAAACCCAGTTTCTTTGCCCACTGATGTTATTACCATTTCCTCTTGAGGAGAAGGAGAAGTTTAACTAGAGAGAGAAGGAACGACCAGTCAGCATACTCCCAGCTGTGACTGCTGCTGGTTTATAAAGACCCTTTGCTCAGGAATAGAGAAGGTCAAGGAGGTCACAGTGATACCCCAGGCTCTGGCTCTATGTAGACAGGACATAAAGTGTGGCCAGAGGTTCAGAGTGCTGTGCAATCGTGTTAGACTGGGTTGTTAGACCTCAAGAATGAGAATTCTTCAGAGCAATTCTGGGAGATCTTTGGAGTACCTAGGGTCATCAAGTACTATTTCCTGTGTGTCCACTCAATCTACCACCTCAGATTTCATATATTGTATCTGGGACTTCTGTTTCTATCAAAACGAATTCCCAAGGGGGAGAAAAATCAAGAAGTCATTCATAAGGCTTTTAACAAAATAACAATCGAAATTTTAATCTTCACTACCAACTGAAGATGCTCCAAGGAGTAACAACAACAACAATAATAATAATAATAATAATAATAATAATAATAAGAAGAAGAAGAAGAAGAAGAAGAAGAAGAAGAAGAAGAAGAAGAAGAAGAAGAAGAAGAAGAAGAAGGGGGGGCCATGAAATAAGAGGAAAGAAATGCACAGTCCTTGATTGACACAGTTAATAATGCTGTGGATCCACATGGACTCCTTAGTGCTTCTATACACTGCCATAGCCCTCCACATGTTGGACTGGGGAGAAGCCGACTTATGCATTACATCATTTGTCCCTCTTGGACAGCTTAAAAGATACATCACACTGATTCTCAGTATGTGTTCACTTTTGATCAACAAAAAGGATGCTTTAACAACCATTCTATCTATAGTCTTTCTTTACACAAGGATTCTAAACCAAACCATTCTCCCATGCATCTCCATTCCATCTTCTGAAAAAGATTCTCAAAGACTGAGAAAGGGGTACATCAATATGGCTCTCAAGGAAATAATGCACGTAGCAGACCAAGGCTTCAGCCTTCAGAACAGTAAGACACAAAGGCACACCTTAACTTTTCCTACATACCCAGCTGGGAGCTCAGCTACTGCACAAAGCAAACTATGATGAGAAATGTGTCTGTCCTCCCCCAACTTCCATCCCAGCATGCATCTGTGGTCCTTCCTATTACCACCTCCTGGACATTGGTACTGTCCATGGTCCCATACCCTAGACTTCTCTATCTACCAAAACAAGTTCCTAAGGAAGAATCAGAAAGTCATTTATATGGCCTATAACAAAAGATTAATCTTTCAAAAAATTAATTATACATTGACAAATTAGAGTTGCATATGTTTATATGGTACAAAGCAACTTTGTCATTTATGGATACAATACCAAATGATTAAATCAAGTTAATTGATGTATCCATCATCTCAGATATGTAACATTTTTGGTGAAAACTTCTGAAGTGGAATCACTTAGCATGTCTGAAATGTAAACTGCATCATTTGTCAATATTTAAAGTTAGCATACAAATTAGTGGGTTCCATTGTGGCATTTTCATGTTTATTTTGTCCCCATCCATCTTCCTCTTCTTCTCCCTCTCCCTTTCCCCTTCCCCTGCCCCTCTTGCTGATCTCTTCCTACACAGTAGCTTCCCCTCTGCTTTCATACTACATATACGACATTACCCTCTCTTTATCTCTCCTTGTCGCATTTCTAGTTTCATGACCTAAACACATACTCGCATAGTTAAATACACATATGCACACTCTGCATATGAAAGAAAAACATGTGCCACTTTTCTGAATCTGGATTATTTCACTTAACATAATGGTTTCTGTTTATGCTTATTACTTATTTTCTACATCTAAATAAAGTTCCATCGTGTACGTGTACCACATTTTCCTTATGCATTTATTCCTTGATGAACATCTAGACTGGTTTCATTTCTTAGCTCTTTTTGAATAGTGTAGAAATAAATCTCATTGTGCAAGAGTCTCTGTGGTGTGTTGATTTAGAGTCAGCCAAGTATAGATCCAGACTGGTCTAGCTGGATCCTATGGTGCTTATGTTTTTAGTTATTTGAGAAACCCCTGCATTGGTTTCCATATTGACAGCACCAGTCTGCATTCCTTTGAGCAATGAGGGTTCTTCGCCAGCACTTGTTGACATTTGTTTTCTTGATGATGGCCATTCAGACTGGGGTGAGATGGATAATCTCAGAGCAGCTTAAATGTGCATTTCTCTGGGAGAGGATGTTGAAACTCTTTTTCAAGTATTCATTCACAATCTGTACATCTTTTTAAGAAAACTATCAATTCTGTTCATTAGCCCATTTATTGATTCAATGATTTTGATTTTGGGTGTTTAATTTTTATACCTCAGTATTAAGCCTTTGTCTGATGTTTGTAGCTGGCAAAGATCTTTTTCCCCATTCTATAGGCTATATCTTTACTCTGGCAATTATTTTCCTTTGATGTGTAGAAGCTTTTTTCAATTTCTTATTACCCCATTTGTCAATCCTCAGTATTGTTTCCTGAGGTATATATCCAATGCCTGGTAGTTCTTTAGTGGGACTACCCCAAATTCAGCACAGCTCTCATGTTCCCCCCACTATTCCTATACCATTGCTTTCCAAGAGAGTGGCATGGTGGTGCCTTCTCAGACTACTTACTCTGAGGCAACCTAGGAGAATCTCAGCTTCAGGCTCCCATGCTGCACTCCTGCGCTCATCTTCCTGACCAGCACTGCATCCAGCCTTTGTTTCAATCACCACAGTCAGCTCAGTTTCTCTCCAGCCCATTGTTCTTATGTCATCTGTGTCCAGGAGAAGGTGTTGCCATCCTCAAAGCTACCACTTACCCTAGCATGGCACAAACAACACAGATCAACTGGGCACCAGCTGGAAATGACTCTGGGCTGCTTCCCCATGTAAGGCTATCCAAAACTTACCTCAGCCTATCTCTTTATTCTTCAGCTCTTTCTCTCACAGTAATAATCTATTCTATTTACCCTGACAATTTTCCTTCACTGAGTCATATATAAGCAACATAAATTCTGCCTCCACACCTGAAAGTCAATACAGTCATTATCTGTACTGTAGTCACTGCACTGAATATATCTCAAAGGAGATATGCCCCAGTCCTCCTTTCCAACTGACGTCTCCTACCTCTCTACCATCATTCCCTCCTCCACCTTCCAACTTCTGTACTAACCATCCTACTCTGCTTATTTGAGGTGGATGAGGGTAGTTTTACATATAAATGAGAGTGTGTATATTTGTCTTCCTGTGTCTAAGCCTGTATTAATTTACTGTGATGTCTTCCAGGTTTATCTATATTGTTGTTAATGACACGGTTTTTAAAGCAGATTATTCATAGTAAATATGCAACCACATTTCCTTTAGCACAGTCAGTCTCAAGCTTCCTAATGCTGTGACCCGGTTTGTTGTTGTTGCTGTTGTTGTTGTTGTTGTTGTTGTTGTTGTTTTGTTTGTTTTCTCTTCTCTCAGTCGTTACATTCCAACTGCAGTTTTTCCTCCCTCCTCTCCTTCCCCCCATACTTCGCCTCTCCCCTAGATCCACTCCTCTTCCATTTCTATTCATAAAAGAGCGGGCATCCCAGGTATATCAACCAAACAGCATAACAAATTACATTGAGACTAGGCTGCGGCCCTTTAATATGGTGACCCCAACCATAAAACTATTTTATTGATACTTCACAACTGTAATTTTGCTACTGTTAAGAATAATAATGTAAATATCTGTGTTTTCCAATGGTCTTCGGTAACCCCTGTGATAAGGTCAGTTGACCCCCAAAGGGGTCACAATCCAGAGGCTGAGAACCTCTGCTTTAACAGCTCACTAGGCACTTAGGGTGATTCCATTTCTTGGCTATTGTACGTAACCCTGCAGTGAACACAGAAGTGAAGACAGCTCCTTGATGTACTGACTGCACTTCCTCTGGATGTGTAACTAGAAGTGGGACCACAGCTTCACATGGCTGCTTATTCTTAGTTTTGTGGGGAACCTCCACGATGCCTTCCATAACGAGTGTATGAACTCACGTTCTTACCAACAGTGTATATGGATTCTCTTTCTTCTACATGCTCAAAAATATTTGTCTTTTTACCTTCTGAGTTTTCGATACCATTTCCAAGCTCTACATGTGTCAAATCAGAGCCTGATTTTCAGCTATCGCTAAGAGAACTAGGTAGGGAGCCCACCTGGTTTTCTGAGGAACCTCCTGCTGATTTCCATGGTAGCTGTGAAGTTCAAACGCACATCGACAGTGCTTCTAGTGGTCCTCTTTCCCCCATCTTCACCAGGACTTGTTCTCACTCATTTCTTTGACTATAACCATTCAGATGGGACGAGATGGAATCTCAGTTTAGTTTTGGCCTACATTTCATTGATGTTTGAGAAAGTTAGACATGTGTGTGTGTGCATTTATGGGTCTTTGCTCTTTATGATCATGATGAATGGAAATGGCATATCATTGTAATCTTAATTTGCATTTGTCTTTTAAATGGAGAGGAGTATTTTGTATACTTGTTGAGCATGAGAAATGTATGGTTGGATTCTTTGGTCATTCTCAAAATAGATTGTTTTCTTACAAATGTTTACATTTTTTATATACTTGAGAATTAATTTGGTATCAGATGTACAGTTTAAAGACACCCCATTCTGTCTTCAGTTTGCCATCTTAGTCAGAAGTATTCCTGCTCGTCTGTTTGCTTTTGTTGTCTGTGTCTTGGGGTTATGCCCCTAAATGCATTGCCCATGGTAAAGGGTTTTCCCATTATATTCTCTTATAAAAGTGACAGTTTCATGTCACCAGCATTTAATTTATTTTGAGTTGATTATTTTTAATGTGGTACAAAATAAGGGCCCACTCTTATTCTTCTGCATATCAAAATTATTTTCTTATCATCATTTAGTGAACAGATTGTTACTTCCTCAATGTTTTTATTTGGCGTCTTTGTCTACAGTGAGTTAGCCATATATATGCATAGTTCATTTTGGGGCCCTTTTTTCCTTTTTTTCTTTTATTGAAAATATCTTTTTTACATACAATATATTCTGATTATGGTTTCCTCTGCCCCAACTCCTCCAAGATTCTCCTCACCTTCCCTCCTATCAGAATCCACACCCATTCTGTCTCTTATTAGAAACAAAGAAGTATCTGAAGATGAATAAAACAAAACAAAACAAAAACAAACCAAAATAGGAAAAAAATCAAACCAAAGAAAAAGAGCCAAAGAAAAAGTATGAGATATACATGTAGCCATACAAACACACATGTTTATACACAAAAGAATCTCCTAAAACACAAAACCAGAAGCCATACACAATGTATAGCCAAAGAACCTGTAAGGTAAAATTATCATTATTATCATTATTATTATTATTATTATTATTATGCAATAATAATAATTTTTAAATGTCTAGGCCCTTTTTTCTTTTCTCCTGGTTGATGTAGCCTAGTCTTATGCCAGGATCATTCTGTTGTGATTACTACTGCTTTTTGCGATTTTTGTTTGAAAATGAGTGTTAAGGAAGCCTCTAGCTTTGCTCCTGTTACTTGTGAAATTACCTTGGTTACCATTTGTGATTCCATATCAAGTATAGGACTGTCTTATTCTGTGCTCAGGGAACCCTATAGAAGAGAATTATAAAGAGGGTAAGAGTGAAAAGGGATGGAGGGCACCAAGAAAACAAGGTCCTCTAAACCAGCATGGTTCAAGCTCATGTGAACTCAGAGACTGAAGCAGCAAGCGCACAGCCTGCACAGGACAGGTCCGCACCACGTCCTTTGTGTATATACTATAGCTTCCAGGGAGTGGGTGGGTCTTTGTTTCCTGTGCCTGCTCTTGGGCTCTTTTCCTTCTGATGTTTTGTCTAACTCCAATATGTTAGTTTTTGCCCTATCTTACTATATTCTATTTTACATTATTTTATTATTTTTAAAAAGCCTACTATCTTACAACCCAATTAAAAATATAATTGGAGAGAAAGCAGAATAAATGTGATATGAAAGAAATGGAGAATAATAGGGTTAGCAGATTAAAGAGGAGTGGGGATGGGGTGGAGTAGCATAGTGGGTATATTTATACAATGGGAGCTTCAGCACTTTGTAAGTGAAGACGTGACAGCTCTAAAGTATGGACAAGGAGGAGATTTTATTGTAGGTGTGAGGGAGACTACTAGCATCTAGAAGAGTCCAGAGCAGGGAGAGAAAGTAGTAGATTAAATAAACATGGCCAGTACACTGGACATGTTGGGGGCATGGAGTCACAGGAGGGGAGTGAAAGGGAAGAGAGGAAGATGAGAGAGAAAGAGAGAGAGAGAGAGAGAGACAGAGAGAGACAGAGAGAGAGAGAGAGAGAGAGAGAGAACAAGACTGGGACCAAAGAGAGCACATGGCTGAAATGGCGGGGTTATATAGAAATGAGAAGCTGAGAGGCGGGAAGTCGATGAGCTGGAGAAGTTTAGGGAAGGGACAGGGAAGAGCCAGGATGCCAGCATGGACTCTGTAACGAGTATTTCCATACTGAGAAAGCCTGAAGGACACATGTACTTTGGTAAAGCTAATAGGCACCACAGATAGCCATTTACCCCAAGTTTCTTTTGGACCTTACAATATTAACCAAAACAAAGATTGTCTGACAAAGCCTTACAGAATCATACTAGTTAGTAAGTTAATTTCAGAATATATTTGTCTCAGAGTTTCCATTGCTGTGAAGAGACACCATGACAAAAGGAACTCATAAAAAACAACATTTAATTGGGGTTGGCTTACAGTTCAGAAGTTCAATCCATTATCATCATGGCGGGAAGCACAGCAGTATGCAGGCAGACATGGTGCTGAAGAGCCAAGAGTTCTACAACTTGATCTGAAGGCAATCAGGAAGAGACTTCTCCTCAGTACTGGGTGGAGCTTGAGCATGGAACCTCAAAGCCCACCCTCACAGTGATACACTTCCTCCAACAAGGCCACACCTATTCTAAGAAGGCCATATCTCATAATAGTGACACTCCCTGTAGGCCAAGCATTCAAACACATGAGTCTATGGGGGCCAAACCAATTCAAACCACCACAATAGCTTTTTTTTAAGTTTGGACTTTTGTTTGACCTTTGTTTGTTAATTTGTTTGTTTGTTTGTTTTTAGAAGAGAGAAGGAAGGTAGTTAAAGAAGTAGGGATGTCATATACAGTTGCCAAACCCAGACACTATTGCGGATTCTGGGAAGTGCTTGCTGACAGCAGCCTGATATGGCTGTCTCCTAAGTGGCTCTGCCAGAGCCTGACAATTACAGAGGCGGATGCTCGCAACCAACCATTGGACTAAGCACCTGGTCCCCGATGGATGGAGGAGTTAGAGAAGGGATTGACGGAGCTGAGGGGGTTTGCAGTCCATGGAGGGTGCAACAGTGTCAACGGCCAGACCCTGTGGAGCTCCTGGGGACTGGACCACCAACCAAAGAATACACATAGAGTGACCTATGGTGCTAGCCACATATGTGACAGAAGATGGCCTTGTTGGACATCAGTGGGAGGAGTAGCCTTAGGTTCTGTGGGGATTCAATGCCCCAGTGTAGGGGAATGCCAGGACCAGGACGGGAAGGTGGGAGTGAGTGGGTGGGTGGGGGAGCACCCTCATAGAGGCAGGGGGAGGGGGAGGGGATAGAGGGGTTCTGCAGGGGAGACCTGGAAAGGGGATAACATTTGAAATGTAAATAAAGAAAATATCCAATAAAAAAGAGAGAGAGAAGTAGGGATGGATGATCTAAGAGGAGTTGGGGCTGGGAAAAGAATATTATCAAAATATACTGTATATAATAATATTTAAATTAAAAAAGGGACTTTGGAATTCTGGTAGGAATCACATGACTCTATAGATCACTTGGGTAATATAGACACTTGGACTGTATGAATTATTCTATTCTGTGAACACTGAATCATTTTCTAGCTATATATTAAATTTCTTTCATTAATATTTTGTGGCTTTCTATTTCATATTTTCAACTCATATTTATTCCAAAATATTTTTTCTATAGTTGTTATAGATGACATAGTTCTTGATATTATTTTTCAGAATATTTGCTGCTAGTGTGTAGAAAAAATATAGCCCCTTTTCTCATCATTCATGGGGCCTGAGTCCTGGGCCTCACACATGCTAGGCAAGCCTTGTACTAATGACCCACATCAATAGCCCCAAACCACTGGATTTTGTGGGTTATTTGTATGCTATAACTTAGATGTACCTATAAATTCTTAGTTGTCCAGTGGAATCTTCAGGCTTTTCTATATATGTTATTGTGACATCAGCAAAAAGCAACAAATTATCCACCTGCTTTCAGTTTGTGCACCTTCTATTTCTTCTCTTTCCTTGCAAGGCTTATCAGAAACTCATCTTGATTGCACATGAATGCAGCCCTAAGTAGAACCTTAGGCTTAGGAAGGCACTGTGGTTCTTGAAAGACAGCAGAAGAGTCAGCATAGCTATGAGACATATGAAGACTTACCCCCAGGAAGTCAATGCATCACAGCTAAAGAATAAGAAAATAGAAAGATGAAACAGAAGAGAGGCATCAGGAGTTGATTTTCCAAGAGTTTGCACAGCCCTGAATCAGATGTGACTGGTAGCATCCATCAACATGGCCAGTTCTTTACAATGACCCCATGTGGCTACAGGACATAATGACAATGTCAGTGCATCTTGTGTTCCTAAGAGACAGATGCTAAACTCTTCCTACTATGATATTTGAAAGTTTGTTTAGATTATTTTGGATTTTTGTTGTTGTTGTTAAAAGGAAAAAGAAAAATAGAGCTATAACTTCCCTGGGCATAAATGACAATTTAAACTGTAATTGTTCACAGAGAGAGAAAGACTGTTTTCTGGTTGCGACTGTTCCCACTGTTGTTGTTGTTGTTGTTGTTGTTGTTGTTGTTGTTGTTGCTGATGATGCCTGTAATCATTTTCACAGAAATGTTTACACCTGTAAACAGTATTGAGGAGGAAAATCGTGGTAAAATTCCGGAACCAAGTAGACGATCGTAATTGTCCTTGCTCATGTGGAAGTTGGGGCTTTTATGTCCTGTCTAACCCAGAACATTTACCCAGGATCTCACCAGCCCATAAACTCCTCCACAGAACCTAAGAGCCCTGCACAGCACAGGTTCAAAACTGGTTTTGTGATCGTGGAAAGCTGTTGAAGGCCCTTATTTCAAGGTGATATCACCAGATTCTGTGCAGAACAGGGGTATCTTTAAGAGTATGGACAGCTAGTGCCAAGGCTGGGAACAGAAGAAATGGGCCGAAAAAATTTTCTCCAAAGAATGGTGTAACCTTTTGATAAGGGTACCATAGTAGCAGATGTCAGTCAGAACTTACACAAAACAGACAGGTCTGAAATTAGTTCTAAATACATCTATTTGTGAATCATTATAAAAAGATTACATGGGGTAACTCAGCTTTATATCTTGTAAATGTGTTTATCGTTCTAACAACATTCTAAATACTTTTCTCTTGAAGAAGTTCTTTTATACCTAATTTTATCCCTTAAGCCCAGTTTATTTTATAAAGCTTATTTTAATTGAAATTCTACCAAAGAGCAGAAAATTTAAACCTATGATGAAAAACCATGTTTCTAAGCTAATACTTAGGGAACATCTAGTAAAAGAAATTCTTTACAGAAAAGTGCCCAACATTTCTTCTAGATTTCAAACAAAACAACTCCTCTAAGCATTCTTTAAGTAAAAGCCTAGTGGAATACATTATTTTTAACAAAAAAAAAAAAAAAAAAAAAGGGATTTAAGCATTTTAATGAGTTTTGTAGCTTCAAGGTATTTTTTGAAAGAAAATTTGGGATAAAAATGAAACAGGAACATTTGCAATTTAACCTGTTTCTTTTGACTATTCTAGAGGGAACTTTTAGTACAAAATAAAACAGTTTTAACCAAAAAAGAAAGGGTTCTGTATTTAAGTAATACATTTGCTACAGCAGCCACAGATGAATCCTAAATGGGGATCTGAAGGTAAAATGAAATTACCAGTCAGATGCTGAAACACCAGCCCTGGAACCAACAGAATGTGGGCTTGACAGCTGTTCCATCTCAGCACTCCCTGGTAACCAGACATGAGATGCAGGCTCACTCCCTGCTATAGAGCATCAGTTTTGGTGAGCTCCATGTCAGGGACTGAGGTATGAGCAATCAGCAACCAGCAAGGGAAAGCCGGGGTTCTACTGGAAGTGATGTTCAGCGTATTGTCACCAGAGAGCATCAGCAGCAAATGCAGGTGACTTGGGAAACAGTGTGAAACCACACAGTGGAGATCTGCAAGCAAACCTGAGCCTAGCGGTCTCCCACCAGCTCAAAGATCAGATATCTGAACGGAAACCCACATTCTTTAAAAGGCAGAAAATAGTTAAAATATTTGAACAAGAGAAGAGGATAGGAGTTAAATAAGGGAACTTTTTGTTTGTGCTGTGGAGAAACTGCAACAATTGGCAAGCTCGCTCTCTGTTGAACACAATGGTTGGGTTAACATAAACAAGTTGCATCACAGCTTTAGAAGAGACTGCCAGGAACTACCTTAATACAACTGTGGGTAAGACAGAAAACTTTCCATCCTTCCCTATTTTGAGAGCCTACCCCCACCAAGCTCAGTCTAAGAAAGTATCATATAACATACAGCTGTGGCAGAGTATCCGATACCTTCAAGTTCCTTGGCCATCCTTCTCAGTCCACAGCACACATCTGAGAATTAAATGAGCCAACAGGGAGAGCAGTCAGCATGACCCAACTATTCAAATGAGGTTTTTCCTCCCTTTCTTTTTTTTTTTTTTTTTTTTTTTTGGTTTTTCGAGACAGGGTTTCTCTGTGTAGCCTTGGCTGTCCTGGAACTCACCCTGTAGACCAGGCTGGCCTTGAACTCAGAAATCCGCCTGCCTCTGCCTCCCGAGTGCTGGATTAAAGGAGTGCGCCACCACTGTCCGGCTTTTCCTCCCTTTCTTGAGTTCAAGTTTAGCAAGGAGCCATCCAAGAGAAGCATTCTGCTTGCTCAACTCCTAGACACTCTAGACTTTTCTTATCTCAGTAGACAGAGGTAAACAATCATTCCTCCAAGTGCTACTTGAGGGAAACACAGAATGTAAAGATGAGGTTGCCAGATAAACAATAAGATAGAGGAGACTTTATTACTCTAAAGAAATTATTATTCCCTATGAAACTCACACTTAACTGTATGCTCTATGTTTTGTTTGCTGAACCAGCAACCTTGAGAGACCAGCAGAAGAAAGAGCTGGTAGCAGAGGGGACAGTGATAATGAGCTGAACAAAAGCTGAACTTGACCTCTAATGCAGTGCTACTCAAGACCCTACTGACACTGAAGAGGTCCAGCACTAAGAGCCTATGGAATGGACTCTCCAGGGAAGGCTCTGTGAACGATAGTGAGGAAAATGAGAAACTCTGAAGGGCTCCAAAAAAATTTACCCACATATAGCTCTCTCCCAAGAACTTTTATTTAAATATCCTTGCCCAATATAAAGGCACAAGAGCAGGAAATAGATTTAGGAGGCTTTCCCTTGCAGCAAAAATGAGAGAACAAGGGAAAGAAGGAGGGAGGGAGGGAGGGAGGGAGGGAGGGAGGGAGGGAGGGAGGGAGGGAGGGAGAGAGAGAAAGAGAAAGAGAAAGAGAAAGAGAAAGAGAAAGAGAAAGAGAAAGAGAAAGAGAAAGAGAAAGAGAAAGAGGACAAGATAGTTAAGTGACGATTCGCACCCAGAATTGTTCCTGTCTAAAGGAAGCAGTGGAAGAATTTTCCAACATTACTTGTCTCCTATTGGACAAGGACTTTCCTAAAGCAATGACTACTGCCTAGACTATAGTCTTCTGCTTGGATTCATGAGCCTCTTTACACGTAAAAGGCACTTGGCAGAGAGCTCAAAGAATCCCTTTTCTTTAAGCTGTATGCTTTAAATAGGGGGGTAAGGGTGGGGAGTGCCTGGCCTCACCCTGAATTATCAAAGCTAGAATCAGAGGGGAGCAAGAGGATGTGATATTGAACATTCTGGGTACCTATTCAAGGGCACATAAATCAAGATGAAAAGGCAGGAGTTATAAGAGCAACAGTCATCTACATCGGAGCTAAAATCAAGTATATTTTGAATCCCACACAAATAAGAGTTAATAATTATCCAGCCAATAAATCTTCCTTCTCATATGGTTCCACTGTGGTATTATCTACATATTTAAATTACAATCACATGCCAAAAGCAAAAACCACAGAAGAATAATAGACATATTTTACTTCATCTTATTAAAATCTCTTATGTTCCCAAGGATAAGATCAAGGAAGTATACAATATAACTTCTGGTATAAGAAATATTTAAATATCTTTAATCTTTAATCTTCCAAGGAACTTGAATCCTTACTATATAGAGAGGTCTCACGAGTAAATAACAAAAATAGTAGCTCAATAAATAATTTGGCAAATGAGCCCAAAGTATCTATGAAAATGGCCAACACATTTATTAGAAGATAGTTAACATCTTTAGTGGTCAAGAAAATATGAAATGAAATCAAAATAAGATATCAGTGTCACACACATTTTAGAGTCTATAATCAAAGCAGCAAATAATAACAGGTAGTGTGAGCATATAGAGAAAGTGGCACCCTGGTGTGCTGTGGGTGAGGCTGGAAGTAGAGCAGTTGCCTTGAAAAAACAATACATAGTTGCCAAATGAACCAAAAAAATTCTACCCCTCGACATTCACCTAAGATAATGAAAATGCACATCACACAAAAAGCTGAATTGTGTGCTGCCTGTGAGATCAAAAAGTGATCATTCTTATATATCATATAGAAAATGCTATTTTGATCTCATGTAGAAAACCCTAAAGACTACAAATACACACCTAGAAAATACAAACCCTTGGCAGAGTTAATAAATGAATTTAGTGAAGTTTCAGGATAAAATAATTAGCATATAAAAATCAGTAGTGTTTCCATGTTCTAACTATAAACTATCATGGGAATAATCTCCTGATAGCATCAAAAATCAGAATAAACTTAAACAATGAAGATGGAGGATCTCACACTTAAAAATATAAAACATTGATAAAAGAAGACACAAATAAGTGGTAAGATATCATATGTCAGAATCTATATTATAAGACTGTCCATAGTATTTAAAGCGAGCTACATCATCTCTACTTAAATATGAATGGCATTTTCACAGAACAGGAAAATTATCCTATAATTTGAATAGATCACAAAAGACCCTGACTAGCCAAAACAACCTTGAACAAACAACCTAAAAGCATCATGCTACCTGACTTCAAAACATATTATAGAGTGACAGTAATCAAACCACCATGAACCTGCAATAAAACAGAAATGTGAACCAATGGATCAGACTAGGAAGACCAAAGATAAAACCATAAATTGATGTTCAAATGGTCCGCTAAGGTGTCAAGAAGACACAATAGAGAAAGGACAGTCCCTTCAACAAATGGTGTTAAGAAAAATGAATATCCATATGCTGAATACTTAACTCTTGTACAAAAATTAACTCAAAACAGATTAAACACTTAAATATAACACATGAGTCTAACCCTGGTAGATAAGGACATTGAGGAAAGCTCTGGAGTGCTGGCCTGACCCATAAATTGAGGACATGACTCCAAAGACACAAACAAACACAATTACAAACAAATAAGAGTATATGCAACTAGAAGGTTTCCATGCAGCAAAGATGACAAGAGAATGAAGAACAGTCTGGAGAAAGGGGGAAATATCTACAGACTGGACATCTAACACAGGGTTAATAGTCCCAATGTAAAAGAAATTCAAAAAATACAATAAGGAAATGATCCAATGTTAAAATGACTTCAGGGTCCTGCCAGGCATTCCACAAAAGAAGACAAACAAATAGTCAGCAGGTATATGAACAAAAAGTTCACCACTATTCAAAACAGAAATGCAAATTTAAACCATAAAAAATGTCCCTTCTTACCATTAGGTTGTCTACTATCACAAAGGCAAAAGATGATTATGGAGTGGCGGGGGTACCCTATAAATTAGTGGCAAGCTCACTTCTAGGTACAGCCAGGGAAAATGAAGCCAGGAAGCCAAAGGGTGATCTGCACATCCATGTTCATCTCAACTTATTTGCAACAGCAAAGAAACTGAGTTAACCTAAGTGCCCATCAACTGAAGAACAGATGAAGGAAATGGGAGTGTATGTATCTATAGAACAGACATTGTTCATACTAACAGGAAAGAAAGAAATTCGATCATTTGCACAGCATGAATGAACCTGGAGGACATTATACTAATAGTTCAGGAATATAATGATAAATGCTATATGGTCTTGTTTGCACCCAGAATCCAAAGGGGAGAATAGAAGTGTGGATGCCAGAGACCAGAGATGACGAGTTCAGTGGGAATGGATGGGGGGGGGTGTCAGTCAAAGGCTACAAAATTGTATTTAGATAGTAAGGATAATTCTAAAGATATATTTTATAGTATGATAGCTGTATTAGTTAGGGTTTCTATAGCTGTGATAAACAATATAGCCAAAAGCAACTTGGGAAGGAAGAGCTTGTTTGCTTAACATTTCTACATCACTGTCTGTCATCATAGAGAGAATGTCAGGGCTAGAACTCAAGACAGGAACCTGGACTTGAAGCAGAGGCCATGAGAGAACACTGTTTGCTGGCTTGCTTCTTGTGGTTTGCTCAGTCTGCTTTATTATACAACTCAGAACCATCTGTCTAGTGGGGACACCACTCACATTGGACTATGGAGATGTCAAGGCCCTTTGGAACCCATTTAAAATCAGATCATTAATTATCAATATTAATAATTAATCAAGACAATGCCCTGCAGAGTCGCCTGAAGGCAATATGAATAGATGCTTTTTCTTAATCGAGGTTCTTCTCAGATGACTCTAACTTGTGTCAAGTTAACAAAACAACTAGCCAGTACAAATGTCCTTTGTCAACGTGACACACAAACACATCGCTATTCAACTACAACCTTTCCTTTCTCATTTGTTCCCAAAACATCATGTTAATATTAATGTCTCATTAAAAAACATACTCCAAACTTTAAAGAACCCATCATCTTTAAAAATTCAAATACTTTAAAATTTATGTCTCTCCATTATGTGGAGAGTCTAAATTGGAGATTTCTACCAGGTCCTTCCCTTCAGATCTTGGGAAATCCCATGAAAGAAGGGGCAAAAAGACTGTAGAAGTCAGAGGGGATGGAGGATCACAGGAGAACACAGCCCACTGAATCAGCTAAGCAGGGCACATATGGGCTCACAGAGACTGACATGGCAAGCACGGGGCCTCCAGCGATCTGCACCAGGTCCTCGAGGATATGTTGTGGCTGTTAGCTTGGTGTTTTTATGGGACTGTAGGAGCAGGTGTGTCTCTGACTCTTTTCTGCTCCTGGGACTCTTTTACTCTTGTTGGGTTGCCTTGTCCAGCTTTGGTGTAAGGGTCTTTGCTTTGTATTATTGTATTTTATTTTGTTGTGATTGGTTATTGTCTCTTGGAGGCCTGCTTTTTTTCTGAAGGAAGATGGATAGAAAGTGGATCCAGAGGAGAGTAAGATAGGGGGGGAAAGGAATGGAAACTGTGACTGGAAGGCAATGGATGAGAGAAGAATCCATTTTCAATATTTAAGAAAATGTTCCATCTCTCTAAAATTCTGAAGTCTCTTCACTGTGGGTTCCTGTACAATCGAAAAAAAGATTAAAGGAAAACAAAGAGAGTCAATTCATGGTTACAATAAAAAGAAAAAGCAGAACAAAATTTTAACCATTTAAAAGTTTAGTACTTGATGCCTGAGACTTGCTTGTGATCCCCTGGGCTCCAGTGGGCTTTGGCAGTTCTGTTTCTCTGGCTCAGCTATTCACAGCACAAACAACTTGTCTCTGAGAGGCAAGATGACTTCATGTCTCAGCTACTACTGTCCTTGGTGGTCATCCCATGGTACTGACAGCTCCAAAATGTTGGGATCTCTGCTGCAACCAGCCTCTTCAGAGATTTATTTAGAAACTCCGACCCAGTCACATGGTGTCATGCAAAGAGCTTGCTGCCCACCTTTTCTTGGAGGGCCCTTCCAAGAAAGGCTAGCGACTAGGTTTAGAGTTCCCGCCAGCGGGAGCTCTGTGCTGTAGGGAGAAACCGTAGGTTGGGGAGAGAAACAGGAAACAAAGAATGCGTTTGGAGCAAGACGAAATTCCGTTCAAGCTCCGTTTATTTTTTAATGTTACATATTTTTAAACACTTTTGGGCGGGAAATGGCAGAGGGAGGGGAAATTCCACAATGCAGATCAGACATAA